>OU898277.1:103619642-104227142 GCA_918026665.1 Diabrotica balteata
TTCCAACATAAATAAAATGTGTCATAAAAACATATTTGTTTTTTTATAAAACCTTTCATACCTTTCTCTAAGCAAAATACAATAAGATTGAACCAAAACGTATAAATCCGAAGAGTTCTTGGTTGTCGATACCAAAATTCAGATTTGTGCTTAAATATGTGCCTTCTACAATTTACAAGACAAATAGACGATAAAAGGACCGACATGGAAAATCTAAAATTGCATTTTACGACATATTGATTTATCGAGTAATTGTGATTAAACGTAGAGTGAATCTGCTTATTCGTTTATACGTATTTTATTGGAGCAACTCTGCAGAAGCCCTGAATGTAAAAGCACATATTTTCTTTAACTGTCGTTCCTTTATAATATGATAGGTTCGACCATTTGACCAATTTCAGTAATATTATATTTAGATTAATGTTACTTTTTCTATGTGGTCTTCATAAAAGTTTGGCTTTTTTTTGCGAAATTCTCGGGAAATTTCTTTGGAAATTAAAATTTCAATCTTAAGTTTTTTATATGATGCAAAAACGCCAATAAAGCAAAACGAAAAATTTAAATACAAATCATTGCGGGAAATAAATCTGTTATTGCCATTTGATGTCTAATGAGATCAAAGTTTTATTAGATATCAATGATGACCATAAACACAGTCAAATACGGAAGCAAAATATGGACAATAACAGAAGAAATTAATATGCTACTGATATAGGAACGCAAAAGATACATGAATTTATTAAATAAAATTTATCTCAAAATTTTGCTACTGTCCCTGGACTAAATGGCATTAAATGATTAAACAAATTACTTTTTAACAGATCACTAATATAAGCAAATTGTTGATAGGTAGACATCTAAAATAGAACCTGGATTTTTCAAAATTTCGAACTGTCGAATTTAAATAAATTGTGATTATATGTTCTATACCACATGTAACTTAATGTATTTTTTTTTAGATTTTACCCCGTGCAGTCTAAGTTACATGTTGTGATAAGTTTTTTATGAATTTTTTTTAATTAAATAATGTATTTTACATATGGCTTTGATAAAGGCATGGGGTACGTGCCAAAACGTCAACTAAGATAAAGAATTTTTATAATAATTATTGTTGTATGAACCTATTTCCAAGAAAGTGTTTTTAATATATATTTACATACTTAAGTTTATTAAGGATGCATAGAAATAAAATTTAGAAACAGGTTGCTTTTAGATTGAGTACTAAAGACGTTCAAAACGAATTTGACTACGTTGTTTTTGGCGGTTTTTTGGTGGTGTTCCTGGATCTGGGTATGCTAGAATGAACAGTGTTAATGGACTCTCTAGATCGACAAAAAATCTAGTTTAAAGAAGCAGGCATTCACAAGGACGAGGAAGAAGTAAAGAAATAACACTTCGTATCTCGGAGAGGGACTGATAGGTGACAGGACGCTGTACGTGAGTCCATATGTATATATGTATATATATATAAATATATATATATATATATATATATAAATATATATATATATATATATATACATATATATATATATATATATACATATATATATATATATATATATATATATATATATATATATATATATATGTATATATATATATATATATATATATATATATATATATATAAAAAATTACTTTTTGGTCCATTAAGTACCTAGTGTTTAAAACAAAAATTCATGTGTGACTGTAAGTTTCACGCAAAATGTCAGGCTCTGGATTACAACAAACTGCACTTTTCGAAGTTGCCAATTTGCTCGTAGAAATATTGTTAATTCTCTGGTTTTACTTTAGATTGATATAGTTTCAATATATATTTCTTCTTTACTTCAGCAATTAGTAATTTCTTCGAAAACAGCTGTTTAATTTACTCGGAAAGCTTACCTCTGATACATCTGCTCATATTGTGTTCTTTCTGATTATTCAAATAGGTTTTTTATTTAGTTTGAATGTTTTGTGTTCTTCACTGTAGTCATAACTAAAATAAACTTAAAACTTTCTCTGTCACGTCCTACTAGTTTTATCTAAACTCAATTTATTTTGCAATTTTTACCTTGACTTTTTTTTGTATTTTTAATAAATTAGAAAGCTAAATGCTTTAAACCTTTTATGTAGAAGAATTGTATACAATTCAACAATTGTATACAGTACAATAATTCTTTACAAGACCGTTCAATATAGTGCAGTGACTAGTGAATGGTGTAGAAGTATCTGGGGTATCACGATAAAGAAAGAATAGCAGCTACTTCATCCTTTTATTAATTATGCTTTGTGTATGAACGTCAATATATGCGGTTTAATTTTCGGAAAATCATCTTCTATTGCAGTTTCATTTTTAAGATTATTTTCTAAGTTCATATCTATCGTCCATTGATATACTATAGTTAATATCGTCTATTGATTTCACTTTAAAATTTGCTGCGAACTCTATAACTGTCAACCATTCACTTATGATAACTTCCATTAATAGTGATGCGTCTCAAACAGCCTCTCGTACTTAAATGTCAACCTCACCTTCACATTGGTGAACCCTGTTATCACAAACGAGGCTCTGACTAGCGAGTATCAGCGGTATAACTGTAACATCCCGAATTAAAGAAATGTAATTGCATTTAGAATGAGTGGTGCCGACCCATCTTTTCTGAGGGGTGCTGGCTGAACTGAGTAGGCCGCTAACCTCGGCTACAATGGTGGAAACGATACATTCTTCTATCCCACCAACCCGTGTGGAGAGCTTGGTGGGTTATGGCCAAAACCTCCAAAACCAAATATGTCGATTACAACAGAAACACGGAAGGTACCCCAGGTGGGTAGGAATTCTATTCCACAGTCCCACACTGTAACAATGGTCTGCCCCGAGGACTCTGGGGGGGGGGAAGCAAGTCGAGATTGAAAAAGAAGAAGAACAAACAACTCCATATAGCAACATACAACATCCGCTCCATGGCAAAAGACGAAAAACTCTACGAACTAGAAGAGGAATTGAGGAACTTGAATTGGGACATAATGGGACTAAAAGACGAAAAACTCTACGAACTAGAAGAGGAATTGAGGAACTTGAATTGGGACATAATGGGACTGTCAGCAGATAAAAGAAGAGGAGAAGGATATGTTGACTTACATTCAGGCAACAGTAGGGTTCTTAATCAACAAGAAGAGAAAATCTCAAATTCAAATAATAGACAGCCTATCAGACAGGGTTACATATATGGTCTAAAAACTAAATCTAAAAACTAAAATAAAGATCGTGCAAGTTTATGCTCCAACTGAAAAAGTAACCGATGAGGAAATAAATTCTTTTTACGTTAAAAAATCTATAGACAAAAAGAAAGAATCCAAAATAATAATAATGGGAGACTTTAACGCCAAAATTGGAAGTAAGATTGAAGACTCTGAAAGCAAGATTGGAAACTTTGGATTCGGCACAAGAAACACAAGAGGAGAAAAACTCATGGAATTCCTGGAACAAAAAACATGTATGTTATGAATACCTTCTACAAAAAGAAACCTAACAGAAAGTGGACATGGGTCGCACCTAACGGAACTACCAAAAATGAAATAGACTATTTTCTCTCAAACAACAAAGGAATATTTGAAGACGTCACAACAATAAACAACGTAACAACGGGCAGTGACCATCGTATAGTCAGAGCAAAAATAAATATTAACATGAAAGAAGAGAGAAAAAGGATTTTAAAAAAAACAACGAGGATAGATGCCTTTAAACTAAGAACAAATGAAGAGCAATTCCGAGAGGTCTTAGCGGATAAGTTCGAATCTGATCCTTCACATAATCAAGATCAAATTGACGAGATTAATAAAAACCTAAATAAAAACCTTCTCGCAGCAGGACTACAGGTCGCAAAGAAAACAAGGACTAAAGAAGACAAAATAAGCAATGAAACTAAACAGCTAATGACGGAAAGAAGACAACTACTAGCGCAAAACAAACGCCATACTCAAGAATATAGAGAACTTAATAAAACAATTAGAAAAGAACTAAAACGCGACATACAAAAATGGAACGAGAACTTAATAGAGCGAGTCATTGAAAACAACAGAGGCTTAAAATGTCTAAGACCCGCACTGGGAGTTCAAAAAATCATCAAAATTAAAGACGCTAACAATAAGGTAGAGAAGGACAAATATAAAATAACAAATATTGTCGAAGACTTCTACACATCCTTGTACAGCTCGCAAGGCCAGCCTAATGAAACAACAAAGGAGAACGTCAAAAGAAAAATAAAAAACGTGGGATCAGAAGTACTACCAAATATAAAGGGATACGAAATAGAAAGAGCTTTAAAAGAACTAAAAAATAATAAAGCTCCAGGACACGACGGTATAATTGCCGAGCTCTTGAAAACAAGCAAGACATTAACAATCCCTGTACTAACAGAGCTATTTAATAGATGTCTCCATAATAGCCAGATCCCTAAAGACTGGAACGAGAGTCTAGTAATACTCTTACACAAAAAAGGGGACAAATGTGATCTACAGAATTATAGACCTATATCGTTGCTCAGTCAAGTATACAAACTATTTATGAGAATTATTAATAACCGGTTAACCTACAAAATGGATAATTACCAACCGGTTGAACAGGCTGGCTTCCGCAAAGGATATAGTACATCAGACCATCTGCTGACAATGAGAACATTGATAGAGAAGGCAAATGAATACCAACTACCCGTATTTCTTGCCTTCGTCGACTATGAAAAGGCGTTTGATAGTATCGAGATGTGGGCCATAGAACAAGCTATTAATAATTGTAGAATAGACTCGAGATATAGGCAACTAATACATAATATATATGAAAATGCAACTATGATAGTACAACTAGACGAAAATACAAATCCCATCCCCATTAAGAGAGGAGTGAGACAAGGAGACGTAATATCGCCAAAGCTTTTCAACCTAGCCCTAGAAGACGTCTTCAAAACTACAAATTGGTCAACTTATGGCATTAACGTTAATGGCAACAAGTTAAACCACCTCAGATTCGCTGACGACATAGTGATTATAGCGAGCACATTCGAGGAACTGCAAATTATGTTGGGGGAACTAGCAGCCAGCTCTCAATACGTCGGCCTAAAAATGAATATGAAAAAAACAAAAATAATGACAAACACAGAAGACCCCAGACATATAACTATAAACGGCAGTGAGATAGAACAATCAGAATATATCTACCTAGGCCAAATCCTGAGACTTGACAAAGAGAACCAAAGTGCGGAAATTACTAGAAGAGCAAGACTAGCATGGGCAGGATTTGGAAAACTTAGTTGGATACTTAAGAACCGCAAAATACCCCAATACTTGAGGAGCAAAGTGTTCAACCAATGCATCCTTCCTATCATGACATATGGATGTCAAACCTGGACCCTAAGACTGGACCCTGGACTGGGGAAGATCCATAACAAAATTCGGGGACATAACAATAAAAATTGTAAAACTTAAATGGAGCTTCGCAGGCCACACTGCTAGACAGAAAGACCAATATTGGAATACTACAATACAACATTGGAGACTTTACGAAAGTAAACGACCAAGAGGAAGACCACAGATGAGATGGGTTGATGACATTAAAAGAATAGCCGGAACAAATTGGAAATGTGTTGCTTAGGATAGAGACTGATGAAAGGAGTTGGGAAAGGCCTATGTCCAAACATGAACGACATAGGGTTTAAGGAGAAAAAGAAGAAAATGACTACTACACAGCTTGAGGAAAACGATAGAAAATTTTATAAGTACCAGGAGTATGCCTCATGAAACTTAATAATTATTCTAGATTAGACTCTGTCATATTAAAGATTTGAGATAACGTGGCCAAATACTTTCTGAGAAAAGTAAAAGTAAAGCATCACATCTTTCAGCACCACTACTTTTTGAATTTTTGCAAAACATTTTTATCCAACAATATAGTGTTTACTATGTGGAGGTACAAATAAATATTTTTTCGTTTGGTCAACTATATTAGGTCTAGCTTTTAGTAGAATTGTCATTCTTTTTGGGCATCAATACTAAATATAACTGGAACACATGTGTGTATTTTACCTGGTATCACATCTCGTCTAAACGTCTTTTATAAAATCTTTTCTATTAAAAAGTCTATGTCAAAAAACTCTTATACTATTGTCCTCTATTTTGAATACATTTTTCAGAGGTTTCGAGTAATAATCATTTTAGCTCAGCTGGACGTCTTCTCTTTAATAGTTTTATTCGTACAATAAACTGTTTTTAATAATATTCTCTATGCCAGTATGTATGAAGTGCATTAGTAGCTTGAGTCAAATTTATTACTCCTTAATTTTGCAGAACTGAATATCTAAATAGAGACTGCCATATTATTATTTTTTTAATTTCATTGACGTCCATAAAATAACTAATAAAATGTGTAAATAGATATAATAAATAAATATTTAAAGATTAAATAATAAAAAATATAATAAATTTCGAATTTACTTACATAGTCCTTAATTTGATTAGGTAGTGTAATCAACCTTAGATTAATTACTATAATTTATTCTTTTAATTTGTTATTAAACCCCCTCTGTGGTTTAGTGGTAAGAGCGCCTACCTTTAAACCTAAAGGTCGTGAGTTCGAATCTCATCTGGGTGGAGAAATTTTCGTTTATTAAAAATTAATGAATGAAAATAATTTCTATCCTTGTGCGATCGGTACTCACCGGAGGGACCGCAGACGTTCGGATACAATTAGCGTCCCTTAGCAAAGATAATGACGTCGACTTTGCTAAGTATCAAAACAATTACTCTACACACATACACACACTACACTAGGTACCTGACTGTACCATGCCAATGATCATAGCTGTCGAGGTATTAACTCAATAATAAAAAAAAATTTGTTAGTGCTTATTTAAATTACCAAATATATCCTTATATGTTAATATAAAGTTGAGATTTACATTATTGGTAGAGTTGAGTGGAGCCTTGCATACTTTATTAATGATATCAGCTTATACTAACTGTAACAAACACTGGTATGTTAACATTTTTTTAATTTATCCCTCTATTTGTTGAAGCTTTATCGAATGCCATTTTTGATCGGGTGGATTCGTAAGTTACTAATACATTTGTTCAAATAAGTAACCTGTTGATAAGCCTCTTTCCGATCAAACAGTTGAAGTATTCGCTTGGTATCTCGTTGGTAATACAACAATAAATTTTCATTGACCACATTATAAAGACGTGATTGAATAATGCTGTCAAAAGTCAGAGATAAAACCCAATAATGTCAATTAATAAATAGTATCAATGCGGTTTTTGGGAATTCTGTTTGCCCTTCATATTTGTTTTTTGTTTCTTACATCTTCTTGTTTATAATTTTGTTCCTTGGAAATTTTGTATATAAAAACTGATTTGGTTCTATTTTTTTCTTATAAAAATCTGAACTTTTTTTTAACCTGTATGGTTAAATATGTTAAGCTATTTCTTTACTTCCATCTTGTTTAGCTGCTTATCTTTTTTAAGGTAAACCTGAAAGTCGTAAGGTAGACCTGTGTAATTTTTTATTTCTATGAATGTTAGCTTATTTAACTAATATCCGATTAAGTGAAAAACGTATAAGATCATACACAAAACGTATTTAATAAAAGGATGAAGTAGCTGGTATCCTTTCTTTATCCTGATCCCCCAGACACCTCTACACCATTCACTAGTAACTGCACCACAATGAACTGTTTTGTAAAGAATTACAATTCTTCTATAAAAAAGGTTTAAAATATTTAGCTTTCTAATTTATTAAAAATACAAAAAAATCAAGGTAAAAATTGCAAAATAAATTGACTTAAGATAAAACTAGTAGGATGTGACAGAGCAAGTTTTTAGTTTATTTTAATTGTGACTACAGTAAAGAACACAGAACATTTAAACTAAATAAAGAACCTATTTGAATAATCAGGAAGAACACAAGAGTAGCAAATGTACCAGAGGTAAACTTTCCGAGTGAACTAAAAAACTGTATTCGAAGAAATTGCCAATTGCTGAAGTAAAGAAGAAATATATATTTAAACTATACCAATCTAAAGTAAAACCAGAGAGTTAACAATATTTTTACGAGCAAACTGGCAACTTTGAAAAGTGCAGTTTTGTTTTAATCCAGAACCTGGCATTTTGCGTGAAACTTACTGTCAGACAATAATTTTTGTGCTAAATACGAGGCACTTATTGGACCAGAGTTATTATTTTTTTAATTATCACCTTAAAACTAATAAGAAGTATGCAATACAGCAATTCAGCATTTATACCTGATCTAGTACAGAAATTGAAGAAAACCTACCTTTTTTATTTGTCACGTAACATATTGTGAGCTGTTGTTATAGATCTTCTTAGAGTGCCGTCTCCCTACGGAGGTTAGCAATCATAATGTCTATTTTTATTCCAGTTTTCTGGTTTGTATAGTGGTGATTATTTTTGTTTCTTTACCAACCCTCTCCAGTACTTCTGTATTTGTAATTCTATCAGTCCATGATATTTTTAATACTCTGCAATATAACCAGATTTTGAAAGCCTTGATTCTTTTTAAATTACATTTTTTTAATGTCCAAGTTTTAGCTCCATATAATATTATTAAAAATATATAACAGCGATTGTTATAAATAAAACGTTAAAATAATAACAACAATTCAACAATTGACCAAAACCGACTTGGATTCTTTAACAATCATTATAATTTCTATCCTATAAGTATTACGGTATATTATTACTGAAACAAGCATGTTCGGAGCTCTCAATAGTACTAAAACTCTTCCTCCTCCCTCAAGACTTGTCCCCTTTTTATTCCGCTCTAAGATAACATCTCCCTTTTACATGTAGCCAACAATACTCCTATAGTGGTGAGTAAATAATATTTAATTATCTTTTTTAACTTAAATTCTAACCTAGGCTTATAACCAATAGATAGTTAAAATCTAACAGCCTATGTGATATATTTTTCTTCTAGACTGAATAATAGCGAATAATTAAACTCCACACTTTCCATGTTATTTTTAACATTGTTATATACCAAAACTTACAGCAATATGGTGGATATTACAAAGTAAGCAAGAGGTACAACAAAAAAAATAGCATTATGTTTTTACTTATTAGACATAGAGATCCTCTTCTTCTTCTTTTTTATGTGCCTTGTCCGTTCCGAACGTTGGCAATCAACATGGCTATTCTGACTTTGTTTACGGCAGATCGGAATAATTCAGCAGATGACAATCCGAACCATTGCCGCAAGTTTTGGAGCCACGAGTGTCTTCTCGTCCCTGGACCCCTTCTGCTATCTATTTTCCCTTGAAGGGTCAGCTGTAGTACTCTATTTATTATGTCTCATAACGTGACCCAAGTATTCCAACTTTCTTTTCTTTATACTTATTCCTACCTCTCTCTTTACCTATCCGGCGTAGTACCTCTTCGTTGGTCACGTCCTTAGTCCAGGATATACGTAATATACGTCGGAAAGCCCACATTTCGAAGGCCTCCACTTTTTTCATCAATGTTGCGATCATTGTATACGCCTCCATTCCATATAACAAAACCGGGAATACAGAACATTTCAGAAGTCAAATTTTGAGAGGTAGGGTGAGAATTTTAGAGGTGAAAATTTGCTTTATGCTAGTGCACGATGCTCTTGCCTTTTTTACTCTTATACGTATTTCCTTCGCTTGATCCCAATTTGAGTTAATTGTTGTTCCCAAGTAGATGTACAAATCGACGTGTTTAATTCTTTCATTATCTAATATCAGTTTCTGTGGTGGTTGTTGGGTTTTGCTTACTAACATCCATTTGGTTTTTGTGATATTTAGTCCATATTGTCCACTTGTGCACTTGTCCATGCTACTTGCTAGAATCACAGTGTCATCAGCATACCTTATCTTATTAATTATTGCTCCATTTATCTTTATTCCTTCTATGCTTTCCTCCAGCGCTGTCTTAAATACTTCTTCTGAGTATATATGTAAGAGAATAGGAGACAAGATACAGCCCTGTTGTAACCCTTTCTTGATCTCAATTTTATTGGTCAATGTAGATCCTACTTTCACTTTAGCTGTTTGACCCCAATAGAGACTCGCTATTGTTCGAATGTCTCTGTAGTCGACTCCGATCTTATGGAGAACTTCAATTATCCTAATAAAAAATAGAGATCCTAATAAATTATATTTCCTGCGAGCTTGCCGATTTAAACCACAGTTTGTCCGATCGAATTTATAACTATTTAAAATAACATCCTGCGTTGCCAGGCTTATGATAATTATCGGTTCATACAATAATTTTAACGTTATCCGCAACGTACGATAATACGTATACCATAATAGTAAATTATATGATAAATTCAGTTAATGCTATGATCCTCCCCTGTAAATTTTTATCTCTACTATCTCGTGTAACACACACAAACGTTGAGATAAAAACAAACATTTCTCGGGCACTAAATATCAAATTCTTAAGTCAACGTAAATAAAATAAGGTTTAAACTAGTGGATAAATTAAAATGGAAACTTTTACATATTATGGGAATGGATTTTACCAAAATTTGTAGTATTTTTCCAAAGCAATAAAGTAGTTATGCAAAATTTGCACAGAGAAATTATCACAGTAAATAAAAACATATTCCTTACTTACATGGACCCACGATACGTAAAACAAACTAATGTTGAAACAATTGATACTCAAGATATTAAAAAATGTGTCAACAGTAATAATATGTATCTAGGAATTGGGGTAACGTATAATATTAATGATTAAGGGCCGATTGTTCGAACGCTAATCAAAACTTAATTGTAATCAAATATTTAATTAAAATCAAATAGGTCATATTTTGTGGTTATGTTGACTGATCTATTTTATTATTTTGCATTTTAATTTCTTAAATATGGAGGAGAAAGTATAACCCTAGAGATGACAAAACTTATACAACAACCTATATTGCAGTGCAAGATAACAAACGCATGGAGAAACAGCATAATGATACCAATTTTCAAGAAACGAGATAAAGAAGACCCCAACAATTATAGAGATATAAATCTACTAAACACTGCACTTAAGCTTACCACAAAAGTCCTTACCAATAAAATCAATAAACTAATAACTTTATTAGATGAACAACAAGGATTCAGATCCGGAAGATCCTGCGTAGACGCCGTATTTGTATTAATACAAATCACAGAAAAGGCCATCGAGTACAATCGAGTACAATAAACCAGCATATCTATGTTTTATAGACCTGACAAAGGCTTTCGATCGCATCCAAGTTGAAAACGTCTTACATCTACTCTATAAACGAAACATACCAATCAATATTATACAAACCATCGAAAACATCTACCTCCAAAATCGAATAGAGGCAAAGATAAATGGAAAACTAACACAGTGTACACCAGTACAAGGCGGAGTCAGACAGGGTGACTCGTTAAGTCACTTCTCTTTAACATAATAATGGACGAAATAATACAAGCAGTACGTAAAGGTCATGGCTACAGAATAGGGAACAAATAAATTCAAATATTATGTTATGCAGACGACGCCGCATTAATCGCCGAGACAGAAGACAAGCTCCAAAGATTAACACATATCTTTAATATAACAGCTAAGAAATAAAATATGATAATATCAGCAGAAAAAAACAAATGTATGAGAACATCTAAATGCCCACTACGGTGTAAAATCGAAATTGATGGGAAAATAATAATGCAGAGGGCAAGGTTTAGATATCTGGGAATAGATATAACTAGTTACTGAAATGTTGAAGAAGAAGTACGACAAAAAAGCTTAAAAGCAAGTAAAGCGGTGGGTTCTCTTAATGACACAATCTAGACGAACAAACATCTAAGACAAGACACAAAAACAAGAATCTATAAAGCAGCAATTAGACCTATATTAACATAGACGGCGGAGACAAGACCTGACACATCTAAAACCAGACGACTACTGGAAACAAAAGAGATGAAAATACTTCGATTTTCGAAAAAACGAAAGAGACGAAAACAGGTGTGGAACGAACATATCCGTAGAATGGCAGAGGATATAATAGTACGAATAGCACGAGATAAGTCACCAAATGGACGAAGAAGTATTGGCAGACCAAGAAAAAGATGGCGACAATTTAAAGAATTTAGGAGGCTAGTATTGAAGAAAAACAGGCTTTAAAGCCTACATACTAGAAGAAAGAAGAAGAAGAAGCGTTTTAATTTAAAATAAACCATAATAAATTTTTTCTAATGTTAATTTCATGTTTTTATTTACAAATCAATAATAATAATAAGCAATTTTTAATAATTTTGACAGTTGCTGTGACGTATTTGATTGTAATTAAATATTTGATTACAATCAAATTTTGATTAGCGTTTAAACAACTGGCCCTTATATGATAAATTGATACAAGATTCTTACAAATAATGCAAGCGTTTTATAATTATAGCTTTTACGAAAGTACAATAAGATTTTACAGATGAGCATGTGTAAAACGCACCTTTTATATAAAGGTTGGTTTAATGGCTTCAACGGTTGCCGAAGTCTTTGACTACGAATATCAAAATTGACCCAAATTTCTAATCCTCAAGTCCTACAAACGATGCAAAAGATCAATGAAGAATAAAGGAAACTTCAACAATACCAGCATATTTTACTGAAATTCAAAAATTTTGATGAATTCTGTTTAAAAGTGCTAAAATTAAACATTTTGACGGAAATTTTCTATTTACTAATTTTAGTGACATTCCTGTTCTAGCACTCGAACGAGTAAGACGTGTGCCAAGTACAATTAAAATTCAGTTTGCCTTATCGGTAGTAATTAGTGTCTAATTTAGATTTAATAGTGTAATTTCGAAAAGTGATTTCTGGACAAGCTTTGTACGTATTGCTTTTGTTATATTATTAAATCATATAAATTATATTTAATTTATACAAAGTGCATACCAGAGACTGGTTTTACCAGTCTGCTGGTTCTTGCTGGCCATCCAATTCAATGGATTTTAATACAAATTTGGATAGCAAAATTAGTTAAAGAAGAGAAATAAAACGAGGTTACTGTCTGTATTTACATGGACAGTACAAATATAAACAATACTCCTACAGTTTCTACCTTAACAATGGCCCTTCAAACTGCTACAAACAACATTCCAGCAACTACATCTCTTTCATACGTAACCGCTGCAAAATCTACACCAAAACCATCTTTCCCAAAAAAAGAACAGGCGATAGTTCTTCACGCAGAAGAAAACCTTAAACTTCTAGACTACGTTAAAGCCATTGGTGACATCATCGGACCAAAAAATATTTCCTTTGCATCCAGAATATCTAACAATAGGATCTGCATATATCTAGTGAACTCAAATCTCGTTGATCAACTGCTGAAATCCCATCCAACCGTTCAAATCGGACGCCTTACTTTAAGTATTCGTAAACTTGTCTCCCCAACAAAAAGAATATTAATTTCGAACATCTCTCCTTACATTCCCCATGAACTGGCCGAAAATGCAGTGAAAAGTCTTGGTTTCCAAATAGCCTCCCCCGTGTCCTTTCTTAAAGCGGGCATTCCAGGTGATGAATACTCCCACATACTTAGTTTTCGCCGTCAAGTATATATTTTTCCTCCCTCTGATAATTTTGAGCTTCACACCTCCTTGTTAATTCCTTTTGAAGGCAATGATAATAGAATTTTTCTGTCTACGGACAAAATGGAATGTTTCTTATGCAAACAATCAGGACATGTTGCTTCTAATTGTCCCAATACTTCATCTGACAACTTATCATCTGAAAATCCTACTGTTTCCCATGTCCTCCCAAATCCCCCCACCGAATCAACGTCACAGCAACAGAATACACAATTTCCATCTCATTCTGAATCATCTCCCTCCCAAACAAATCTATTTTATTTGTCTTCTTCCCAGAGAATTGCGAAAATGATACAATATCTGAAAAGTCAGATAAACTATGTTTAAGTTCTCATCTTTCACAGAAAAGGCCACGCTCATCTGTATCATCTATAAGCGATAAGAACCTTCAATCTGGGGAAAACCCTGCAACAGAACAAACTATGTTTCCTCCCAAACAAACAGTTCCTAGTTCCTCTAGCACCTCCAACACAAAAAAGAAACGAAAACGTAGTTCTTCTCTCGACCCCAGTCTATCCACTGACTCCAAGCAAGCAATACACGAAGCCTATAAACAAAACCCAGAAGCTTTTGCAGTTCCTCCTGATAATATAATTGCCTTTATCGAGAACGCTTACGGCAGCTGTGACCCTGTCTCAGAAGCATTTAAATTCACAACAGATATTAAATCACTCATTCTAACTTTGCAATCAATAAACCCTAATTTTAAAGATAGGTCAACAAAAATCAGAATTACACGCTTAATTAAAAAAATTAAAACTAAAATACATTCTGCAACAGATGATTCTGAAAGTATAAACAGTCTTGATAATTCCCAGGATGCTTGTGATAAAGAATACCTGTCTGATAGTTCACAAACCTCGCAAACATCCAAACACTCTACATATTAATTTCAACCTTCACACTGATACAATGGAATTGTGACGGATTTTATCCCCGTCGTCCACGCCTTGAACAGCTCATATCTGAGTCTTCTCCTGACTTTCTATGCCTACAAGAAACAAACTTCACTGATAAATATTCCGGACAACTTAAAAATTTTACAGGTTACCACTATATTCGAATTACCCAACTTCGTGCCAGTGGCGGAGCATCAATTTTTGTTTCCACTGATATTTTCCATAAAGAATTTCCGCTAAACACAAACCTCGAAGCTATAGCCGTTACAGCTTGGTGTCCCTACAAAATTACAATTTGTTGCATATACATCCCTCCAAACTACTGTTTAATAAGTTCCGATCTTGAAGATTTAACTTCTCAGCTTCCTACACCTTTTATCTTAGTAGGTGACTTTAATGCCCATAATACTATGTGGGGATCCGAAAACACATTTGGAAGAGGTAAAACAATCGAAAATTTTCTAAATAACGTAAATATAAACTTACTAAATTCAGGAAGTAGTACATACTTTCACATCCAATCGGGTAGTTTCTCTTCCATAGATTTATCTTTCTGTAATCCCGGAATATTTCCTTTACTTTTCTTTCAATATTCAATACAGATTTATGCAGATTCGAAAAAACAGAAACCCCAAACTTAATCCTTAGAAAATCCTTCCAAAACATCCCTAACTTAACACAATTTGATGAAATTTTATACACCGATGCGTCCAAGAATGAAGACTGTTGCGGCTCCGCTGTGTCCACACTGACGACGACAATAAGCTCTGTGCGATTGCCTAAAAGTTGTAGTATCTATACCGCAGAATTATATGGAATACTCCAAGCATTAAAGACTTCAATCCGTCCTACTTCAAATGAAAGCATAAAAATCGCCATTTGCACTGATTCTCTTTCCTCGATTTATTCAATAAGATGCATTTTCTCGAAAAACCCACTAGTCCAGGAAATCCACACTATCTGTAACCAACTATATTCTGCATCTCATGTTGGTATATTGGGAAACGAAAAAGCAGACCAAGCCGCTACAGCAGCATGTTCTTCTGACATAGCCTTCCAAGAGGTCCAAATCCATACGGATCTTAAAATATTGATAAAACAAAAAATCCTCAGCTCATGGGCGGACCTGTGGAGTAAAACAAAAACTAAGCTCCATGAAGTTCAGCCCAACTTATCTCGCGTCAATATCTCCTCTATGAACAGGAAAGAAAAATCAGTTATTCACCGACTACGAATAGGGCATACACGTCTCACACATGGATACCTTATGGCATCAGAAAACCCTCCAGTATGCCACTACTGTAATAACGTCCTTTCCATCAAACACGTGATAGTGGACTGCTGCCAGTATGACTCTTCCAGAAACAAGCACAGCCTAAAAGGAAATCTAAAAGACATTCTCAGTGTTCCAAACCGTTTTGACAGTGTTCTTAGATTTTTAAAAGAAACAAGTTTATTTCAGCTAATATAAACAGTGCATAGTGATAAGCTTTATTGTTCTAACCTTTCTATAAAAAAAAATGTTCATATTAAATTCTTGTACCTATACCTATATAAAATATGTATAATGTTGTAAATGACCATAAGTGTCAATGACCATAAGCTGTCGAGACAGGTTAATTTAAAAAAAAAAAAAAAAAAATTTAGTGACTGTATTGTCTGAGTAAACTCTACCTCATTCGAATGTAAGTTGTAAAAGCAAAATTTTAAAAATGGATTTAATAAAGCAGAAGTGCAGGAATCGCTTGGTAACAGACATTTTATAAGATATTATGCATTCATTCCAAACAATTTATCTCTAGAAGGGTTGTACTAATTTTACTTTAAACTTTGATGGTATACCAGGCAAATATCGAATACAATAATTAATTAAATCTTGAGCAAGTACTTTCGATCAATAGATCATCCTCAGGGGCATTTCGTCAGTTGTGGCCTATCCGACATGAGCAGAATGTCATACATGTAAATTTGGACATAACAATACAATACACAAAGACAAACAAACACTTTAAAATTTTTAAAAAAGGAGAAGCTACTTGTTATATAGAAGCTGGAGACAGAATTTTAACTATGAATATAACCAATTTTTACAATAAAAAAGGTAATACTAAACTGTGTATTGAGTTAACGTTAACTGAATCTATTTTTGTAGTGAATACTTTTCATATTCTTACTTTATGACAATTTTTTTCTTTTTAAATATTTTTTTTTGTTTAATAAATTTGTTTTTCTTTATTTGTATTTCTCTGTTACTTTTGCAAAAATTAGATAAACAATTTTTTATATTTTTTTCGTTATTTATCCATTTGAGCTAATTCAACCCTGTTTAGCTCTGTATAGGGGGTCATTCCCTTCGATCACGCGATACATGCTTCGGATGTGTACCACCGCTGGAATTAATTGCAAAGAAATTAACCCTTTTTGATCGTTAGCACTATTTAATTTGTAACAGCATGCACCCTATACGATATAGCTCCAAAAAGGGTGCAAATATCCTTAATAACGGTTTGTGACAAATTTATTTCAAATCGGTTGGGATTAATTAGTTCAATTCACATATTTGCAAATGGGAATTGAGTAAGTGTTGTCGGAATTGTAATGAAAATAAGTAGTGGACAAATAATTATAATTTGCGAACTGTTCTTCTGTTGGTCATTTGGAGTAAATTGGCTTCTACATTTTAAATATTTGGCACTTCCTAAAAATATTTATTGCGTATTTTTTTAGGGACCGCTCAAATAATTTTAATTAAACTGAGTTTAAATCAACACTTTGAACATAATAAATCAATAGTTTCCTCTTTTGAACAGAACAATTTCAAAATTAAACACGTCGTTTCAAATGTTTCATGGAATGAATAATTTAGCAAAGAAAATGCGTACCTACGGGGATTTCTTCATCACGCTCTCGTGTGTTTATTCCAGACGTACACGATCTGGAATAAAAGCTGAAAAGAGGATTGTACATGTACGTCATGTTTAAAAAGACAGTTGAACTGTTTAAGCTCGCAAAACATTTTGATAACTTGTACTGGTAGTCACTAGAGCTGTTAATATAGTGAGAGATAGATGTGCTCCAAGGGAAGGTGTAAGAAACAAACATAATGTTGTACAAAAATTATCACCGTTATACATATAATCCATGACAGACCACAATAATCGTCTTATATCCTACCAAAGTCACAACAGTAGGAACGATAATCCCAATAGGAAATGCTTGTGTTCAGAACTAAAATCTACAGTTCAAAGATCTACAGTCTTTATATTTAGTGTAATATTAATATCTATATAATATTATAAATTCTGTATAAAACTTTATAGTACGCCCATAAGTTTGTTTTTTTGCGTTGTCTTTTATAAAGGAACTTTTAAAACGATCAATATATTATGGCATTTTAAGTTAAGATCCCCAAACACGTAATAACGCTTCGAATATTTTTTGTCTTTGTTTACATTCAAAATTCCCCAATCAATACGTGTTATTTCTAACTATTTTAAAGTAGAATATTTCAAGTTTTTTTTTGACAACATAGACAAAAATATAGATGTTTTTGTTGTTGAAAACGATTTTATTTACATTCAAAATCCCACAATTCGTACGTGTTGGTTCTACCGATTTAAAAGTAAATATTTCAAGATCTTTTTTTGTCGGTTCGTTGTTAGAACGAGGTCAAGAGGATTATTGTTGTATTATTTTTAATAATTGCTTTTATTATTAAAAATTTGTAATAATTAAAGTTTTATATTATCTTAGAGGCGTGTCTAAAAAAAATGTCATGATTTATTCTGTCTTAAAGTCTTGTGTTGACATATATGACATTTTGGCTCCAATCCATTGTTGTTGTAAAACAATTTTAATTTTATTAATATATATAAAAGATATTTCATCTTTTCTTTTACAAGAATATCCTTAATTTAACATTCTAATTTGGCCATATTAATAGATAACCTAGGAACCATTTCGAAAATTGTTGTAGCAATCTCCTTTGTAACCAGATAACACGTAAGTTTTTGTTAATTTTGTGTTATGGTTATACAGTATGTTTTTGTACAATCTGTATTTTTGATAACTGTTTGTTTGAGAAAAAAATAAACGTTCGATTTGTTTCTCTGATGATGAACAAAATTGAATCATGGGAAATGTGGGTTCATAGACGAATGCTAAAGATACCTTGGACAGCAAGAAAAACTAATGAAGAAGTACTAAGGAGCGTTAACAAAGATAGAGAACTGTTAATGACTGTTAAACATCGAAAAATTTTTATCTGGGACGTATAGTAAGGGAAAGTCGATATAAAATTTTACAACTGATCCTTAAAGGCAAAATAGACGGCCGTAGAGGTGTAGGAAGAAAACAAGTTTCTTGGTTAAAAAACATTCGTGAATGGACTCAGATACCAAATGCAGGACAATTATTCCATATTTCATAAGATCGAGAAGCCTTCGCAATGGTGATCGCCAACGTCGGATAGTTCTGATACGGCACGCGAAGAAGAAAGAAGAGTATTAAGATGATTTGTTAGTGTTTAAGGGCAATGTGTTAGAAAAAGAGAAAATGTATGATGAATTAGCCATACCATCCACTAGTAGCCCAGCCTCAGTCCCTGTATTTCCCAGTTGTACAGTCTCAGCCCCAATAATACACGTTTCATTTCCTGTCATTATTTCTGATTAAGTACTTGTGACTCGTTTGGAAAATTTGAATTTTCCATGTATTTGTATCATTTTTTCTGGCATCTATCAATGGTGAATAAATCTTCTTCTTATTTGTTACTAAACCAAAAAGAATTTCGTAAACAAAATTTTATTTTTGACAATATGTCAAAAATAAAAGTTGGTATTTATGAAATTGAGGCTTATTTGTAGTTATTTAATTTTTGTTTACAAATTCAATTGTTTTTGTTACTAAACTTTTTCAAAATTTATTTCAGAGAAACATTTATTAGAATAGGATATTTTTGTAATAATATTTTTTGTAATAAGATGTTAGCAGCAGTTTTATATAAAAAAACAAATTTTTTTATTTGGTGAGTTAACAAAAAAATTTTATTGCTCTTGATAATAATTGTAATCATAATTGAAAGCTCGAGTAAAAAATAGTCAACAAATAGCCCCTTTTATTGACTCTAACCCATCCAAAACAGTTTGGATTTCAACCCATATATATATATATATATATATATATATATATATATATATATATATATATATATATATATATATATAATATATATATATATATATATATATGTATGTATATAAATATATATATATATATACATATATAATTGTTTTATATTATTTTATATAAATTACACCAATAGTGTAGTTTGGGTAGATGTAAATGTCCAAAAAGTATCGATTTTAAAATCCGTTTGATGGATATATTATTCATCAATCTTTTGTAATTAAATGAATTTATTTTTCTAATATTTTTAATGTTTTAAGACAAACTGTTGAATTTTGTTTTTGTTAATTTTTCGGAATTAGATTTACTACTTCGCGAATTTCGGTAAATGGTAAATGAAATATAAAAGTTCATACAAAAGTTTTAATAATTTAAACATTAAGGATTGCTACACTTTCATCGTTATTTAAATTAAAACCATATTGTCCCACAACCCAGATCTCGGATCATCATCAGTACGTTCGTATTTAATTGAGACTTGCTACGACTGACCTCTGGCCAATTTGATTTCTGATACAATTCTATACCATAATTGACTGAACGTTCTCATCCTTCCTCGTTATTCAATTATTTTAAGATGGCATCGTCACAGCGGCGCACAAATCTGAACTATTATTATTTTTATAACGATAATAATAAGCAATTTAACATTTGTTAGAATCAACCTTTTTGTTTAAAATTTTATCCATAGTTTATTCGTTGTATCCTCAATTTGTATCCTCTTATATTACATAAATGATTGCATTGTCTAGGATTTCGTTTATATAATATTTGAATTATTAAATATAAGGCTTATATAAATTTAGTATGTATATTATATTAGTATCAAGTTTCTGTGTAATTCTTATTTGGATGCTATTTAATTTTAGTTTTAGTATAAATCATTAGAAAGCACGAAAGCCTAAAAGTTTTAAAACCTAAATAAAAAGGTCAAGTAGCATATTATGCACCAGAAAATATGAAAATCAATTTTCTCTTTCTAACGATATATATATATATATATATATTATATATATATATATATATATATATATATATATATATTATATATATATATATATATATATATATGTATAGGCTGCTCAAACGTTTATTGATGGTCTTGCTGATCATGAAATGCAAAGAACACTGCGATGAGCCCGTTACAAGACGCCTTAAAGCTGCCCAATTGATGTTAAACCCCAAGAGTTGCCAGCTATTTCAAGGTACTGTCAATTATCTGGGTCATGTAGTCAGTTAAGAAGGGGTGGCTGTGGATAAAGGAAAAATCTTTTCCATCGAATGGCCAGCACCAACCGACAAACATCAAGTGAGAAGTTTTCTTCTTTTAGGAGGTTTATTAAGAAGTTTGCAGATATCGCTAAGCCTTTAACGCGACTTACAGATAAAGCAAGACCGCTGAGATACAGACTGTCAAAATGCCTTTAAGACCTTAAAAAAACATTTAATAACAGCACCAATTTTAGGGTATCCACTGCCAGAAGGAGGGTTCATCTTAGATACAAATTCAAGTAATGTGGGAATCGGAGGACAGATTGGAGGACTATCTCAGATTCAAGGAGGACAGGAACGAGTCCTCGGGTATTTTAGTAAAGTTCTTTTAAAACCTAAGCGAAATTATTGCGTCACCAGAAAAGAACAAAACGGAATCCAAGGAAGCAGAAGTGTAAAGAACAATGATGGTCAACGACGACTGGACGCCGACTAAGATAAGGGGAAAACAAAAGAGAGATCCAGTTGTACAGAAAATTAGAAAATGCAAAGAGGAAAATCGTCGACCAACTTGGCAAGAAATATCAAACCTATGCTCGGTCGTTAAGATGTATTGGGCCCAGTGGGACTCATTTTTCATTTGCTGTCATTTATGTTGTCATATCAATATCAATGTCATAGATTTGTGTATAATAATTAAGTTTGTGTAAATGTAAAGTAATTTTTTAAAATTTTAAATATAGGAATAGCTTTTAACTCAACAGATATGACAGACTATGATAAATTTTATCAACATTTTTTTATAAAATCATTTATGATACAACGTCATTAAGTTTCTCCCTGATGAAGGACATAACCAATGTCCGAAAGCTTGGAATAAAAATTTAAAAGAGTACACCTTTCATTTTTATTGCTGCATACCCAATATTTAAAGTTTACTTCCTTAGTCCTTTACGTGGTCAGCAAGGTTCATTATATATATATATATATATATATATATATATATATATAATATATATATATATATATATATATATATATATATTATATATAATATGTAATATATATCTATATATATATATATATTATATATATTATATATATATATATATATATATAATATATATATATATATATATATATATATATATATGTATATATATACTTTAGTCCTAAAGTTTGTTCATCCATTTTTTTATGAATATGAAAATACTACTCGTTCTGTTCGATTTGTGTATACATATATTGGCATGATTATTTTTAAAACAAACATGCACACATATACATATTTACAGAACACAATTATCGCCCTTATTATATTATATTTCAGTAAAATTTTGTTAATACCAAAATAAATATGCATTTAGTTTTTATAAAATTTTTATTTTATAGGGAACCACAACTAATATTAATAACGCTGATCTATGAAAAATTCGAAATTTAGAAGAGATAACCAATTTTGTTTTAATTTAAATTAATGTGTCTTGGCTGCAATGGGCATTGCAGCGCTTATCTGCAATGACCATATAACCAATTTAAAGCGCTTGACTGAGGTATTTCTCTGTGTTTAAATTGCCAATAACTGTAAGTGAATTTTATTTGTTCCCTGTTAATATAGAAATCTACGCCACTGTAAGATGCTTAACCTTATATTCGAGTGCATGTCCTGGGTCAACTGAGACGTGAAGAACAATTCGATCTTATTTGAATTTTCGATGAGAAGCAATAAAACTGTGGCTTGATAGCGCTAATGGAGGAGTCGGGACCTAGAAGGGCCGTTATTGGTAAATATACGGCGAATTTACGGTGAGACGATATGAGCAAACGTGTATTTTGGCTGGACGGTTTCACTCTTTATAAATATTTATCAGAGAGTCATCTTAGAACGGTATTTTTAAGGTAATATTTGGTTTCTGCTAAAAACCTGTATTTATTTTTATAAATATGAGTCTCCGACCGTACCTAATGAAGTTCTTAAGGGCACATAACTAGCTGATTGGTCTTTGCAATAGTATAAAAACCAACCTCCAAGTTGGAGTCTTCCTCAGATCAGTCAAATTCGGTCTAATTAACATATATATGGTCCGGAAGGACAAATCAACAAAAGTATTCATTATTGACATAATAGTCATAATTTGTCATGTTACTTGAAAGTTTTTGCGCAACATTTTCTTGATTTATAAAGCTTATTATCATGCACACACGCATATATTGTAGATATATATCCAAGTTTTTTTTTCTTGCCGAGTAAAGCAGTATTCTGAAAAAATGTTCAAACTAATATTAGTGTCCCAAATTATTTAGCGAGAACATTTGCTTTTTCAGGAAGCTTCTTTTAGTCTGAACTATGTATCTATAGATTATCAGTAATGCATATTTTGCTTTATTTAAATGTATAATGAAAATTTGCCAAAAATGGATCATCTCTGGTTCTTATAATGTCGTAGCTACTTAACAGAATATTTATTGACATATTATTCAGATTTACATATTTATACATACGGCTTACACTCTGTCTGAAGAAAATTCACTCATCCCAGACTCCTATGGTATCAATAGGATTAAGCTCTGGTGAGACTAATATCAAGTCCTAGGTAACTTGGTATGGCGGTGTACCCCTTAAAAATTTTTGTACGCATCTGAACGTCGATAGTAGTACAGCTTTCCCAATAGTCATATAGAATTGTTCATTTATACCCATCTTTTTGATGTTTTCTAGGAGATTCTTTGGAATTACTCAAGTAGTAGAAAAAATAATAGGTATCGTTTAGATATTTTCCATCCTACATTGTCTCCTTATTTATATTTACAGATCTCGGTACTTGGCGATCCTGTCGTTATATTTATCACGCAGATTATTATCGCAGCAATGTAGTTCTTTGTACTGTACTGTTCTTTGTAGTGTCTTTTTGAGGTGTATTTGTAGTTTTAGCTGAAGAGTTTCTGTATCCATTTTCGTTCACTTAATAAAACCAAATAAATAGCTAACGCAAAAAATTTTCCACGCTGCTTTACCTCCTTTGTACCTCTTTAGACTCCCTAAATAAATGGAGAGTTTTAATGTATCCAGGTACTCTGGCTGTGTTGTTTTCTGGATCATATTGCAAATGCCTTGCAGTACTCAACATTACTCCTTCAGCTCTTCTGATGATTTTTCTACTTGCTAATCTTCGTATGTATTCTGTCGTTTGACCAATATTATATGGAGCAGGTGCAAATATTTCAGCGTACCTGTACAGCGTACAATATTTATTATATTTATAATTTGTAACAGCGCATCTAGTTCCTTGGGAGAGTTTATTTTTGGTAGCGATGGTTTGTTACGTGGGTTTGTTTCACTAAACTCTTATACAGTACGAGTCATTTCGCTAATCTGAATATCGCGTAGCTTATTGGTGTCCTGATGAGTCGAGTTTCTTTTATAATAAGCTCGGGAATCTGGTCATATATTTTATTAGGGGCTTGATCCACATTTGCCTCTTAAATAAATCACCCATTCGACTTCCTCTTCCGTTTTGGTGAGCGCCGGCTGAAGTTCCAGCGCAGCCCCTTCAGCGAGTGTAGACCTTGATATTGTTTTTCTTACTTGTAGTTTTTCTTGTTGTTAGGATGTAGCTGATTGTATGACAAGAGCCCGCTTCCTCAGCAGCCTTCCACCGACGTCCCGCATGTTGTTATGTCCAGCGCCGGCTCCAGACGTGCCCTGGCGATCCTCAGGCAGCAACCCTAAACAAAATATACCTATATATTAATATTATCGTTATTGTAATATGAATAGATTAAAAATATTAGGTTTCTACATAACCATATGCTTAATTTTTTACTGTGAACCTAATTTTTATTTAATAAGTTTCTGAAGTAATCTGTTATTTGATAATTTTTTGTACATACCTTTATTAATATATATTAAAATATTTCCTTTGTGAGTAATTATCTCAAAATTTCTTTGCTAGTATTTAAATTAAAATGAAAAATTATACTTTATATCATTAATGTTTTTAAATTTCATGTGACGTATTGATGGTGTCACAGACATACCTCAAATGTAGGTAGAATCGTATTATATTTTCGATACCCTTGTATATAACAAATGTGTCATATTACATACTGAAAAGCATACTATGTGCTAATAATACTGTATAATAATGAAAATGACTTACACCGTTATTCCTTCCTAAATAATAAATAAGAGTAAGTACATATTCCTTTAAGATCCCTTCGAGTAAGACGAAGCTCAGATCAAAGAATTCTCCTCATCCAATTTAATGCGATCCTGTATTCGGAGAAAGGGAATCAGAAGATGAGGTAACTGAATTATTAACAGTTTCAGACCCAACAATCTACATAATATCCTGATTAAATCGACAAATAACCGTTTCCGTCTTAATACAGTCTTAAGTTATTCCCAGTTTTAGGTTGAGATGGTAACAGCAAACGAAGGGCTAAGGGCTCAGGGTCAGAGGGTTCGCGGTCAAGACAACGATCTCCAGATCGTCTATCTATTGTAAAATGTATAAGGAGAGACATAGGTAGCGCACACTAATCGGTAAAAGGTTGCGAAATAATAGGAGCTCAAATCAGACGGAAATATAATAATAATGTAAACTTTAATATTATCCAATAAACAAATAATTAATTAAAAAATTTTGTTTATAATAATAATTTTTAAAAAAGTGTTAGAATTTAGCAAATATTAGGTTGTTGTTTCTTCTACCTGTCGTCATTTCAGTTATACGAAAATTTAGCAATCCATTGAATGCATAGCCCCTCCTTTTTTTTTAAACTCTAAATATTAAGTAAGATAATATTCATCATCAGTTGGCGCTACAGCCCTTCGTGAGCCTTGGCCTGCTTCAAAACATTCTTCTATCCTTCCCTATCGAGTGTCTGTCGTCTCCAGCCCCTCACTCCAATCTCCCTCAGATCTTCCTGTACATCGTCCAGATATCTGAGTTAAGGTCGCCCCCTTCTGCTTCTTCCGACCGGCCTGTTTAGCATAGTTATTTTAGTGGGATTACTCTCATCCATCCGCATAACGTGGCCCACCCACCTTAGGCGGTTTATTTTGATGGTCTTCACAATATCTGCATCACCAAAAAGTATATAGAGTTCAAAGTTATATCGCCTTCTCCACAGACCCTGTTCGTTTACTCCGCCAAATATGGTCCTCAATACTTTTCTTTCAAAGACTCGTAGTAACTCTTTATCTCGGGTCGTCATTGTTCATGTTTTCGATCCGTATGTGAGCACTGGGCGTATTATTGTTTTATAAAGTTTGCACTTTGTTGCTATTGACATACTTCTCGCTCTTAGTTGAGGGCCCAGGCCGAAATAACAGCGGATAGCCACGCATATTCTATTTTTTATCTCGTTGGATGTGTTATTTTTGTAGTCCACAAGTGATTCTAAGTAGCAAAATTCTTCTACCATTTCTATCGTTTCGTGTTGCACCTCTAAGTTATTTTGTTGAATTCTTGATACGGCCGGCATATATTTAGTTTTCTGGATGTTAATCAGAAGTCCGATGTTTTCTGCGGCATTTTTGATACGTGTGAAAGCCTCTACTGCTTCATTTTGGGTTCTTCCAATTATGACGATATCATCAGCGTATGCCATTATTTGTATACTACGGGTATATATGGTAACCTTTTAAGTTTATTCCCGAATCTCTCATAACTTTTTCTAACGCTAGGTTGAACAGCGTGCACGATAGCGCATCTCCCTGGCGCAGTCCTCTGTTGGTTTTAAATGGTTTTGAAACATCCCCTTGTACGCGCACTTTAAATTCGACTTTCATCATTGTCATTTTAATTAATTCTACCAAACCTTTTAGTATTCCTAATTTGATCATCGCCGAATATAATTGGGACCTGTCAATAGTATCGTACCGCTACCTTAAAGTCTACGAAGAAGTAATGGCAGTCTATGTCGTACTCCGTCGTTTTTTCTAATATTTATCTGATAGATGATATGTGATCAATGGTAGATTTGTTTTTTAAGAAGCCTCTTTGATAGGATCCTATTATATTGTCAGTATACCGTGCCAGTCGTTCGTTAAGTATCAGGGACACAATTTTGTATGCTAAGGAGGGAAATCCGTCTAAATTTGTAACATTCAATAACGTTTCCTTTTTTGTGTATGGGACATATAATTCCAGTATTCTAATCTTCTGGTAACGCGCGTTCTTGCCATACCTGTATTAGTAGTTTGTGAAGGAGGGTTACAAATGTTTGACCGCCACATTTAAATATTTCTGCTGGTAGGTTGTCTGCTCCGGGTGACTTGTTTCTGGCTAGAGACTGAATTGCTTTGTTTATTTCTTTCAAAGTTAATAGTTCAGTATCCTCGTGTTCTATTTCTATATCATATCTACCTTCAGCTCTACTTTCTCCATTAAGTAGCGTACTAAAATGTTCCTGCCATCTATCTAGTACTTCCACTCTCTCGTTTAAAAGAATTCCGTTAAGGGCCTTGACTTGGTTCGCTTGTGGTTTAAAAACTTTTCTTTTTGTGTTAACCTATTAGTAAAATTTTCTGTATTCGTGTTCTCTATTAAGGTTTTCCATTTCTTCGAACTCTTTATTGATTTGTTGCCGCTTTTTCTGTTTGTGATTTTGTTTTTCCTCTCGTCTCTTTACTCGATATTCTTCAACATTGCTCCTAGTCCTTCTGTTGATTATTTTCATATACGCGTCGTTCTTCAGTTTCGTTACTCGTTGGCATTCCTCATCAAACCAGTTGTTTCGCTGTCCTTTGGGTACTTCACCCAGCATTTCCTCTGCAGTCTCTTTGAGCGTGGTTTTCATAAACTTCCAATTTGTGTTAAGTTCAGTGGGATATACCTCACTTCTGGGATGTTCTGATATTTTACGATCTAAGCATATTTGGAAGTTTCTTACGACTTCAGTACACTTTAATTTATCAACATTATACTTGATTATTTTTGGTTTAGTTTTATCGTTCCTGGCGTTTGATATACGTGCTCTGAGACGTCCAGCTATGAGATAGTGATCGGAGTCAATATTTGCACCTCTATAATTTCTGTAGTCTAGTATATCTGATCCATGTCTTAAATCAATCAGTACGTGGTCTATCTGATTTTGGGTCTGATGATTATGTATACGTTTATGTTGAAAGTATGTACTACTGATCGTCATGTTCAGAGATGCTGCAAAATAATATTAAGAATTTTAAATAAAGGATTGCCATAATACCTTTACAGAATAATATACTTATATGCAACAAAAGGCTAAATATTTATTAGAAAAACATATTTTATATAAGAGTAAACAGCAGTTAATTGTAATTAGAATAACATTACATTTGTTTTGACGTTTCGATTACCAAATCGGAAATATAATTAATTATATGCTTATGTATCTAATTCCCTAAGTCTACTCGGGGCGAGACTTATAGACAAAAAATAAAGAAATGGCTTAGAAGCAAAACAAAAGTAAAAGACGCAAGAGAACATGCTGCCAAATTAAAATGGAGCTTCGCAAGACGCAATGCCGGTTGAAGGATAATAGATGGAACCACGAAATACAACAATGGAGACCATGGTTAGGAAAGAGTAGCAGAGGAAGACCACAAATGAGATGGGCGGATGATTTTAAGAAGATCGGAGGACACAACTGGAAGCAAGAGGCGCAAAATAGAAAACACTGGATTGATTTGGGGGAGCCCTATGTCCAAAATTGGATTACTTAAGGCTGAAGAAGAAGAAGATATGTATCTAATATAATATATAACCTGCAAATGTTTATAAATTGGCACTGGGTGGCAAAAACCCACCCTATCCTCTGGGGTAATGGTAAATGAACAAGAGTTTAGTGTTTTTTGTTGAGCTTCAAGTTCACTGAAAGACTTTCACTGAAAGTGAGGACTTTGAATACGATCTAATAAATTAGAGCTTTGACCGATAGTGGCGTGCAAACTTTAAATACCTATTAGTAACACGTCTATTTTAGTTATATCAAAATATTTAAACCCAAGATACAATTATGATGTCTAAAAACCTAATATTCATCGAAGACATAGCTAATAGTAATAATTTGGTATTGATAAGGGTCCATGATAAGCAGAAAACGGAGACAAAAAATTATTGAGTTTACAGCAGGTAGTGGGAAAATCTCCTATATTAAAATCAAAAACAAGCAAGCCAAAAAATTAATAAATAAAGTTTATGCCCAACAGAACAAATAAGCGACGAGGAAAAGGAAATTTTTTGGAACTACTTAAAGACACTTGCGAGGACGTACTCATAACAGTAATTGAAGACAATGCAAAGAATAAAAAAACAGAAACTAATGGAGAGGGCCCCAGTCAAAAAACAATTCATAAAAACACGAATGATAACGAAACAGGGCTATGTAATTTAGCTATTTCGAGAAATACATAATATATTACCAGTACCAAATTCCAACATAAAAATAAACATAAATTAAATTGGATATTTCCGGGTCGAAGAGTCGGCAACAAGATAATAGTTTAGTATCAAAAAAATAGTTAAAATAATTTAAGACGTTACGTCATATAAGGGAGCTAATCCAGATTACGATCAAATATTGGCAATTGACACAAATGACAATAATATGAAATAATAAGAGCAGTGTTTAATCAAAAAGGAAAACAAACTAAGACATAGGTAAGCTAAAATTAAAACTAAAATAAAAAATTTTGCGAAGAAAGGAAGAATGTTACTAGCCGTGAGATTACTAATATAAATATATATATATATATATATATATATATATATATATATATATACGAAGAATGATCACAGCTGTCCAATTATTAATTAGTATAATGGTAAGGTTGATTGGGTTAGCAGCTGAATAATGAAAGCCAAAGTGTACTCTTTTCAACGATTTCGTTATATTTCGTTAAATTTCTTAAACAACTTCAGACAAATGTTGTGTGAGGTTGCAGGCAAAAGTGGTATTTGAAAGTTACATGTTGAAAAACTTTTTTTAAGATTTTTTTATAGCAAAAAAAGGAATAAGTTGTATGTGTTATAAGGTGGCTTGAAAACTCAAACAATACAAGTGCATTTTTGTTTTTTTCTCCAGTGTGCAAGTACAATACAAATATTAAAAAACGTTGAACATTTAAGAAACAAAACAGTTAAAACACAACTACATATCACATTGTCATTTTTTTGGCAGCTATGTTGGTGGAAGGTCAAGTCAACCACTGCACAAGGAGGTGGAAATCTAGTATATATATGTATATATATATATATATATATATATATATATATATATATATATATATATATATATATATATTTATATATATAATATATATATATATATATATATATATATATAGTATAGTATAGTATATAGTAAACTCTTAAATATTGGGAAAATCTGCAAAAGATATATATATATATATATATATATATATATATATATATATATATATATATATATATATATATATAATACTTTGGAGGGTAACTTTCGGGAAAGCGTCAAAACAAGGATCAGCTAGAGATGGTATAAGCCAGTTTGGTGTAGAACCTTATTCTAAATGTGAAATTTTCGGTGATATGTTGTCACCAAAACATTACAACACAACAGGGTATTATTTCAAATACAAACACAACAAAAAATCTAAAAATTACAACCTGCAAAAACTGCAACTTCATGTTAAAGGTAGAAAAGAAGAATTATTCTTCTTTTTTGATGACATATTTCTGATTTCTGTCAATATCCGGGTTTCATATATAACGAGGTTATAATTTTCACATTTGAACCTCATGGATATGGAAAGAAAGAGCCCAAGGAAACACAATCATCAGGGAAATGAAGTCCTTTCTCAAGTACAGGTAGGCAATCTATGCATGCTATGATAAGTTCCCTACATTCTCCTTATGCCATAAGTACGACACCATTCTCTAAATCGTAAGTAAGATCAACGTGTTTATAACAGATTGTCAATTTTCATGTAAACTAATTGATAACTATCAACGAAATATTGGATCAATAAAGGACTAAAGAGTACACTTAGCCTATCCTTTCAGCTGTTTTTACCCAAAGAGTATATATATATATATATATATATATATATATATATATGAAATAACCCAAGTGTTGAAAGAGAAAGAAATAGACATTTTTGTGCTCTACAGGAAACAAAAAAGAAAGAAAAAGGTCGATTAAAATTAGGTGAATACATAATAATCTACAGTGGAGTAGCAAAAGCAAAAACAGGGCCAGGGCCAAAGAAGGTGCAGCCTTACTAATACAACAAAGGTACCAAATCACATCAAAGAATGTCAATACATATCAGAAAGAATAGTAACAGCAAAGATAAGAAGGAAGACCTAAACATCATCGGAGTATACGACCCAGAAAATAGCATTTTACGACCAATTACAACAAGTAGTAGATCAAGTCAGAGGAAAGATGATAATATTGGGAGATTTTAACGCTCGAATAGGCAACCAAGTAATACCCGGTACCAAACAAAAACATAACTAAAATGTTAAAAACGAAAATGGAGAACTAATGGTCAACTTCTGCACGAATAATAAACTAAGAATAAACAACACATTTTTTAACCACAAAGACCAACACAAATATACATTTAATAACACCCGTGGACAAAGATCTATGAAAGATTATATATTATATAAATAAGAATCCTTCCCACCCAAGAGAGCGGCGCCAACGTAAACAAAAATCAAAGTCGAAGGACTAAATACGGTATCGACGGAATACTTATACAGGAAAACAATATTAGAGAAGATAGCTGGGAATGAAATATTTTAAAACTAAACCATGGTTTAGAGAGGAAGTGAAGACAAAATGTGAAGAAAAAAAAAGTCTTTTTACAATCTGTAACACAACAACCACAATAGGCATACAACCACTATAAACGAATCAGAAATGAAACGAATACTTAGTTAGACAAATAAAAAAGAAACACTGGCAGAATTTCTCAAAACAGATAGAACACGATTTCTACGAAACACAAGAAGAAATATGGAGAATAATCAGAGGACAAAAAAAGAGATAAACAAACTAATAAAAACAAAACACATTCAGAAGGAAGTAAGAAAGGTAGACTACTCTCGATCCCTGTTGGCTAAAGGTGACGATGATGAACCACCAACACCAGAGGTGACGACAAACGAAGAAACAAATATTGATGAGAAAGAGGTAAAGGAGCAAGGAACGAACTCCTAAAGTACTGAGGACCAGATCTGACCAAACAACTAATAAAACTAATTTAAAAGATAATAAAACAAAACAGAATTTCTCAAGAATGGATATCAAGCATTCTAATACCTCTCCTCAAAAAGGTAGAGAAATCGGATCTTGAAAATTACAAAGGAATTAATTTATTAAACACAACACTAAAATTAACAACCAAAGTGATAGCAAATAGATAGATTGAAGTTATAACAGCGAAAACATAAGAAAAGCATGCAATATAGAAGACCTAAATGGATGGATGACAAAACGAAAACAGAAGTGGGACGAATATATCAGTAGAATCGCAGAGAATGGCAGAGGATGGCAGAGTATAGAATAGTACGAATAGCACCAGATAAGTCACCAAATGGACAAAGAAGTATTGGCAGACCGAGAAAAAGATGGTGCAACAATTTAGGAGGCTAGTATTGAAGAAGAAACAGGCTTTAAAGCCTACATTCTGAAAGAAAGAAGAAGAAGAAAAATAAATTATAACACAAGCAGAAGAGCAACAAGGTTTTAGGTTGGGAAGATCATGCACCGATGCTATATTTACCACGTGCCACGTGCAAAAAAAATCATTAGAATACAACAAACCAGTATATCCATGTTTCATGGACCTTACAAGGACGTTTGACCGGGTCAAGTTAAAAGACGTTATCCACTTACTGTATTCAATAGAGATACCTCTAGGATTAAGCAAAACGTTCGAAAATATCTACCAAAACAAAAACAATAAAAGTAAAAGTAGCAGAAGAACTAACCGACCTTATTGAAGCTGGCAATTGTATAAGACTGGGAGATTTCTTTAGTCCTCTATAGTTCAACCTGATTGTGGATGAAATAATAGAAAAAGTAAGAACTTAAAAAGGATACCAAATGGAAGAAAAACAACTTAAAGTAATTTGCTATGCAGACGACACAATACTACTCTCTTAAAATGAAGATGATTTACAACGTATGTTGCACCAACTTAATATAACTGCCAAAAAATTTAACATGTTAATTTCCTCAATAAAGACAAAATGAATGGTTACAACAGCCAATTAACTTAGATTTAAATTGGAGCTGGAAACTAAAGGCAGAATTTACAAAACAGTCATCAGACCAATAATGACATGCGTGACAGAAACAAGACCTGACATGGAAAGGACAAAAATGATGTTAGAAACAGCAGAGATGAAAACACTTAGAAAAATTATTGGTAAGATACTATGGGACAGAGCTAGAAGTACAGATATACGACATAGATGCAAGGTAGAGAAAATCAAAAACTGGGTAAGAAATAGAAGAGTAGAATGGAACGATCATATAAGCCGAATGACAACAAATAGAGTAGTAAAGACGGCAAGAGACGGTTCCTCAATAGGAAGACGATCCGTAGGATGACCACGAAAATAATGAAATACGTATTATACTTACTGGAGGCACATTAAAAAACAGATAGAGTCATGTCTATATAAAAAGAAAAAGAAGAAGAAAAAGAAGAAGAAGATTGATGTTGGTTAATGTTAAGCAGCATAATGACAACTGATTCTACTTTTTATTGTAATTTGTTAGGTGCGGGTCCAAGTAATTCCAGTCAGTTCAAAAACTGTGTAGAATAGTTGAATACGACATCCTGATTTATGTCATTGTCAACTAATTTGCAGTAAGCAATTTTTTCTGGGAAAAAATTTAGAGTAGTATATTTAACCGAATATAAATATCAAATTTCATTAAAAATCGCTTTAGCCCTTTCCAAGGAGTATGGTTACTAATTATGCGATGTTCGAATCGTTTTAAAATATGCATTACCTTTTATAAAAAATAAATTTTAGAAGTAATATAACTTATAACTTGCATATATATATATATATATATATATATATATATATATATATATATATTGTATGTATTGAATTACAATACATTTCACTCACTACAGCTCTTCTGTTGTTTATCTTTCCTCAGTCCCCAAGGGTTTTAGGAGAAAAAGACACAATGTCGGCAGCCGAATGAACTAATGAAAATTTTGTTGAACACTAAAATTTACGACATTGTAAACTTTCTGGTGAAATCATCTTATCCAATTCTATGCCATCTTATCCAGTAGGATAAATATACGATTTATTATAGCATTCAGGCTTTCATGTCTTTGTTTCTCTGGACCACAGAATTTACGTGCTCATAAAAGGCACACAACATTGGTTATAGCCAATTCACATCGCAAATTTTGTTATCTATGGGTTTTCTTATTTTCATCATTTTTCGGGTAATTGGGAAAAACGCAGTGGCTGCGTAACTTAAACTATATATGAAAGTATTCTATTAAATAAATTGGTTATAAGTTTCAAATTGTGATGTATTAAAGCGTTAGTTTCCAACTATATGTATATTTTTTAATATCTTTAAACGTGCATGTTTATTAACTGTGATCTCACATCTGAAAATCATCCTCTTGTCGAAATTCCATTTCTTTTTAAATACCATTGTTTTTCCCATTACTGAACAAGATTTCTGCACGTCTCTGTCTACGAATCGTAACGGATATTGTTAAAGCAACTACTATTTTAATAAGAATAAGGAACAATTGAAGTTTAAAATAAGTTTATTGATGTTTGAATTTCCACTTCGGAAATAATTTTTCGGACATAACAAAGTGTTAAAAAAATTAAAGTTTTCCATTACATGTTATTTATTATTTTTAAGTATAAAGTAAAATACAATAATGGTTTAAACTAACCAAAAATTAATAATGACCTAGAGCAAATTAAATACGAGATTTTTTTTAATAAACGTTTTAGGAATAATAAATTTTGCAACAGTCCCGTTCAATACAAAAGGCGACTGTACATTTTGAGTAACTCAACCTAGTTTTTTGTGATACTGGGTACACCGTCGCTATTGACCTAATTTTTTGGGAAACGATTATCCAAATGGAGTCGTACAGTTGGTGATTTTTACGCATCAGGTTGGTTTTTTGGGTTTGTTAATTGTTAGCTGCAAGCTAAATAAGAGCGCACTATAAATCATTCAATCTCGTAACAATGAGATTTAATTATTATTTGCTAATTGAAACAGTCTCCAGGTAATGTCAAAAGTCATGTTTGTAAACAGCACTGTATTTATATTAATTGGCATGGTACAGTCAGGTACCTAGTGTAGTGTGTGTGTGTGTGTGTGTGTGTGTGTGTGTGTGTGTGTGTGTGTGTGTGTGTGTGTGTGTGTGTGTGTAGAGTAATTGTCTTGATACTTAGCAAAGTCGACGTCATTGTCTTTGCTAAGAGACGCTAATTGTATCCGAACGTCTGCAGTCCCTCCGGTGAGTACCGATCGCACAAGGATAGAAATTATATACTAAACTCTTGATATTTCGCAATAGAAGCTGCTACAGTGAAATTTTGTTTCCTCCAAATGGTTCCAGCGATGTTTATATTTGGTTAAAATGTGCATAAAAAAATTGATATACCGTTGCGTTTCGGAATATATAACCTTGTCGAACGTGTTAATTTTAATGTTCGAAACACAGTATTTATTACTTACTCAGCAGTTGAATCTTATCTTAATTAAAAGAATATAATGTTGCAGTATTACAGTAAAAAGTTTAGCCAAAGTTTACCACGGAAACCTGCTGATCATAAACAAAAGAATAAATTGGTTTCAAATAAAAATAAAAATATGAGGAAAAGACAGTTAAGATTTGATTTCACGCATAGTACGTCTGTATATCCGCTTATACGTATTTCGCCCTAAAAGGGCTCTTCAGAACGGCTACTCACAGTCGCTCTGATCGTGAAAATAAATCTCTTCTATCGTAGGAAATAACTCTAAAATGGCTTCCATATGCAAGCAGTACCTCTGATTCAGATTTTTTGTTCACCATAGATAAAATTCTTTTAGCCCTTGAATTCATTGTTTGTTTTATAATTTTTATTAATACAAAATCAAAACAGATTTAGACTACATTTTGTATAAACTAATTTCTACTAAGTTCTAAAACGTCTGTTCATATTATACAAACACGTATTTGCTGAATCCTAAAATATATCTGCACAGCAGATATTAGCAGATAAATTACATCATATAGACACCATTAAGATCATTTATGATTTTAGCTTAGTAATCATTTCTAAATCTTAACTCAACCCGTTTTCAGGTAGAACGAAGTAAGTATACTTGAAGGTTTTTACTAGTCGATATTTTTTACTATCGTAAAATGTATTAAAGAAACGTATCACCTTTTTACTAAATATGGTTTGCAGTAGTAGAAATATATTATTGCCCGGCATGATAATATAATGTAGGCTTACTTTATTACATGCAACAGAACTTTAATTTTATGGAAGTAAGTAGCGGTATATTGTTTTATTTGAAAATGAAAAGTTGGTTAGGTGTAACTTTCTTTATTACACAAATTATCTGCTGAATGGCAAGTCGTATCATTTGTTTAGTTTTACCTGTATATAGAGTTGAAAAAGCTCAGGATTTTGGTATACTTAACCTGAACGTTTTCGCAGTAAACCGACGATATAGAATTCAGTTTTTCAATAAACGTGGTTTTTAGTATAAAAATAAATAAAGTAAATAAAAAAACTAAAGCAAATACACAAAACTTAAAGCATTGAGGAGCATACATGCAAAAACCGATAAATCCACTTTTTCCAATTTTGAGATAAAAGCCAAAAACTTGTACAGCAAAATCCCGCAACGGTTTAAATAAACATCATATTGAAAATAAATAGTAGAAGTCTTGTAATTAAATTCTAGAATTTTAATATATGTATTATCTTTTCTTACTGTTTTTATTACTGATTTTTTTTGGGAACGAGCATCCCGTTTTGTTGCTAATAAAAGAAAATAAACGAACTTGAATGTAGAAAATTATTTTCATTATAAGTATTTAACAATTTGAACAAAGTGAAATCAAATTTGAAGCGTTGGTTCCTTTTCCAGGCTGTCACATGTCTCCCCTTCCTCTTCCTCCTCATCCTTTTCATTTGAACTTTTCCCATTAAGCAATTCCCGGTACCAGTCAAGTTCTTGTAATTTTTTCCAATCTTTATTGAATTGTTGATTTAATAAGTTTTTTTTCGGGATGCCCGAAACAATTCTTTTTCTAAAATATTCAACTCAATATTGGAAAATTTTGGTTTCAAAAATTTTTAAAAATTTTCCACCCCACTGCTAACATAATAGTTTTGAAATGATTATATTTTTATGAATTTGCCATTATTAAATTTTTTTATTATAATCTTCTTGGTATCAGCTAGCGCTTTCACTTTTTTCAAGCAAACTTAAAGCTCTTTCATATTAAACAATCTCCAATTAGTGCACACCTTTTTAACAACTCCAATTTGTTTGTAAATTTCTTCATATTTCTCTCTAGAGAGAATTGTGCCTTTTTTTCTTAAAAGCTTTTCAACTCTCCCAAATACCCTGTCTACTGGCAAATACGAATAGCCTCTGGCTGGAAATATTGCTGTTACTTGAACTGGAGCTTTAAATCTAAGCCAGAAGTACAGCGAATGAATAATATACGAGTTTTTGTTTTGTCCACCGCATTTATCGCAAAAGAGGCAAAGTGTCGTAATATTATTGTATTCTTAAGAATCCAAATGATTTATAAGTGCAGACCTACCTGCCTGATCTTCAGTACACTTAAAAAGAGTTGGATGTTTGGACTGGCTATCAACGCAGAAAAGAAATACATGCTAATCTGATGTGCATAAAACGCACCATTAAAGGTGTTTTGGGCAAAGGCTGCACCTGCTGCGCATCAAAGAAGAATGTAATGGAATTTTCAGGAGTTTCTTTTAGCAGACTATAAAAAGCATTAGCCATCTTTTGGTGGATACTCAATTCAGTACGAAACTCTCTTTACTCCGGTAATTTCCGTTCCAATTTTGAATTTAAGTCTAGTACATTGTGCCCGTTCATCTGATGCTGGAATAGAAAACCCAATGTTAAAATCATTAACGAATATTATTTCCCTAAACATCGAAAAGTTTACATTATGTTCAAAGTCGCATTGAGTAAGGAGCATAGGTACCATGTAATTTGTTTATGCTTAGATCAGCGGCCAAATAAATTCGTCTTGCTTTCTTTCTATTATAATGTCTTCCTTTTCCTTGTAGTTTACCAATAATAACTCCTATTTTATTCTTTTTGACAACAGATTTTGTGGACACGTGATCTCCACCCCAATTTTCTTTTGAGATATTTCCGTCTGACAATGTTTTAGCAACATAGTCTATAGATTTTTTTAAGTATTCACACATTTCAAGAAAAATGCCTGGCAAACTTGAACTTTTTTCTTGCTGACTCTTTTCGACAAGAAGTAGTGTACGGAAAAGTTTCGCCCATTGACTGCTCGTTTTGTTGTCGATCTTTTTCTTTCAATTGGAACTACTGACCAATATAACTTAATGAACCAATGAACCTACCTTATAAGTAAAGTCGTCCCAGGAGCGCAACTCAACAATATTGGCAATATCATTTTAAAGTCGTCTACTTTAAAATGCATAATGTATGTCTAAATTGTCAATATAAATGAGTCAGATAAAATTAAATTATTAGAAGAATTTTTTCACTATGTAATAAAAAACAAAATTTGTTTAATTTACTGTTTGTATTTTGAGAACGATTTCCGAATTGGAAATTGAAACGTCAATAAACGTATTTTTATCTTTAATTGTGGCTTATTCCCAGTTATAAATAGTAATTAATTTACAATGCCACAAGAAAATAGCTTCAGAACAATACTGACCAAGAGATCGACTTAAAACCCGAATGGGGAGTAGAAGATACTTGGCAAAAAATTAAGAAATGCATCAACGAAGCAGCAGAAGAAGCGATTGGAAAGCGGAAAATTAACACGAGAGCGACAAATCACACCAAACCGTGGTTTTGCCAAGAGGTAAAAGAACTCTCTGAATTAAAACGCAGATGCTACCTGAGATATAAAAGGACGCAATCGGAAGAAGCTCATACAGAATATGTCCAAATAAGAAACGAAGTAAACGCCAGAATAAAATTAATCAAAAGAGAACATTGGGCCAAATTCACTTGCGACATGGACTACGACCTATATGGTGCCCAAAAGAAAGTATGGAAAATGCTCCGCAACAGTAAAAACCAGTTAACGAGTTCGTGCAGACCAAAGGAGTACCTATAGAGACATGGCAACAGCATTATAAAGAGCTATATGATGCTGAAGAAACGCTGAATATAAACGAAAGCGAAACAGATGTGAGTGCTACAATCAATGACGAAGGAGTAGAAGCAAAGATCAAAAAGCTAAAATACAGAAAATCACCGGGAATGGATGGTATACCCATTTTTTACCAAAACTTTTAAAATATGGAGGCCCGAAACTTGCAAGTAAACTGGAACAACTATTTAACAAAATATTAAACAAAACAGAAACACCAGAGGAATGGCATAATAGTATCACAATCCCCATATTTAAAAAAGGACAAAAAACCTGCCCACAAAACTATAGAGGAATAACCCTCTTAAATACAACATCGAAACTTTCCACGGGTATTCTCAAGGACAAATTGGAAAAGCAAATCACTAATGCTGAAGAACAACAAGATTTTACAAAAGGGCGGTCTATAACAGACGCAGTATTTATAATAAAACAAATAAAAGAAAAAGCTGTAGAGTTCGGCATGCTAGCGTATATTTGCTTCATTGATTTGACGAAGGCATTTGACAAAGTTCGCCTGGGAGACATTCTAAATATATTAATAGAAAATGAAACACCGACCAGTATAACAAAGATACTCCATAACCTAAATAACAACAACGTAACCAAAGTTAGAGCAGGAGACGAATTCACTGAAAATATTCCAACACCGGGAGGAATTAGACAAGGCGACAGTTTAAGCCTCTTCTTGTTTAATCTTCTCATGGGCAAAATTATCAACAAAGTAACATCTCTTAATCTCGGATATAGAATGGGCAACAAAAGAATTGGTGTGTTACGCAGACGATGCAGCAATTATTGCCGAATCAGAAGATGATCTCCAAAGGCAGCTCTTTCAGTTCTTTCAAACAAGCCGACTACTAAATATGAACATCTCTACCAATAAAACTAAATGTATGACAATAGCAAAAGATCCGCTCAGATGTAAGTTAGTGGTTGAGGACAACCCCATAGAACAGGTAATGCAATTCAGATATCTGGGCATAGATATATCAAGCACCCACGACCCAGTAAAGGACCTGAGTAGTCAGATCAACAAAGCATCTGCACTGTCAGGATGTCTGCGGGAGATAGTCTGGTCAAATCCGTATATGCGCACAGATAGTAAAATTATAATCTATAAGACTTGCATACGACCGATCATGACATATGGCATAGAAGTGCGCGAAGATACCAACAAAACGAAAGAGATGCTAATGGTTGCCGAAATGAAAACCCTAAGAACAATAATGGGGAAAACAAGAAGAGACAGAGTGAGAAATACAATCATTAGAGAGCAGTGCAAAATTCAAGATATTGTAAGATGGGGAAGGCAGCGCAAGAGGATGTGGTACAACCATGTAAGACGAATGGATGAGAATAGACTCCCAAAAATTGCCCTAGAAAACAATCCGCCCGGTTCAATACCCCCCGGAAGACCACCTAAAAGATGGAGGGATAGTTGGCAATCTACCTCCCAAGAAATTAACCAGAGGCAGCTTCAGAATTAAACAGATCAAAAGATCTACAAAAAGTAGAACAAGAAGAAAGAAGAAAGAACTACTGACATGTAATGACACAATTTGATATCCCGTTTCGACTTAACATTATTTTCAAAAATTTCATTTCGAATGACTCGAATGTCACTTTCAACAATGCTATTGCAGTGATAAGTAGGGCCAAGATGTTTGCAAACTCTTGTAAAGTTTTCCAAATAAGGGTCGCTATCACGATATTTTTGTTATCTTTGCTTTTGTAATTTCTGCCTTTTGGTCTCACTTTTCTTTTTTTGCTATTTCCTACACTAATTTCCAACACACTTGCTTCCTTTGTTAAAACCTAATACTATTATATTAATCAACTGCTTAATACGTAATTCATAAACAACATGCCATAATCTCTTAATTCCCCTTTCCCCCTTAATTCCGACAACGTGATGAAGGTAACACAATCCTCTCGTTTTTAATTTACAAAGTACTACCATAGGAAAAGAAGTACAATTCTTTGTTTATGCTACTACTATAAATCGAATCCCGAAACAGCATAAAGAAACCTGCTATAAGTACGCACAATATAATGGATTTACATCATAGATTGCGAATTCAATATTTAAAGATATATCGGGTTTTGCTTGAAATTTGAACTGATCAACTTTGTACATCGTTTTATAGGGAGAATATCGGTTTTTGTTGGAATTTTATATTCTAGAAACAGAGAGGGCTACTAAATTGATATGAATTCATATTCAGGTTAAAAAATTCCAAAAATGGAGTTATCGGTTTTTATATGTATGCTCCTCATATATTATTCTAATATAAATATAGTTTTTATTCCATAAAATTTCAAATCCTGTTCTATTAAATGTTCCTCTGTATTTAGTTTAGTTTCTCATAATCGTTTTTATTTCTGTTTATAAAAAATAATATGGAATATTTTTAATTAAATTTTTATTTTTAACCTTCTTTACTATAAAATAAAATGAAACAAATTAAAATAAAAGCAAAATACATGGGATTAAAAGGACTGTGGGATGTACAAAAAATGCGAAATCCACAATCAAACGGTCCACATTGCAAAAAAGAGCATTGTTTGATTTATATTCCAATTGGAGCTATTAGCTTTACTCAAAGTAATTTATTGACAATATGCATATTTGTTTATTACAATAATGTAAAATCGTCCATTTAAAAGTTTCTGTTCGCCCTGATGATGACACAAACGGGCTGTCAAATTTAAATTTGATTGAAGCAAATTATTTTACAGCTAAATCGTTATTGTGTTTAGTTCAGCAGCTTGTAGCTATCTAAATAAAATGCAGTAAAATAAAATTGTTATATGTTTTTTAGAAACAGACATTCCCGATAAGTACTTTCTTTTATATGTTTAAACCTTGTTTTAAATTAATTTTAAAATATGTTGGTAAAAGAAGAATTTCTCTTTTAGAAATTTTAATTATACAGAATATCTACATACACTTTTATAGATAACATTAATATGACAATATTTGTTATTAAAGAGCTGTTCGTTTTAGAGTAGGTCAATAAAAAGTGTTTTAGATTATTAATCGCCTGAAAGTGCCTAGGTGATTTTCTGTAGATTTGTCTCTACAAATGCTACCTGTCCATCGGCTTCTACAATGCTTTTCTATTTCTATTGACAACGTTCTAGTAAAGTATTTTCCACACTTTTCTCTCATGGAAAAACATATCTTCCGAGATTGTTTTGTTTCTCAATTTAAAGTTTTGTAATCATAAGAATAAAATTAGTTCCCATTTCTGGTCTACCTCGGGTAATTAATAAATTTCTCTAATACTGACTGACTAGCATATATCTGGACCATGCAATAAACTAAACTGATGCTCCATCTACCTAAACTTGCACAAATTGTGTGATATTTACCGGAATACTTTTAATCAAATCAACTTATTCCTCCTACAGGAGCTACGTAAAAATGTATTTCACAACAAATATCTGCTGGACACACAAAACATATTCGATATTTACTTAGCTCACAAAAGCAAGCATATATTTCCGGATCACTTTAATAAATTTGGATTCATTTAAAATTAAGGTTCTAGGGGTTTATCTTATTAACTAAATTAAAATACGCAGATATAAGATTGTATTGATAAATTAAGTCCAATTTGTTAGACCCTGTTTTAAATTTATTTCGTTTTAACGTTTCGTTTATTAATCCGGCAGAGATTTTTAAATACAATGGGACACGAGGAGATGTTCTTCTAGACATAAATAAGAAATACACATTAAAATATTTGCTTGAAACTGTTTACTAGTGCGACTTTAAGTTTATTCAAAAACAAATATTTTCACTTAATTCCACTGAAAATATAAATTAAGAAAAATAATTTATATTTTAAGTGGTTTTACCAGAAACTATCGATATTATCCATACATCCATAATGAGTATTTTGTATAATAGTATATTACTTTATGAGGCGGAGAAGCATGAATTTTCAAGAAAAGTCGCTTCTTTGCCGAATAAAGTATACTATTTTTTCTTCAAACGTAGCAATTTTCAACCATAAATAGTACAATATTCATACGCTATTTTTACTCGAAATTAACTGTGACTATCAAAGTCGTCTATATGTTAGAAATTAAAATAATTAAGTCGTCGGTGGGATTTGCGTCTACCTGGTTACAGTTGTTTGAGAGCTGTTTGCAATTATTAAAGACAGCTTATTGTTGTTGCAACCCCAAGCGCAAATTTAGTGCGAAAATGGAAAACCTAAACGAAATTAAGTCCGCGGCTAATGATGCAGTAGCACGTTTGGGGCCCTCCAAGTCCGGAATAAAGTATCGGTTAGCGTACAAGCACTTCCAAGAGTTGTGCCATACAAGAGTAGTACGGCAAGTTACCGAAGACGTTTTACTGGCATATTTTAATATAATGGAAAATGAAAATAAATGGAAATCTTCTACAATGTGGTCACGATAATCTATGATAGAATCCGAGTTAGTTATTTGAAAAAATGTAGATATAAGCAAATTTGTAAAGTTACGTGCCTTTCTGAAAAAAACAAGCGAAGGATATACTGCAAAGAAGTCTAAAGTTTTCACTAAAGACGAGTTTGATAAATTTTGATTTGAAGCGCCAGATAAGTTGTATTTAGGATTAAAGGTAAAAAAAAATAATATTGCAAAGCATAAGGTATACTCTACTAAATTATAAAAATATTTCAGATTGTTTTGTTAATTGGGTTACCGGCGCCTATAGATGCGACGAAATGGTAAAAATGAAGACTGTGGACATTGAGGATAAAGAAAATGTAATAATTATCAATATCCCAAACAGTAAAACACGACAAATTAGATCTTTTACGATAATTGGTCAAAACTACATTAAACTGTATAAAAAGTATGCATCACTGCGGCCTGAAAATTTCACAGAAAACCGATTTTTTATCAAGTACCAAAATGGAAAGTGTTACCAAAGCGTCATGGGAATACATTTGTCAGCGCAGTAGCCCACCAAAGAAATGGGAAAAAAACTGCTGCCGGCGGAGACATCAAACCTTGACAGGATCAAGTTAGATAAGTAATGTCATCATTATTTGACGTTTAAAGAAAAAATTAATTAATTTTATTGATATTACCCACAACAGTACTTTTTAATTTGCAAAACTCATAATCACTCTTTGTTTTTGTATTTTTGGTCTGTTGTTTTTTCTGTTTTACCATAAACTGTAGGTGTATTTGCACATTTACATTTCAAATCATTCTACGTCGAAAAACTTTTATAGATTATTGATTATGTACTATAGAAAGAAACTACAATGTTAAAGTGTTTGATTATTTGATAGGGTCAATTTGGGTAAATTTTATACACTTTTCGTACATATTGATCTAATAAAAATTATTTATTTTAAATTTCCTATTAAATGTTACCCTTTCAAGTAACCAATAATTATTTTTTGACAAAAATATACTCTAAAAAAATTGAAGCAAAAAAACAGTAACACACGCGCTTTTTCTTCTTTGTCCTATAACTTTTATGTAGAGGGTATAGGTATATAGTTTGAAAAAAGTTTTTAGGTTTTACATGTCCAAGATACAATTTTTCAAAGTTTGCCACTAACACCATTTACCCCATTTTTTCTCAAACATTGTTCTATACTTTTTTATGCAGTTTAAAGTATATTCAATGGTAAATTAATGGAAAGAAAAATCAATTAACTTAAAAATAGACTATGTAAAAGTTTCTAGGATTATTTTAAGCAAGATACGGTTCTTCAAATATTTCTACTTTCTACGATGAAAGAATTTTAAGGCTACTTTTTAAATTTCGCATATCTTTTTTTCTCTATCCTTTTGTGTACTTTAAAATAATCTATTGTCAAATATTCTTGGACTAATAGAAATCTTGACATGGCTCGTCAAAATGTGATGCTTGCAACGATTTTTACTTTTTCGGATATTTTCTTTTTATTTTCTAATCCAGCCGTCAGAGATTTGACCAAGCAAGGGGTACGCCCTAAGCGGTCCTAGGACCAGTGAGTAGGTGGCGGACCAAAATAGGCTAAGGTATGGCAACCCTAAAAAAAGTCCATGGCTCGTCAGGTTGGGGGTTGGGCTAGAGGCCAACAACCTCTTCCTGTTAAAAAAGGATATGTTACGAAACCTCGGGAACTATCAGCTGGACCTAACTCACGACGACGACTCTGCAAAGAAACAATGGTCCCGGAAACATGAAAAACCCGAACCCTGTACCGAACTAAGACACTCATATCTTTATTAGACATAGCGAATACGTACAAAGTAGATGTTTTGGCACTGCAGGAGATGCGGTCGATGGCAACTGGCTTTCTTGACAAAAGAGACTTAGATGGGTTGGGATTTATTGTAAACCAAAAAACAAAAGGCCTTATTATTAAATATAAAGAGAATAGTCAAAGAATGTGCTTTTTGTTCTTAAAATAAAAAAATCTTTAATTACAGTTTAAATAATGCACATATCCCAACGGATAACAAACCAGAGAAATTAAAAGAAAAGTTTTTCGGAGACCTAAAGCAAGCCTATAAAAGATGTCATAGAAATGACATTCAGATTGTATTAGGTGACATGAATAAAAAAAGGGAAAAGAGTAAGTTGTCATGCCCACGATATATAAGCACAGTCCACACAACATCTTAAATACAAGAACATACTCGAGGTAACCTGGACCTCTCCTGATGGAAGAATAATAAGTCAGGTTAATCACATCTTAATAGGTCTAACAGATCATTGCCTAGTGATCTCAACATTGATTGCTAGAATTTCAAACACCAGTAAAGAAAACGAAATGGATAGAAAAAATGAAATTTGCAAAAGCTGAGGGATGTGACAATTGTAGAACGGTACTCGGAAAACATCACCAACAGGCTAAGGAATCAAAATGTAAATGAAGACAGATATAGACTCCTGCTGGAAAGATCAAATAGGAACAGACATTTTTACCCGGAAAAATCATTGGTTTGACGGTAAACCTACAGAAATATGCTTACCCGACGAACTAGAACAACTGAAAAGAATTACCAGACAAAGAGAAGAAAAGAGAAGAGAAAAGGATACACAAAAGAAAAAACGAAACCACTTAAATAAGGAACTTAAATATATAGAAAACCTCAATAGAGAAAAAGAATTCAGAGCATTTCATAAGAAAGTTAATATCAACAAAAGAGACGTGTACTTTAACAAAAAGTTATGAAAATATGTTAGGATGTTTCGAAAGAAAAGTACTAAGATAAACCTCTAGAGCAGTGAATAACAATGAAATGTGGAGAAGACGATACAACTTTAAGGATAAGGCATGTAATACGGATGGACCAAAATAATCCAGCTAGAAAATCATTGCTTGGTAGAGCCATTGGTCAGAGAAGAGGAAGACCCAGAACAAAGTTTCTTGATAACGTCGATAAACACACGATAAATAAGGGAATACGTGCTTGGAGAAGGAACTAGATGGATAGGGACGACTGGAGAAAAATTCTTGAGGAGACTAGGACTCACGCAGGGTTGTGAAGCCAGAATTATCATAAAGAGATGTAAAGAAGTTTACTTTCCACGGGCTTCCCAGTAAAAACTTCACTATTAGGGGGAGGGAAACAGAAAATATCGAATTACCAAGAATCTGTAGGTCGTAGAACAAAATATTTCTAACGAGATGTAGCTGATATAATTTTGAACTAAAAACGTTAATTAACATTTTTGGTGTAGAATGTATCGAATTTTTACCGTCAGGGTTATACAAATTTTATTTAAAAAATTGATATACGCGCGCAGAGTTGAAGTATCATTTTAAATCTCCAGTCTTATATAGCGTTGTTTCTAAAGGAATGGTTCATTTTACAAAAAAATTTGCTAATTTACATTTTTGTTCAAAAAAATCAAAGCTATAATCTGTTTTAAAACATTTCTTTTTACGGCGTACACATTCTTTGTAAATAGATGTTTTTCGTTTACCCCTTACAAGAGTGGACCTAGGGGAAATCCGGAGGTAGGTGTGACAAATTTTTTTGCGGTTTTGAGGTCTCAAAATTGACATTCTCGGCAAAATTCAGCTTGTTTGTATGATTTCTAGAGACCAAATCTCTGAGGATAGGAGTAGAAAATACACATAGAAATTATAAAAATATCCATAACAGTAAAAAGCCTTGCAAGCAACACACTTTGACTAATCATATGTTGGTTACCATAATTCATACAATATCTTAGAATAGACTATTTTAAAAAACAGTAAATAAGCTTTTCTTTTTATTCTGTAATGCATATACCTAAATGTACAACAAAAAAAAAATGATAATAAGAAATTTGAAAAATAGCCGTAAAACTTAATAAACGTAGCAAACATCGTTAAAATTAAAAAACTTTTAAGAAGCGTGTGTTGTTTCAAATTAGTCTCAGAAGCTTCTGCAGTGAACCATTTTAAAAGATATTGTTTTTTTTCTACTAAGTGTACCATTGCATATAAAACTGCCTGGAAAAATGTTATGAACTAATGTTTGCGAAATGATAGGGAAAATGGCTTAAGCATGGTGTGAGTGAAGATCTTTAAAAAATCGTATTTGTGAGCCTTAAAGACTTCTAATGAATATCATTTAAAAAAAAAAGACAGAAGTTTTATGTTCATACCTATACATCTGTGGAAAAAAGTTATGGAACAAAAAAGAAAAATCGCGGGTGCTTCTCTTTTGTTTTGCTTTAATTTTTGGATATAGTTGTACCAAAAAAAATATTTTTGACTTTCAAAGGTGATATTTCAATAGAACATTTAATTTTAAATCATTTTTCTTTAAATTTATATAAGAAAAGTGCAAAGAATTCACACAAATGTACCCTAGTGCTAATTAACCTCTTTCCCAAAAACGCACCTCTTTAAATAAAACTACCTATAATAATAAATATAGTTTTATCTGACTCATTCATATTGACAATTCAAACATACACATTTTAAAGTAAATAATTTCAAACTGATATTCTCAATATTTCTGGGTTGCGTTCCTGGGATGAGATTATTTGAATAGTTCATTTGATTACGTGAAATCAAAACCATAGCATGTGATTTGAGTTTAAAAAAACCACAAGCAATAATAACAGTATTTTTCTCCTGTTAGTGATCCCATTGTAAATCTCGATATAGTAAGTATGTGGTCTTACTTTTAATGCACTCTCAATATTATCGTGTTATATTTTTTTAAAACATAAAGGATGTATTTTTGATATGTTATTGACTTACTAATAGTAGTATTTTCTTTGTATTGATTTTCTCTTTTAATATAAGTAACCAGAACTTACTGCACCCCACCAAGGAATTTGGGACAATTGGTTTCACTTTTTCTGTTTCTCTGATTTTTCTCTTTTTATTATGTATATATATATATGTTACTTTCAGGACTATAATTGAATCTTTTCACTTAACTCTATGTTAATTTTCCCAATTCCTATCTACATATGAAGCATATAAAAGCAAAACCAGACATTTGACATTTTTTAAAAAATGAGTTATATATGGATTCCATATGTAAATATTGATAGAAATCCGTTTTTCTGACCCTTATGTTTATAAGGCATTTTGAATGGCATTATTCATAGTTGAAATTTAGTTTTAGATGCAAAAGCAGACGTTTGTGTAAACTTATAAGGTGCAGAGGTATACTTTTGCCTTTAAACTAATCCGGATGCGACTTCTTAGTCACTTGCTGTCGTGTTTGCGCTGTTTCGTATTGTCACTCTTATTTCGTTAAAACTTTGTACTCACTTAAGAAAAATCGTGGTAAACATACGTGCTTATAAAAACAAACAATAATTAAACATTGTAAACATGAGTAACATTATTATTGAACCAAGTCCAGCTGATAAAGGGCGAAAACCATTGGTAAATAAGGATCAGTAGAAACGGGAAATAGCAAAAAACAAAGGTATATTCACATTAAAGTTTTTGTTTAACAACTGACCGGATTATATAATTTTAATTTTTTAGGTATTCTCGGAGGTGTCTTCCTGAATTTCCCAAGTGTACTCATAACACTAAAGTTCATCAACGTTCTTCGTTGACAATAAGCAATATTCACAAAATTCAACAAAAGATTTTATAACAAACCATCGAAATCCTATCAAGACATGTTTGTGTTGAAGCACTGCGTGACAAACATTCCAAAAGTTATTTGTAAAAAACATTCGTAGCGATACTGGGTATTGGAAAAAACCGAATTGAAAATATATTAAAGAAGTATCATTAACAGGATTTTTCATGCAGAAAGAAAAGGAGGTGACAGAACTTTACAAAAATCAATTTGTAAAAAGCAAGCTATAACACATTTCATTGAATCTATTACTTTCTGCGAAACTCATTATACTAGAAATAAAACTGACGATATTTGCCTTGTGAACTAAATATATCGAAACTGTGTAATTTGTATAATTATACAGAGGAGGAACATCTAAAAGTAAGACAGTGCTTCTTTAGAAATATGTTTGTGCGGCAATACAACATTGGTTTTGGATCACCAAAAGTTGATGTATGTTCACAATTTCTACAATTTTCAGAAAAAAATAAAAAACATCACAAACCCACAAGAAACAATAAAAATTATGACAGAACAGTGTGTACATAAACTTCGTAGTAAAGTGTTTTATGAGTTATGAAGAGAAGACAATCGCACAGTAGCTATATTTTTATTTGATTGCCAAAAGAATCTACAACTACCAAAGATGCCAAACGAGGCCGGCTATTTTAGTATGCAAATAAATTTGTACAATTTTACAGTTGTATCTGGTAATTCAAAGTCCTCACTTAATCCTAAATCAGTAAAATCGTTTATATAGGCAGAGAATAACCGCCAGAGGAGTTCAAATGGGATTTTTTCCGTTATTTATTACACATTGAAACATTTTCATTTTGATGATGTGGTAGAGAAAGTGCGTTTAGTGGCTGATGGTTATGGGGACCGGAAAAAGAATATCACTATGGTTATAATGGTTTAATACTGGCTACAATGCTGTGCACCACATCATATAAAGTGTATAGAACTCGTATATGCCAAAGTAGGTCATTCTTTCCTTCCTCCTGATCGAGTTTTTGCTCAAATTGAAAGAAGAGTTAAGAAATGTGCCACCGTAATTATTGATCCAGGTACATATACTAATTTAGTTAAAGATTATTCTACAGTGCTAAAGATGGAAAAAGATTACAGAGTTTTGGACTGGAAAGGTGAGGTGCAAGAAGTTCCTAAAAGTACTGTATCCTGGCATTTTCGTTTTCAATCATCTAAACGATTATTATTTTCAAAAAACAAGAAAGGTTGTGTTTATGTGACAGGCGAACCGTTTTATAAAAATGTGCTTTTTAAGCCCAAGAGCATCTACAAGAAAGGAAAGAATATTACTCAAATCCAGTTACAACCATTGTGTGTAGGAAGACGTTTAAAACCAGATAAAATAAAACGCATATCAACGTTGTTAACGAAACATTATGGAGTGAATCGGGAGCCTGATGAACATCTTCATTTCTTTACAAAAGCTTTTAACTACTTGGAAAACACTAACTACGCGGAAAATCGTCCTGAAGATACGGAAGATCCTCTTGAAGGTAAATAAGACGAAAGTATGATTAATTCATCTGATACTGAAGATATTAACTAAATAATTTAGTTTTTGTTTATATATTCAATAAAACCAATATTTTTCAAATTTAGATTTATTTTATAACGACCTTTTTTTGTTAGTAGTACACACGAGGCTATCAGAGTTATAAAAAATACAAAATCAGTTCAAGGTTCATTTAGATGCATAAGCAGACATGTAAAACCCTCACGTGCAAAACAAGACATGTATAATTTTTAAACCAAAATATCTTTTTACTAACAAGTCTAATTTATATTTTGATTAGAGGTAACTATATTTATGAAAGATAGAAAATTGTGGTTAAAGCACAGTGTTCATTGGTGTCAAATTACGATTTTGGTAGATTAATTAATTGTTTAAATTATTCTTTTTGCGATTTACTCAAAACAACTTACAGGTCAAATGTCTGGTTTTGCATTTATACGTTTCATATTTAAAATCAATAAAATTCTCTGTTTTTATCTAAAATTGATGTTCACTTATTCTGACATTTAATGGTCTATATGTTTCACCTAAATGAAAATGTTCGCAGTCACAAGGTATTTTATAAATAAAATTTGTTCTTTCTGGTCCATTTTTCGATTTAATTTTAAACAAAGTAGTTCTCAAGGTATTCGTTTTTTAAATGTTGTTGAAATATTGAATTTATTTTCCATCGTTTTAAGATTTTCAGCTAATTTTTTTATGCATGGTGCAATGTTATAGGATCTGGTAATAATAAAAATCGAGATGCTAACTAAAACTTTTTTTAAGTTAAAATTGTGTCTTATTACCAATAAAAAATATTAGATTCCATTAAGATGCCACAAGAAAATTCCTTAAGAATAAAATTAATCTTGCAAAAGTTGAAACGATATATCTGATATATTATGGTTATACAGTGTGGAAACCACCTATGGAATAAAATTGTTTGTGTCCTTATAGAAAATAATCAAAAACTCTGGGACACGTTAACTTTTAAATTTAAATGTGCGCTTTTTAAACTCAAGTCTAAATGTACAGGGTGATCCACGCACGTCTGGCATAGTCCATAATCCTTATTTTTAATGAAACACCCTGTATATTTTTATGTTTTTAAAATACTTTTAACAACCTGAAGTCAATGAACGACATCATGTAGGGTCTATAATGAATAATACAAGGTGAAATTTTGAAATTAATAATTTATCACGTGTTATGGTATTATTTTAAATTAGCTAAATACAGACAATAGACTTCTTGTCTGTATTGTTTATGCACAATTCAGAGAACTTGGATATGTCAAACGATTAAAAAAAAATCGAACTTCATTGAAGATGAAGGGAAAGTGGATATTTTGTTGTAGAGAAAAGTTGTTGTTGCATAAAGTGTCGCAGAGAATCCAACGTCAAGTTCACGTCAAATTGCACGTCAAAATAATGTGAGTCTTCACATTACTTCATCCATATAAATTGACATTTGTGTAGGAGCTAACAGAAGACGATCCGGATGGTAGAATGAATTTCTGCAAAAGAATAAGGGAAAAGATTAACAAATGAAATAGCTCTTGGCACAATTCTTTTTTCTGATGAATAAACATTTACATTAAATGGAGAGGTAAACTGACAAAACTATAGATATTGGTTAGCGGAGAATCCTCATTGGATGCGTGAGACACACACTCAGTATCCTCAAAAGTTGAATGTTTGGGCAGTTATTATAGGAGATCATAATATTGGTCCTATATTTATAGATGATAATTTGACAGCGGAAAAATATTTAAGCATGCTAAGAGACGATGTTGTTCCTTAGTTGGCTAACTTATATCCCAATCCAATAGATCCGATCCTACCGCATGAAACTGTCTGGTTCCAGCAGGACGGTGCAACACCCCATTATGCTTTAATGGTGAGAAATTACTTGAATGAAATCTTCTTTAATAAGTGGATTTGATAAAGAGGACTAGTGAGCGGGCAGCTAGGTCGCCAGATCTTACGCCTTTGGATTTTTTGTGGGGTTATCTCAAGAACAAATTATATGCAACACAATCAACTATCATTGAAGACCTCAAAAAGTAAGGATAACTACAGAAATACGGAATATTTCATCTTAAACTTTAAACGAAGTTCAGAACGAGTTTTGTAGGAGACTGTGTTATTGCCAACAACAAGGTGGAGAACATGTTGAGCATTTATTTTAATGTAATCCAATCAATTACCTCGGGTATTCTATGAATTCATTGTCTTGAAGAAAATACTTAATTTCAAAATGTCACCTTATATTATTCATCATAGACCCTACATGATATAGTTCGTTGAAATCAGGTTGTTAAGGAGCTTTTTAAAACATGAAAATATACAGGATGTTTCATTTAAAATACATATTATGCACTATGCCAGACTTGCATTGATCACCCTGTAGATTCAAATTTATGTCTAAAAAGCGTACATTTAAATTTAAAAGTTAAGGTATCTCAACGTTTTTTATTATTTTCTAAAATAAGGACACAAACAATTTTATTCCATAAGTGGTTTCCACACTGTATATTAATATTATACAAACAAGTTCTGTACAGACATGGTTATATCGCAGTTTTAATACTAAACCTTTTTTTATTTGTTTAAATAAATCGTGTGTCATTTTCTGTGTTTACTTTATTATTTTATACAAACAAATAAATAAGCTGCGTTACTACAATGTTGAATTTCTGCATTTGACTATCGATATGTTATGCTGAATACAAATAATGAAAAATTACACAAAATGTAGCGGAAATTCATTAAAACGGACAGTTTAAAATCAAAAATATTTAATTTTTGTTATAAAATGCCACGGACTGTAAAATAATTTATCAGATAGTTATTTGAAGCGTGAAATAATATAAAAGTAGTATGCTCAATTACCTTAAAAACAACAATACAATAGAGCGATGCTTAACTCATAAAATTTGTACAGAAAATTTGTTTAAAATGTTTTGTCGCTCTACAAACATGAATAATATGGTATAATTCACCTTTAGTAAGTAACATAACTATAACACTCTGAAACCTTTTTTTAGCAAAAGCTCTGTATTTAGTAACGAACGACTTTTTAAAATTTTCTAGTAATTTATCTGAACGAACTATTGATTTTATAATTATACATGCATGAGTTAGTGTGTAATGCAGTGGATAACAAATACACATAAAGTATTTCTTTATATCAATATATTACCCTGGTTGTCATGTATTAGATTCTCATTCTCATTCTTAGCAAAACAGTAAGCAATTCAGTCACGATGAAATACGTCAACTCTGCGGTATCATCTTTATGTATTTAACTATCAGGTTTTATACATTTAAATTTCTAATAATTTGACAGTGTTACTTATTTTATCTGAATCAGTTATAAAAATACATCTAAGCTTAATAAATTATTAGACCACTAATGTGGTAGGCTTTAAAGAGACTATTCAGAATAAAGGTTTTTCTAAAGTAACTTTAAAGACAACAGGTTATCTAGATATTGAATCAGATCAAGTCAAAGTATTAGATCAGAAGTCTCTTTCTTAAATCAAGTAAAATATACACAAAACTAATAAAATTATTATCATGTAGAAAAAAAACCCTTAATCGGCTCTTATTTCCATATTGCACGGCTAGACGAAGAAACTGATAAAGGCAGTGGAAAGAAACAAGGAAGATAAAAATAAAGCCTAACATGAAACAAAAGATATTATTCAAAAAGCTAAAAATTTAGTGACAATATTTAAACTCAATTTAAACTTAAAATAAATTATAAATCATTTTGAACACTCTTTAAGATAAATACTTTTGAATACTTTAAGATAAAAAATTAGGGCCTTGGCAACTTGGATATTGGCAAAAAACAGTAAGCTAACATTATTTAACTTTTTAGATGCGTTTACTGAGAATTTTTATATAGCAAACACTACATCGCATGTCATAATATAAATAAGTCACTTATGTATAGATAGGAAGTATTTAAGAAATAATACAAGAACACATAATATAACATAGACAGAGAAAATAAAAATATTAAAATATAAATAAAAATAATTTAGTTAAGTGTAAAATAGTTTTCATAAAAACAACCACACTAGGAGCTCAAACGAACAATTTCCTGTATACTAAGTGTTGTGTAACACACAATCTGGAATATGGTATATGACTTTATTTCTTATATTATACTGATGTTAATCAGCATGTGCTTTTACATCTATTATATTATTATGAACAGTTAACAAACTTTCAAATATATATACTGAGTCAATAATTGGAATTGCTGCATTTTGAGTTAGTAAAAATTTTATATGCATAGGACGAGTTTCATCAAAGAATTATGCACTATGTCGGAATTCTATCAACCATTCCAAAATAAACTGACATACGAATACCTCGACTCACAGAAGTAGCCAATCTGCGTATGGCAAAAATCTGTAAGGTAAGCTTCTTACACAAACACAATCCTTTAATATGGTCCGACCAGTTCAACCTTGTATCCATAGTAACACTTTACTGGTTCAGACAATTTAACCCATATATTAGAACTAAATACTATTGTTTGGGTTTTCTGCTCGTTTATCTTAAGTTTATTACAGTTAAACCAGGATTTAGAGTTTTTTAATTATAATCTGACTCTAATCAGTTTTACCTCGACATCATAAGGGTGTGTCACTTCCAAAAAGAATACAGTTTGTGTTTTCCAACGCACTTGGTAAATCATTTATATTTTTTAAAAAATAGCAGAGGTACCAAAACTGATCCGTGTGGTACTCCGATTGAAACTGGTAGAGGATTAGATTATTGATTATTAAATGCAACAATTTGTGTTCTTCCTGTAAGATTGTATGATTTTAAAAGGTCGTGAATATTACGTCATTATTTTATAGTACTCCAATTTTATCAATAGTGTTTGAATATCCACACAATCAAAAGCTTTTGTCGGGTCACACATTAATCCATTAGTAGGTTGACCAACATGTTCTAATACTTTTAATAAAGCTTTAGTTGTTGAGTATTTTTTTCTAAATCCAAAGCGAGAGCTAGATAAAATTGATTTGTTATCCAAATAATTTCTTAGACAATCCATAATATTTAAAAAATTTTACGTAATATTAATACTATGGTAATAGGTCTATAATTGTTTGGAGCATTTTTATTTCCTTCTTTATGAAGTCGAATTACTTTTGATATTTTGAATATATCAGCCAGTAACCCTCATTAATACATTTGTTAAATACTATTTTGAGTGGTACAACAAATTCTATCTAGAGATGATTTAATAATTTTCCTGTTAAAACCATAGTAGTCAACACATGAGGAATTTTTTGTAGCCGGCTAATATACTAGTTTATGTCATAACAAATATAATAATAACAAATAACATCTTCTTCTTAAGAATGTCGGCGGATCAGCACGGCTATCTTTACTATGTTTACTGCAGCGCGGAACAGTTCACTGGTAGTCGTGTTATACCACTTTCGTAAATTTTGAAGCCAGGAAATGCGTCTTCTTCCCGGTCCTCTTACCATTTACCTTTACTTGGAGAATTAGTTGGAGAAGGCCATAACGTTATGGATTTCTGATTACATGTCCTAGATATTCCAACATTTTAGTTTTGACGGTCATGAGAATTTCACATTCTTTTCCCATTCTACGCAGGACCTCCACATTAGTAACTCTGTCAACCCAGAATATACGTAAGATGAGCCTACAGCACCATATTTCGAAAGCTCCGAGCCGATTCATAGATGCAATAATCAGTGTCCACACTTCCATTCCGTAGAGCAGAACTGTGAATATGTAGCAGTTCAATAGACAATACGTAATGGTTCAATAAATAACATACCATTATACATTATTTTGAATTTTCTTACAATGAACTCAAAACTTCTAAAGTAAAATGGTATAAATTTTTTATAAAATTTTAATTATCTTAAGGAATAAAATATTTTGAACGTTGACAGTCCGATAAGACCATCTACATTGAAAACATCTTAAAAGTAGTTAAAACTAGCCACATATCAAGGTATGGTGCCTTCGACCAAAGTTTACCCTTAGTTTAGTTACATGTCGAAATTATTTAATTTTAAAAATGTTTCTACACGAGGTCAATGCTAAAGATTTCAAGAATTTAATTGGTATTGTGTAAGTTAAAATTGTCCTTTCTGTCCTTCCTTCTTGTCAATGTCTATTATGTCCTTAGGGATACTTCTACGAAGTCGTGTGAATACAGTTCATAATTTTCAAATGCACTAAGCCTTATTTTGTCCAACCTCGGGCAGTTACACAGAACGTATTCCAGCATATCATTATTAGCCTGACAAAATCTGCAATTTGCAATTTCTGCCAGTCCGATATTGTTCATGTATCCCTTAAGGTGACAGTGTTCTTTTAAAAGGCTTACGATAAAACATAGATCACTCCTATTTATATCTAGTAGATCTTTAAATCTTGCCTTTAAAGGTTCATGTATTAAAGCATTCGAATGTTTAAGACCTATTTTTTATACCTACCAGTGGTTAAATTCCATCTCTTCAACCCAGTCAGATATTTTTCTTTTGGCTGTGCTGTTTGCTATGAAGACGAAAGGTTTTTTGTCTATGAAAGTTTGTTTTTTACACCTTTCCTGGCAAGTAGGTCAACTTTTTCATTTCGTTCAATAACAGTGTGAACAGTGATCTACAATAAACTTACGCTGTTACTTTTTCCGATTCGACTCAGATATTTAAGACAGTTCCAAAATAACTTTCTAAAATTTCTATAGAATATAATTTTATAGGCTTTGACTTGGTTTCCTTACTTCTTTACTAGTCTCTTACAGCCGTCTGTATGACAACATTGATATGCCAATACATGATTACTTTTATTTGACTCACATTCGTCATTTTCTGAAAAGAGGACGGTAAACAGCTTGCTGAAATAATTTAGGTTGTACTGCATCTGGTACCATTTCCAACTATGAGTGATTTTTAATTATCTCTTTAGATTTGATTCCGGTATGCTTTTACCCTGCTTTCTGGCTTCTTATTTGCCTTATTTGTGCTTCTAGCTTTGGTTCATTTTCCATCCTTATAATTTAATGAAGAAAGGTAAGTATAACCTACATGGACGCCATTGGGGTATTAGACATCGCTACTGTTATGATTAAGCATGCTTGTCGTTGAAGGTTATTCAGCTTTCCGTGCCAAGTATACAACTATATTTTGTCTGCTTGCTTCCATTTACTGTTAAATATTGAACAAAATTTATAAATATTGAAAATAGCTAATATTCACCTTAATAACAACCAACCTTAATAATTCATCAAAGAAATATCATTCTTCTAACGTTACTTTTATTGCTATTTTTGTTTCTACACCCAAAGTCATTTTAAGTTTTTAATCATATTAATGTAACTAACGTGCTTAAGAAAATTTAATCATGACATTTATTACACACTTCAATGTCAATTTTTATATGTGAAATCTTTTAATTCCTGTAGGTGTTTTTTAAATGTATTTGTACGGCATTTTTGTAATGGTTTTACAGTGTAGTCCTGATCAAGCTAGAAAATAAATAGCGAAATATTGAGTTTCTTTAGAAAAAACAAAGATTTTTAATAGAGACCACTATACCTGATAATTTCTATGTGTTTATAAATTATTTTTTAATCGAAATAATCACTTGTAATATGTATATATATATATATATATATATATATATATATATATATATATATATATATATATATATATATTATGGGTTTAGAAAATACGAGCCTTCTTAAATTTAATTAATTTGTAGTTTAAGATATATCTGGTATTAATTAATTAATTATACAAGTATGTAAATGGTGTGAATCTTAAGTTGACTGCATTTGAAAATTTCATAAAACTTCATAAACCTAAAATACCATAACATATATAAACCTTCATTTTGTACACAAAGTAAGTAGCTTTATAAAAAAAGCATAAATTATATTTTGTAACGCAAATAACTGCTGTTGTTACATCAATAAAAAATGTCAAATAGTACATATTTAAAGAATGGTCAAAACAAAAATGTGTTTAATTAATAACTAGTACTTTATACAAAATATCAAGAACCTTCTAGTTGAAATATCTTTGTTCACACATATACAAACTTATTTATTTGCAAATGAAAGCAAGTGAAATGTACAATTGAAGTTGTATACAATGTACTGTGCAATGTCCAGGTGTAATTCAGAATATTACCTACATTATTTTAATAACCTACTTCATTTATAAATATTTATAATTATTGTTACCTAAGATTCACCAATTGTAGCAATTGCAATCTCACGCAAACGGACAAAACTAATGAGGTCCTATCTATACAGTCCTCCGCAAAATGTTTGGAACACAATTTACTATGTTTTGATGGTTCCCAGTTCCCACTGGAAGTTAAAATAAACGTATTAAGTTCAAAATATTTTTAAAATTAAATTTCTATACAGAGAAGTACTCGACACCAACAACAATCTGTCAAATACTCACCAATATGGCGAACCGATCCCATCTATTTTACGGTATGTCATATCCCCTCTCTTACATATTTCTGCTTGGTACCCAAGAACTGACAACCGCCACCTACAAACAGAGTTAATCAGACTGCGCCTAGGACTCTCAAGACTAACATATTCATCCTTCTTTACACACAGTGACCCTCACCGGTGATAACTATTTGATATATCTTAAAGCATTAAGCGTATATTAATAGACTGCCAACATAATGAACAACAACGGTTTTATTCTCGTCTACTCAACAATTTATTCAAGACGATAGGTGATATGTTCCGATTTAAAATCTAAGAGACTATCTCAAATCTATACACATACCATATTATAAAAACAAAATATTTACAAAATGTAAGACTACAACATAATTTTGATATAAACTCACCATTGTACCTTGTTCTCGCTACATGATGTCTCCAAGTTAACATAAGAAAAACATTATTTTTCTTCCAACCGGTATAAGCCAAAAGAGAAGTTTGAGTAAATCTTTGCTAAACAGTGTTAGAGTAAAGAAACATTTCAAAGTAATAAAAAAACTTAGCAGAATCCGTTAAGCTTATATCATATCTTATGTAGTCGCTAATAACATATGATTGATGCGAAATTTTTCTCAAAAAAATTATTCTTTATCATATTTTTTTATGATACATATATATACTAAAAGTTCTACATCTACAAGTATTCCAATTTCTTCAATAAAAAATAATCCCATCCTGTCTTATTATAATTCTTCCACTTAAAAAATAGTTGCATGCACATCCATGTGAGAATACGTTAATGAAGAAAACGCAGAGATGCGCTTAATTTTTATGCAAAACATTGGCATTATGCCAGCATTTATTCGGAACTTTGTTATTAAAAATCGTTTAAGACTATACTCGTAGAATAGGATCATTAGTAAAAAGATGTACGATTTCAAATGCATGTTTAATGATCATTTACTGAGTTGCGTTCGTGCAATTGCTTATAGCAGCATAATATAAATATGGGTATAGAAATAGTTTATGGTAGATTATTTATGTTTTTTAAATGAAATACGGTTACAAATTATGGAAGACCGTGTAATATAATAAAATTTGCTCTCATTAGAAGTTTTTAAATACATAATATTTAACATTGAATGAGTACTTGTATACATCGTGAAATGAATCTGAGCGTTATTTCTGTTATTTTTTGTATTATTCGTGTCTTTTTCAGATTTTAAATGTTAAATTCAATGTCCAATTTTGAATAATTAAATTGTGTATGAGACTTACCTATAAAGACTAAACTACAGGCCGTAGCTACGAATTATTACTGTCGAGTTTTTTTAATTATTACTGTAAAGACCAGTTTTTAAAAGTATTTAAATATTTAATATTAAATAGAAATTGTTCTATAATGTGATCATCTATAAGTTAATCTAGTAAGAGATGTTTTACCTAATAAAGTACTAAAAAAAACAGTTTTAGATGTCTATAGTTTTTTTACTTTACAGTCGCTAATTTCTTGGTTCGTATAGGCAACCAATTTTACGGTATGCCATATGTAAACTTGCCTATAGCAAATACAACCCATAAATATTAGCGATCAAGCCATTATTGCTTCTAACTACAGGGGCGATATGAAATCGAATAAAAGTTCTCCAACTGCAAATAACATAAATACAACAGAAAGTAACAGCCCTCCAGTTTCATATGCGGCTGCTGCCAAATCTATACCTAAAACTACGTATCCAAAAAAAGCAAGCTATAGTGTTACATATAGCTGATAACAACCTTAAATTATTTGATTACGTCATATCAATTGGAAATATTATTGGGCCGAAAAATCTTTAGCTTTGCCTTCAGAATCTCGAACAACCGATTGTGCATTTACCTAAACAATATAGAATGTGTGGACCTATTACTCACAAATAATCCTGTTGTCCGCGTAGAAGGCGTAGGCCATAGTATTAGAAGACTAGTTACACCAGCTAAACGTGTAGTTTTATTAAATATATGTCCATCTGTTTCACATGAGCTTATCGAGTCAGTACACAAAAATTATGGCCTACAGATTGCTTCACCTATCTCGTCGTAAAGGCAGAATTTCCAGACGACGAGTATAACCATATTCTTTCCTTCCGTAAGCAGGTCTACATAGCCCCACCGAATGATAACTACGAGTAACGTAATCAACGTGTCAGAAACACAAGCAGAAGTTTCACCTGAAATGCCTTCTCCTTTTTAAGATACAAACAGAAATCCAATGAAACAAGCTAGGAAGAAGGTAAAAAAGATTCGTCTGATAGTTCCAAAATCACGGATGTCCCAAAAGAAGCAATAAAGGAGTGTTTTAGTAAGTCATCACACTATTTTTCCACGTCTGTAGACAATTTCATAAGTTTTCTTGGAAAGAGTTACGGTAGTAGCAATATATTATCTAAAGCCCAACAGTTTACACAAGACATCAAATCATTACTATCTGACATGTATAATGTTTCCTTTTGTGTAATCATTTTCTAATAGATAGGTAACTAAAGTACAGATTGAAAAGAATATCAAAAAAACTTTAACAAGATTTTCAGTCTGACACAGAAGACATGGTGAGCATAAATTCCCTGTCATCACTGGAACCTTCAGATGAGGAATATCTCTCAGATACCTCCCAACAATCCCAATAATTCTCATTTTATTAAACTTCAATCTAATTCAGTGGAATTGTAATGTGTTTTACCCTAGATAAAGGGTAATTTTGTCTAGGGTAATCCTTGACAACCTTCAAAAGGTAATCCTTGATACTACTGCCGTCATAGTATGTTTACAAGAAACTAATTTTAAATCTGACCACAAAAGACTTCTATAGATGGTTTTGGGGAATATCATTTCTTGAGAACTGACTACCTTAGAGCTAGCGGTGGAACATCCATATTCGTATCCAATAATCTCTACTCCACACATCTTCCAATTTGCACAAACCTAGAAGCTATCGCCGTTAACATTTGGTGTCCAAATAAAATTTCAGTTTGTAGTATTTATATTCCTCCAAATTATAGTTTTTCCGAAGCTGATTTAGTATACCTCATATACCAACTTCCTACAACTTTCCTTCTTGTTGGAGATTTCAATGCCCACATACATTTTTTTTATTGAAAAAGTTTACCGCATCCACCATAAGGTGATTAGCGGGAATACAGTGTAGGTGTACGATTCTAATAGTTTAAATTTTATAATATAATCCTATACATTTTAAATATTTTCCCAAATCGACATAATTAAAGTCTGTACATAAGAGTTTATTGATATTGTTTGGAATATTGAACCTATTGCGTTCATTTACAAAAAGTGGACAGTCAATTAAAATTTCAATAATTCCATTATTGATTCCACTTACACGTAATTAAATTTTTTATAGACGTTTTTATATCGCCCGTGGGATTTCGACACTCCGACATGGTCTGCAGCTTCGTTTCCATCAATACCAATATGAGATGGGATCCAAATGAAGGTAATGCGTCTGGAATTTTCTTCAGCTTTAGTTCAGATTTAACATTTTTTCTAGGGGACTTTTAGGATACATATGATTTAAGGTTTGTAAAACACCAAGGGCAGCACTTAGAATAAAGCAATTTGGTATTTTATTATTGTTGATATGTTCAAGAGCTTTGAATATTGCATAAAGTTCAGCAGAGAATATGCTGAAATATTTGGGTAGTCTGAATTGAAATTGATTGTTAGACGTTACATATGCAGCACCATCTCCTGTGTTGCATTTGGATGCATCTGTAAATATCTTGCAGCAATTTTCTCCATGTTTGTTTATGATTGTATTGAGGTTATTTTTAATAACAGCCGGATTTGTAGAATGCTTATTAAATACAGTAAGATTCTAATTTATTTCGGGGATATTGGTACAACAAGGTGGAAGATGGTACAAATTTATTTGAAATATATTTGGAAAAACTAGGTTTAAATATCTTAGATACAATCGAATTCTCTCATAGAAAGGTTTGTGTGAATTAGATCTATTTTAAAGTGTATGTTTGTTATTGAATGTATTATCAAAAATAGGTCTATTTCGATTGGATGCTAAAGAAGTTGCATGTGTTAATGTTAAATAAATGCGACGGTGTAGTAAAGATGGTTCTCCAGTTTCACTATATAAACTTTCTACCGGTGTTGTTCTAAATGCTCCCAAAGCAATTCTTAATGCGGAATTGCGTATACTATCTAATGGTTTTAGTGTTGTGTCGGATGCAGAAATATACGCAATGGAGCCAAAATCTATTTTAGATCTAATTAATGCTCTATATAGACTAATTAGTGTATCGTAATCAGAGCCCCAATCCCTGTTAGATAAAGTTCTTAATATATTTATTCTTTTATTGCATGATGCGACAAGTTGATCTATGTGTTTTTTCCAGGATAGTTTTTTGTCCAACCACATTCCCATGAATTTTATATCTGTTTTAAACATGTGCTCTGAATTAAAAAACTTTAATATTGGTTTACTGAAAGCGTGTTTATTAGTGAATACTACTCTCACTGTTTTAGATACGGAAAATTTAAATCCTGTGTCGCAGGACCAGTCTTCCAGTTGTTTTAGAAAAGTAATGCGACATATTAGTGCTGTAAAGCTGCGTAATGACGAGCTTTCAAAGGCTTTTGTAAATTTTTAATTATATCATTTATCGCGATTAGATATAATGTCGGGCTAATTGTACCTTAAGGGGTTCCGTTTTCCTCAATATGTTGTTCGGAATATAAACTTTGAATTAACTTGAAATGATCTTTGTCGTAAAAAGTTTTTAATAAATTCTAGAGAGTTTCCCCGGATATTCCATGAGTACAGCTTATTTAAAATATTATATCTTCAGCACGTGTTGAATGCTTTCTTTATATCGAAAAATATTGATATACAGTGTTGTCGCATTGCTAGTGCTTCCTGGATATCGCTTTCTAAATGTAGTATATTATCTATGCCTGATCGATTTTGTCTAAAACCATTTTGCTCATTCGTTAGTAGATTTGAACTTTCAAGTGAGCCTTGTATTAATAATTTTTTCTAGTAATTTTTCCATGGAGCACGTAAAACTTATGGGTCTGTAAGATTCAGGGTCTAGACGGGGACATTGAGGTTTAAGAAATGGGAGAACAATAGCCTTAGTCCAACTTGTGGGGTACTGGTGTTGCTGCCATATGAAATTAAATATCTGTAGCATAACCTTTATGGCTGAATTAGGAAGTTTAAAAAAAATCGATGGTATATCATCTGGTCCAGGACTAGTATCCTTCAAATCTCTAAGTGAATCATTCAATTCATGAAGTGTTAGAGGAAGATTTAGAGGATTATCGTTAATTTCATATGAAAGTGTGGTATAATTTTCGGATTATATTTTGTTTTCAAGAAAAACAGGGTCGTAGTTTTCATTGCAAGATATCTTTGTATAATTGTGTGCCAATATGTTTGCAATTTCTTTTGGTGATGTAATTATTTGGTTATTTACTTTTAGGCTCGATACTGTGGGTGGCTGTTGAAAACCGGAAACTTCACTTATTGACGTGGAGCTATTTATATTAGAAACATATTCCATCCAACTGGATTTTTTTGCCTGTTTGATTAAAAGTTGAGTTTTAGACTTAAGTCTTTTACATTCAATCTTATGCTCTACGTTTGTATGTTTTTTATACCTATTAAAAGCTGTTTTACTTGCCCTAATCGCTTCACTGCAGTCAGGATTCCACCATGGTACAGGTGTATGATTTTTTGGCGGTTTTGTTTTACCTATAAACTGTTTTGCACTTTGTATAATGATATTATTAAAGTCTTCTAGAGTATCATTGATGTTATTTTTTACTATGAAATTTTCCATAGATTTATCGATGAGATCTTACAATTATGTCCAGTTTGCTGATTCAGTTTTCCATTTGGGAAAAAACTCGTGAATAGATTGTTGTCTAGTACAATTTCGGATAATAATGGGATAATGGTCGCTACTATATGTATATGGTAGGACTTCCCAGCAGGAACGAAGTCACAGCAGATGCGCACAACTTACTGAACGTCAGGGCTTGGAGACGAGTGGCGCGGGATCGCCTTTGTTGGAGGCAGAAGTTACAGGAGGCCAAGGCTCAATTTGGGCTGTAGCGCCATTGGAAGAAGAAGAAGAAGGACTTTCCATAAGAACTTAGGAGACAAAACTGGATCGCAAAAACTTAAGTCAATTGCAGATGAATCTCCCGTCTGAATGTTAAAACGTGTAGAATTTCCATCATTAAGTAAGTTGAGCTGTAACTCAGACATTAATTTTTGTAGTAATTTACCTGTACTATCTGTACGTACTGACCCCCATATGTTATTGTGACCATTTAAATCACCGACTATAATACGAGGAGATGGTATTTGTTCGATAAGACTATTTATGTAATCAAAAGTTAATACTGCACTCGATGGTAAATAAATATTACAGATGTAGAGAGTTGAAGATACCAAAAGTTTTATTACTACTGCTTCAAGTGTGGTGTTTACAGGAAATACGCTTGCTACAGAAGATTTTTTGACCAAAGTGGCAACCCCACCAGAAGAATAATTACAATTTCTTATTCTGTTATTTCTAAAATAATTGAACTGCTTAGGATTGTAATTTTTGTTTGGACTAAGGTTAGTTTCTTGGATACGTATTATATCTGGGCAATGGTCAGAGATGAGTTTTTGTAAAAAAGCAAGTCGATGAAAGAGTCCATCGATATTCCATTGAAGTAGTGTTGTAAATTTAATTATTTAGAAAAAGAAAAAGAATAGAAATGAATTGTTTAGGCAATAAAATGGAAAGGTATCACTATCGGACTTTAAATTGCTGTTATTACTAATTTTTCTTTTTAGTGTGGTAATACTTCGTTTAGCAGATCTTCCTTTTAAATGGGGGTAAATTGTGTTTAGCATATGAATAAGTGCTGAGATATCTATAGTAAAGTCCTGAAATATATTAATGGGATTTTGTACACCACTAACATTACTTAAGAGTAAACAAAATTGATCGAAATTGAGGATAAATGGTTGTGATTGATTTTCAATAAAGTGTTTTACAGGTTCGAAAAGAGTTTGACTGGATGGTATGGTTTCTGTACAATCTTAACTGGTCTTAGTTTTCTTCATTTTAGGTGCTGGTGTCGAAAAATGGTTTTCTTTTAGATCTGTGTCTGGCCTTGTAAGAATATTATAAATATTTCGTTTTGACTTACTATTTATACCTGTTGAGTCTATTGTGATATCAATATTGTTGGTGATAGTTTTTTGGTTAGGTGTGTTATCGGATTTTTGTTTGATTGATTCTATTTTATCTGTAGAAGATGAAGTTGGAGTTGGAATCATGACATTGCTAAGTTCGGTTTGGCATAAAATATCATTATTGGTTTCCATGGAACATTTTTCAACATGAACTTGTGAGTTTTCATTGCAACGATGGGCAGTATGTCAGGTCTTTTTGCAACTGTAACATACCATAATATTTTGAGACAGGAAGATTCGATATATTGTTTCGTCATGATTTATAATAAACGAATCAGGTAGTTCTATACTATGAGGACTTACATAGACCTGTCTTCTAAAACTGAGAATATGACTATACTCAGGTGATGTAGCGCTGATCTTTAAAAATGTAATTGGAGATACCATGTTAAGTCCGATATTTTGTAGGTAGTTGATTAAAAAACTATGCGGTATGGTGGGTCACACATTTAAAAGAACAATCCATTCCGCAGGAGTGATTAATCTTCTAGCCTGTACAGTTACATTTTGAATTTTTATATGACCGTGGTTTGCCATGAAGTCATCAACAACTTTTTTATTTGCTAGATATATACAAATACGGTTATTGGATAATCTGGATGAAAATATTATATTCTTAGGTTGAATTATCTTGCCCAATGGAATTAAATAGTCCTGCAATTTAGTATTATCCAATGCACTGAAGACAATCGCTTGCTCTTTCGATGGGAACTCCATATTTGCTACTGCTGATGAGTACGTTGAGCTATTAGAGTTTATTTCAGACATTAGTAGTGAGGTAGGTGAGACGCTGCTGTTAGTGGCCATATTTAATTTTTCTTTAACGTATTAAAATAACACTAGTAGTGTTTTTTTTGTAAAATTTTATATAGACGATAGATAGTCCAAAATTAATAGTTAATTATCCAATATGTAGAATAAAAAACTTACTGACTGCTAATCACTTCATATGCAAACAAAACAATACCATTTTACATTTTATCAATTGTACTAAACACTGATATTAAATATCAATTAGCAATATAATTGATTCAAAAACGATAACGTGTTCACTGTTCAAAGGTTCGAAGTCAACCCCCACAATACATTGTGGGGTTCTAAAAAAAAAACCTTCGGCCGAGGAAAGACTGTCGAAAATGTATTGAATATTACCGATACTTGTATCATAAATAAAGATTCCAAAACTTATTTTAATATTGCTACTGGTACATTCTCCCCAATAGATTTAAACTTGTGCCACGCAAGAATATATCCTAACCTCACGTGGAATCCAGTTGACTATCTTTATGACAGTAATCATTTTCCTATTTAAATATCTAAAAAATCTGCAAAACATATCGACTCATTTAAAAAATGAAACATTTCTATTGCCACCTGGGATAGCTTTCTATTATATACTGAAAGCAAACTAAATCAGCTGCAGTTATCAGAAGATGCAAATGAAAATATTGGCGCTTTCAATAACTGTATAATATCCGCTGCTGAAGCAAATATTGGACAAATAGCAATTTCTCCGTCTCGTAAAACAACACCTTGGTGTAATAATAGATGCTCTATGGCTATACAACAAAATAAATCAGCATTAAATAAATACCGCAGAGATAGCAGTAAAGCAAATATCGACTCATCCCTTAATACTGATACTCCTTCTAGCAAAATTTGAAAAAAATCAACAGATGACAGAAATAAAAACTTATTCAAAAATGTCAGCCATACGTACTCAAAACAGTACAGTCACTTGTAGTCAACAAATTGTTAACATCTTGGATGAGACTTTTCATAAGAAAGCAACAAATAGACTTACTTCAAATTGGCAGCTTCCCATGTCTACTAATCTAAACTCCAGTTTATCTGATAGCAGAAAATCCGATCAAATTTCTCTAAATATGCCGTTTCTGAAATATTACAAGGTAATATGGACCAAAAAATCATTTTCAAATTTGTGGCAAAAATCCATAACAATTCCTGTTAAAAAACAAGCAAATCTTCAACTGATCCAAATTCCTACAGAACATTTTCTCTGATGTACAATGTGCAAACTTATGGAGAAAATGATCAATAAAAGAGTCCTGTGGTTTCTAGAAAAAAATTAAATAATAAAGTTGGCACAATCAGGTTTTAGATCACATCGAAGTACAGCAGACAATCTAGCAATCCTCCAAACATCAATCATTAACTCCTTTCAGTGTAAACAAGACCTAATAGCTGTTTTGTTAGATATCGAAAAAGCATTTGATATTCTGTATAATAGGTCTGTTATTATAGCTACACTCGAGGAGTAGAGTATAATCTGGAAATATGTCTTCATTTATTAACCAATTTCTAACAAATAGAACTTTTAATGTAAGAGAAAATGCCACAATCTCTAGGTCTTTTAAACAAACTGATGGCGTTTTCCAAGAGTCGGTGTTCCCAACAGTCCTACAAACTTTATCCTTGTTTTAAACGATATACGTAAAAAAATTGTCAATTTTACACTCTGCGCAGATGATTTAATAATTTTCTGCTGAGACAAAGGCACTGTTGCCACTTGCAAACTACTTCAGAATGCTACTGACCAATTGCTTAAATTCCACTTCAGTAAGGGGATTTAACTTTTCTGTTGAAAAGACAAAAATCATTATGCTTTCACGCAGGGCAGCCAGTACTATAAATCCTAAAATTACCATAAATGGTACTTGTCTACCTACAGTAAAAAGTATGCGGATTTTAGGACTCACATTCGACGGCAAACTTACTTAGAAATGCAATTGAAAAGTTCTCAAAACAAAGTGCATGACAAATCTTAACTTATTAAAAACTCTGTCTAATCATCATTGGGGTGCAGATGAAGACTCCTTGCTTTAGATTTATAAGCTATGATTTAGGTATTAGCTGAGATTTTAGGTATTAGCTGCTACTAAACTTCAAACTATGTCACAGTATCTCTCAACACTTCTGAATAATATCGATCTTTCAGCCACAACTTCAATATTAATATCACCTAAACCTTTAAATAATTAATTTCTAACCACAGATTTGACCAAATTTTATACACATATGCTTCTAAAAGTCCTATAGCTGTTGGATGTGCTGTAGCTTTAAACACAGATTTAATCATATCTTGCAATTCTCGCTCTTCTGTTGCATACATACTGCCGAATTATTCTCTATTCTCCAAGCTACAAACTTATTATCTCCAAAATATAAAAAAACTAGCAATATGTACAGACCCTTTAGGGTCTAGCTATTCTCTCAAAGTATGTAAACGGTACATCCGTTGGTTCAAGCTATTCAAAACTGTTTCGATAGTTTAATCTTAATGAGAGTATCCATAACCATGAAGCAAATTATCAGAAAGGATTTAAACAACTTTCTATCGTTGAAAAAAAGGGTAGCTGCTCATTTGAATTATCTTTATTACAAGACGGAGCTGCAACAGTTCATAACGAGTGTGAAATACGCCTCGCTGATTTAAGAAAACTGACAGATATTGTAACATTTATGTGTAATCCATTTTCTTGTCAAGACGTGGAAAAAATAGCCACTGAAATATATGTTACGTTCAATATAGAGATCATTTCCGTCCAAAATGAGGTATTAAAAATAATTTCAGATACACACCTTAAATCTAGAGCGAACGATAGGAAATTTTCTTCTTTTTGGAAAGAAAATATCTGTCTTTGAGATAAGTAGCTCTGCAGCTCACAGCATTGTTTGGATCAACATACTAGTGTGAGTCTGCATTTTCCCAAATGAAGATTGTGAAATCAAAATATCGTGATTAGCTAACTGACAAACATTTCTTTTTATGCTTGCGTTTGGCCCTCGGTCATTACGTACCATCATATGAAATACTTATGGATGATATGCAGTTCCATGCGTCAGCATCCAAATAAAAGAAATATGACAAACATGACTTTAATTACAACTCTTTGTAGTTACAACTTTTTATTAACTAGAAAAGTGCAATAAAGTTTTTTAATTTCAAAATTGTTTTTTTTTACTTGATTTTGTTTTTAAACCAAGAGGAGTAAACTAAAGAGACATATTTAAACCGAAGAAAGTCACTAGAAAAGTTACCAAATAATCTCCTTATTTGGTTAATCATATCAGCCTTCGACGGTAATCCAAAAATATTCTATTATACTAATACATCGCTAAAGAGTTCTAAAAACAACTGTTTTTTATATAAAAGCAGACTAAAAATCTAAAAATTAAACGAATATCGCAGAAAATATAAAAAATCGCCGACATAGCTTAATTAACGTATGAAATGACATTAGTGTCAAAATTTCATAACAGTGGAGTAAACTTGCTTGAGGTTGGACCAATTACAAACAAGCATTGCGGAGCAGTAAATTTAAATTATTTCTCCTGGTTTAAAAATAGGTTATAGCAGTCGATCTTCTGATGTTTATGTGTTAGATTCCATGAAGTATAAGACTGAGCACCACTGTGTTAACATATTGTGATGTTGGCAGAAGATGTGTGTAGTACGTCTACTTTGTACATGTCTCGAAAAAAACTTTATAAATTTAAAAAACGTTTATTAACATTCACCTATATTAAAGTATTAAATCGTCAACCTGCGTCAAAAATTCTAAAAATATTAATAATCCTTACATGTAAGGATCTAATTAAATTTATATAGACTACGTGCGTATGAACTCAATGTCTTGAGTATTGCAAATTTCGTACTCTGCAGTTTTTAACCATGTAAGCAGCCGTACTCAAACTGTGGTACGCGTACCACTGGTGGTACGCAAAGAACTTTAAGGTGGTACTCTATAAACTAGAAGAAACGAAGAATTTTAATCAAATTTATCAACGAATGTTATCTTTTACGTGGTGCATGGCAACGCTACGAGTTGGAAACACAAGCGCGTAATGTCTTATTCATTGTTGGCAACACTGGAATCCCGGCAAACTGCCGCCGCCCTTGATTCACGTCATCAGTGGTCATTAGTTTCCTCGTGGCCATCTGTCGTTGTGGTTAATTTTGTCGAAACGAGTAATTTGCTGTTACTGATTCGTGCTAATTTTTGCATATAAAAAATGGATAAGTAGCTTAAAAGAGACAACAGAACATCTGAAAATCTCGGTCTATCGAGCTCCACTTCAGAGTCGGAGCCTATCCATGGTGATGACAAAAAGAATTATTTCAAAAAACTAAAAGTGGCGGTTAGAAAATATGATCTTGAATACAATAATATGGGATTTACATTCACAAATATAAATGATGAGCCAAGGCCCCAATGTGTAATCTGTTCGGAAATTCTTTCTAACCAGTGTATAAAACCTTCGCTATTAAAACGCCACTTCAGTACAAAACATTCAGTGTTGAGAAATAAACCTAAGGATTACTTCGTTCGGAAGTTAACGGAGATGAGAGGTACAAAAAATTAATGTCGAATTTCACCGGCAGTAACCAAAAAGCAGTAGAGGCATCCTTCCTCGTGAGTTTAAGAATTGCGAAGTGTGGAAAAGCGCATACAATCGGCGAAGAACTAGTTCTGCCTGCCGCACAAGATATGGTAACGTATATTTTTGGAGAGAATTCAGGTAAACCGCTTAGTGTTATACCATTATCCAATGATACCGTACGTCGTAGGATTGAAATAATGGCATTAAATGTTAAAGAGAAATTGATAAACCGGATAAAAAATAGTATTTTTTTGCAATACAACTTGATGAGAGCACAGATATTACAAACTATGCTCAGCTTATGGTTTATGTGCGGTATATATTTCAAACCAAAATCGAAGAAGTACTTATTTTGTGAGGCGTTAACGGAACGAACTACTGCCGATGAAATATTCAAGAAAATCAATGATTTTTTTGTGGAAAATGGACTAGACTGGAAACAATGCGTTGGTTTCTGTTCGGATGGTGCCCGAGCCATGACAGGAAAATACGGAGGTGTAACTGCCAAAGTAAAACTGGTTGCAGAAAATTGTACTTTTACCCATTGTAGTATCCACAAAGAAGCTTTGGTAGCAAAGCGAATGCCCGATGAATTTAAACATGTTCTCCATGAAGCCGTTCAGATAGTCAATTTCATAAAATCTCGAGCCTTAAACTCGCGTTTATTTTCAAAACTATGCTCTAAAATGGGAAGTGATCATATTCAGTTATTGCTACACATGGAGATAAGATGGCTCTTAAAAGAAAAAATGTTGAACAGGTTATTCGAGTTGCGTTCTGAAGTACATGTGTTTTTAATGGAAACCAATTTTGAACTGCGTGATCGGTTATTAGATGAATTGTGGCTTACAACACTAGCTTACTTAACAGATATATTTAATCGATTAAATGACCTAAACTTAAGCTCACAAGGTAAATCACATAATCGATTTTCTGTAAACGACAAAATAAATGCTTTTATCAAGAAATGCTATATGATGAAAAATAGTGTTTCAAACAAAGACTTGCAGTCGTTTACCAATTTAGAAAATTTTGTGGTTGAGCATGAAATAAAGATTAAAACTGATCTTATTTTTAACATAAAACAGCATTGTCAAATGCTAATTGATAGTTTTAAAGAATATTTTGACGAAGACTATGCTCAGTTTCTTTGGATACGACAACCATTTATTTTGGATAGCATTCCTGAATCATTAAAACAGGATGAAAAAGAATCTTTAATAGAACTATCTTGTGATGGAGGCTTGAAAATTGAGTTTTCTAAATTAGAATTAGCTGAATTCTGGCTAAATATTAAAAATGAATATCCAGCCTTATCAGAAAAAGCATTGTTATTTTTATTTCCTTTTACGATAACATACCTGTGTGAAACTTAATTTTTTGCTATGCTACAACTGAAAAATAAATTTCGCAGTAGGCTTAATGTTGATCCAAATTTACAAATGAAACTAAACACAATTAATCCTGATCTCGATTCACTTGTTGTAGCTATGCAGAACCATCCTTCTCACTGAATTTTTGGATTGGGTCAGACTGTAAGTTTTATTTTGTAACATTTATAATGCCCTTTTTTAAATAAATACATTTTTGCCAAAATTAGTAAATTTTATTATCTACTTTTTTAATAGGTGGTACGCGATTGACGCAGAATTTATGTAAGTGGTACGTGTAAAAAAAAGTTTGAGAATCGCTGCATGTAAGCTCTGTGAACATACATTATTTTCTTAAGAAGGTTAGAAGGTTTTCGTAATATAGTTATTTTAAAACATCTTGTTCCCGATTAAGGAGAGATACGTTGGATGCCGATAGAATTTGGTTTAATTAACTTATAAAGCGATATTAATTACAGTGTCTGGCGTTTGTAGTAAAAGTATCTTAAAATTAACTAATTTATCTACATATTTATTAAATAATTGCAGTGTCTATTTTTTAATTGATTGACACTAATTGTGATGTTTACTCCACTGGAGGTATTTTAAGCTAAATATGGAGTAAATCTGTAATCAATAGCAGCAACAGTTATTGGTAATTACGGAACACAAAGCACCTGCTTCAAACACATAATACTCATTAATAGTAGACAATACACAACAATCTGCAACGTAGGATGCAATCACCTTGTCCTAATTAGTTTCCATAATCTCTCAGATATTTAGATTAGGCTTCGTCTTTGGAGAGTTAAAGCGTTTGTGTTAAGTAATATATTAATATGTATATTTTGAAGTCACGTAACATACATAACATAAATCGTTAGATTTAATTCTATTTTTATTTATCTGTCGCAAGTTACCATCTAAACAAATAATACATCAAATAATAATTAAAACCGCTCTAGGGCTTTCTTAAGTACTTTTCCTCAATGATTGGATGTAAATCGCTCAGTATTTTGGCTATAATATTTTTAATTTCTTTTCCTACTAGTTGGTTGAATAGTTCCCTTATTAGCTGGTTTAGATAATAGTAATGTATATTATTACTTTAATTATATAGGGTGTATTTATATTAATATACAGAGTGTGGTTTGAGACATATTACGGCCTACCAGCTATTGTTTTGAGTATTTTCTATTGTAACCTATGAGCATTTTTTATTGTAACGTATAAAGGATCTTTTTGTTGGATGATTTATTTTACCTCATAGTGCTAAGCCGAGGGTACTGCAGGTACCAAGATAAGTTCAGTTGATTTCAGCTAAAACAGCTCCAAATTTTAGTGGGAGCTGGCTAATTAGCTTTTGCAACTAATTTTTAGCTTAATATAACGTCTCTTAACTTTTGTTTGTGATTGCCATTAATTTTTGATTAATACGAAATCTTAGATAACGCAGATCTTTCTTAATGGAAACGGAAATATGTTCTTGTCTTACTGGCTAAAAATTGTCACATTCTTTAGAAACATGTGATACATATCTAACTGATAGAACATTTTAAATTTCAGTCGACTAAAAGACGTCAACAAGAAATCCAAGAAGGGATACCTCAGGTCACTCTCGGTCATTGTATACAAAATTTTTGTTTCAGATTTACCAACAGATCCAAGAACAAGTACAGTCCATATATGCAACAAGAAAAGATGATAGAAGAATAGTTCAAAATATAGAAAAGCACCTAAAAGAATCACGGAATACACCGAAAAGTGAAAGATGATAAAGCCCACATGTATTTCATGTTTGGTTCACATCAGTATGCACGTTTTTATCAATCATCGGTTTCCTTAGTATTCTACTTATATATATTTGCAATTATTTTGGTAGTCTTTGGTTAACAATTCATCTACTTAAACGTCTTTTCAGTTTTTAGGCGAGAAACTTTACAAATTCTGCCCATCGTATGTTTTTGCATCTGGATAGCTTTGGTGTAATATACAAGTATGGAAAAAATATCTGATTATAAGGCACTAAGACAACGCAACGAACTAAGAAAAATATTATATAAACTTGTTTGACCGACAAAATCACATGTAACCACATGTCTGTGATTACGTCTGTGACACGTAAGCATTATGGGCAGTTTGTACCTTCTTACCGAAAGAAAATTAATTTGTTAAATGGTCTGGGGAAATATTTCAACGATATGATCACATGATTTAAAAGCAGGTTCATATCTTAGATTTAATAAACAATTCCTAACGGCAATAATAAAAACAAATTATTCAAAACAATAACAATTTTATAATTTTAATTAAAACTATTTTAAATTCAATTTTTAAAAAGTCTACCACATTTAAGCCAAGCAGTAGCCCAATTTATTGTATAATTGCCTTTGGGTGTTCGACAACATTTTAAATAAATGACGGTTGCGTTTCGATTTAATTTGAGTCTCTTACCACTCCCTGACACGTGTTTCTGGGTCTACCCGTCATCAGAAGGAGTTTGTATTTGTCTCTTTTTTATTTTAAATGTTATGTTTTGAAAGGCCTGAATGGTCTTTTGAGGTAATTCGACTAAAGACGATTCGTTGATTTGTAGATTTATTGCATCATATAACCCCATACAAAAAAGTCCAAACGTGTAAGATCAGGTTTCATTACAAAATACAATAATAAAAACCAAAAGAACAGCCTTGCTTTTCTTTAGAACATAAGACACAATAGTAATATTTTCTATAAAACCGTAGATAAAATTCCCTACTTCTCTCTTCTGGATGGACAAAAATTTCATTAAATTCTTTATTATTCTTTTTAAGAGTACCTATATGCGTTAATCCCCTTTTGTCACAAGTCGCAACTTATTTGCAAGTTCAATAGAGGGAAACAAATTGGATGCAGTATTATTCCTGTTTGTTTTTATAATAGGTTAAATAAGTTTCACTACGGACTGTGTTGGTACAGTCCAACATATTTCTTCGTCTGTTAATAATTTGCCGGCGTTACCTTTGCCGGTATAAATATATCCATTAAAAAAATATTGAGTTCGGGCATTAGCAAGAATTAAGACCTTCAGACCACACTTGTTGGGTTTATTTGGCATGTACATGCGAAACTTTACACGATCTTCCAAACCTATGAGCATCTCATCAATACAGGTGTATTCACCAATAGAGTACGGCATCTAACAATTATTTACTCTTTCTATTTATTCTTTCCCAAAACATCCACAACGGAATATATCACGGCCACTGCTGTCTGTTGCAAAGAAACACTGAATCTCCTCGTACTACATTAAATAAACCTGAAATACGGCGAAACTATATAATTTTTCGTGAAAATTTGAATTAAGTTATACTTACCCATCATTTCACTTTTGGACTTGTGCCGTCTGTTGCTTATTATTTTTTATTGGCGAAACTACCTCTATTAGAACAAAATCGTATAATTGTAAGTTAAAACTGGTAATTAATTCAAATAATCGTTTAATGAACTGAAAAAAATTTAAAGTTTAATCACAGTTTAACATCTAAAGCTCACATCCTAAGGGAGTTAGAATTAACGCGATACCTGCTTCCACTGATTTGCATGGAAATTTGGATTTAGGTTATATTTAACCCCACTGAAAATGTGCCGTTAGTTGCTTTTTATACAACCTCTAGAGAAGATTTTTAGTTCTAGTTAGAAGCTCTAAAGTTAGATTTTTGTAATATTTTAATGTTTTAGCAAATAATTTCTACCCCTTGCGAAGAAATTCGAATAGTTGTAGTATTTTTTATATAATACTTATTACAACTTAATACAATATTTTTTTAATTAAAATGTTATAAATTTGTTTTATTTTAACTTAAAAACAAGCCTTATTAGTTTGTGAGGAAGAATGAAAGTATGTGTGTGCGTTAACAGCATATTATGTGCAACTTACAATGCTCCAGTATACGAGTTCTGATATCTCCTAAAATATGTGATTGATTTTTTTGCCCATAACTCAGTTAGCTTTGAAGCTATGAAGTGTTTAAAAAGTGTTTTGTTGGTTTATTATGAGCATTATGTTCATTTAAATAATAATCTTTATTTTTAAAAGGGTTGTAGTTGAAAGGGCGTGAACGAGGCACCAATCATGCAAACTGTGAACAACAGTACCTTAACCAATTTTTGTCTTATAAAAAAAACCGAAATGTTCGGAAAAATTAATCTTTATTTAGTTACTCCTAAGATTTCTTGTATCACTAATTTTTTTAAGTTATTTTGAAAACAGATATTTTTTTCAAAATTTAAAAAACGTTTTTTTACCTCAAATCAATTTTTTAATAAGCGCTTTAAACAGGTCAAATTTACAAATCATATAAACAATACATAAGCAAAGTTAATTATAAAGCGGCAATGATTAATTTTATTTGGAGTAGTAATTAGGAGGTGATTTTTACGACGTTTTTACGAAAAAAGGGACCAACTTTATTTTGAGCATAACTTGCTTGGATTTGATGCTAGATACTTGATGCTTAAAAAACAAATATAAAGTTTTTTTTAAACATTATTAAAAAGTTTTGATAATTTTGTTTTTAAATGGCCTTAATTTTTGGTTATTTTCCGTTTAAATATTTGATTTGGAATTTGACAGATAAGGACATACTTTTCATGAGCTACAACTTTGCTTCGGCTATGATCTGCTTCATAAGTAAATCATTTGTTTGTTTTTTTTTTTATATTTTTGTTACGAAATTTGTTTCGATAAATACTTAGTTTTTAAGTTATTTGTGGAAAACATTCTGGAAACGTGGTTTTTAATAAAAAAAAAATGAGCACTTTCACTTACAAATAACTTAAAAAGTATTAACTTAAACTTTTTAAAATAAAATTAGTTTAGAATTACTCAGTTTATCCATTTCCAGGCTTATTTTTAAAGTCTGTCTTTTCATCCAGAAAAGGAATGGCTTTGGCTGGTAAAATCAATCCTGGGTTTATGTTTAAAAGTAAAGTAGAGGAAAAGGGGAACCTAAATTCAAATTTTTAAGTAATTTCGTCGGTAGGAAAATTGCATTTCAAATCGGTCATTTACTGAAGTTGTATTACAATATGCCTAAAAAGGTTTTAAGTTTTATAATGTCAAGGTCTTTTGGTTCCGGTTTATTAAGCCGCTTATAGTTTCTTCTAAACTAGAGAATATTTTCAATTAGTATGTATAAGAATTTCAGATTTTCAGAATTTCAGAGAGTCCTGGTAAATGTGAAATTATGTTATTTTGCTCTGTTCTTGGTCTATGTACAAAAGTTGTGACGATCACTTAAATTTATTTTTGACATAATGATTCCTTTCGTTTTTAATTTATTCATCGCTTTCAGAATCGAATTTATCAGAAAAGTCACAACTAGTTTGTTCACTATCATCTAATACCGAATATGTGTCATGCTTACTATTAATGTCATTTAAAAGGTCACCGAATTCTTCCATATCGCTAATCTCACTTTCTACCTCTTCCTACCATACTAAGAGAGTTTCTTCATAGTTTCTATCACCGTAGTGAACTGTTTTGGATACTCCTGCCGTTTTCGTAAAACTTTTACAAACACTTACGTGGCGTCAAAATGACCCCTTCTTCTGTGCCGCAATAGTTTCTAATTTCTATGAACCGTGAATATTGCTTTTGCCCAGGGTCTCTTGGATTTCAAATATAACCAAGGAGTTCCTAGCTATTGCTCACTAATTACTCTTATCTTCACTTCTAGATTGTAATTTCCATTGCTGTTTAATGTAGCTTCTAGATATTTTTATCTCTAAACCTGTTTAATAGCTTTACTATTTATATTTAACTGAGATTCCATGAATATCATACATTTGATTTTGCTATGTTGATGTTAAGCCCGTACTCCTCTCCCACTTTATTTATGATACTAATTAAGTCTTGCACATCCTCTATACTGTTCGCTATTTTAACTGTATTGTCAGCAAATCTTAGATTATTATTAGGAACACTGATAATTTTGATGCCTTTTTCGTTGTGTTGTGCAAGCTGAAATTTCTTTTCTAAGTAAATGTTATACACTAGTGGGGAAAGAATACAACCCTGTTTTAGCTCTTCTCTTATCTTCATTTATTTTGTGTATAGACCATTGGCGATCCCTAGTTCTGGTAGTTAACTCTAGTATAATTGGTATCGTTCAAAGTAATCGTTCTCATGTCTTTATCACTAAGACAAATTTCGTTTAACGTCTGTATCAATACTTCATGTCTTGTATTTTCAAAGGTATTTTGATTATTAGTGGAGCAAATATTGGGTAGATTAAACCAAAATATTGATTAACCAAGGGTTACATGAAGCCAAACAACTAACCCAGGACAGGGAAGGATAGAGGCAAATAGTGAAACAAATATTAAGGGCTTGATGGTGTCACCACATCCCATAAGGGATTAGGACTGAGGAGGAGGAGCAGAAGCAAATGAAAACATTTTTTCTTCAGTCGTAGCATTTCTGCCATAATAATTTTATACTAAAAAGTGCCCATGCATGCTTCGCAGCAAGTGGCAAGGTTTTTCATATTTGTACCAACTGGTCAAGCTACCTCATAGTTTTTTTTTTAACTAAATTACATATTTAAATCACCAGTCATAAATGAGTTAGATTAAGCTATATGAATGATTTTTATCTGTAAGAGAATATCCTGATTTGTTTGAACTGAAATATCTTTCACATTATTTGGTGTTGCTGCTGGATTACAGTAATGTTTGGGATTACAGATATATTGGGTGGTAGACTTAATTTATTTTTTGTAGGGATATTCCCAGTTAAAAATTCTCTTTGATTTTGGTTATTTGTTTTTCCTTGCCAGAAAATGTAAGATCCGCTTTTTATTCTCCTATTAGGTACAGATTGCTCTGGGTTTAAGTACACTAAATAAATTGGTTCTGTCTGATAGGAAATATGTTGATTGACTTGAACTGAATATTTAAGCTTACTGGCGCAAGTTGAATATAATGTGACATTTGATTTATTTGGTAATAATATATTTGTGATTTGCAAACAGATCAAGAGGCAGACCACAGATGAGGTGGAAAGATGACATTATGAAACAAGGAGGTCTCACATGGTAGAGAACAGCTCAAGATAGGGAACGATGGAGAGAACTGGGGGAGACCTGTATCCAATAATGGAAGGAAAGAATAGGTTAAAAAAAAGATTAATTTGAAGCACGCTGCAATTACGTTTGACGATAGCCTTGACTCGTCATTCCGGATTCATTTTCAGTGTGAAACATTTTTATGTTTACAATATTTTATTTTATTATTCTTGTAAATAGTACATACTCGTTAACCTTTAAGTACCATGGCGGGGTCAAAATTGACCCCACGCGTTTTTAATGCCAAGTTTCGCTACCGAAACATAGATTGAGCATTGCGCGCTTTCTGCTAATCTTCGACCGGTAGGTGATATATCGAGCTACAAAAATTCCGTTAGTTTATCTGTTACTACTGCAGAGTTAGGCACGCATATTGTCAATTTTGACCCGCTTATGGTATAAGTATTTCTAGTGCAATTAACAAGTAATTTGAAATAGCGGGGTGTAGTCGCAATAAACGTCCTCTGACACAGAAAGAACTTGAAGAGTAGGGACAAAAAAGTATGAACAATGGACTAGATAGTGACAGTGAGTTTTTAGACCAGGCTAGTGAACACAGTGATCACGAAACAGACAATGAAGAGGAATGGGACGATGATGACGAAAAAAATTGGCAAACTAATAATTCCGAAACTGGTAGTGAGCATTCGGGTGAAGAAAGTGATATAGCTGACTCAAGGGATGTGTTTGATGGCAAAAGTAGGTACAAGTGGTCTAAAACTTCTTCCACTTTTTCTCCTACACGTAAGCATAATTGAATTAGTCATTTACCTGGTGTTATTGGAAAAGCTCGAGCTAGTATCCCAGAGAAACCAGTTGATTCTTGGGAATGTATTATTAGCCACGATATATTGCAAGAAATTCTTGAGAAAACAAATGAACGAATAACTAATATGGCTTCTAAATATAATTTACACAATTTATCGTGTCAATATACCAATCATCTTGACATAATTGAATTAAAGGCCTTCTTAGGCTTATTATAAATAGCTGGGGTATTTAAATATAATAATAAAGATTTAAGGTCTTTATTTGCTACGAATGGTACTGGCCGTGATATATTTTGAGCAACCATGTCACTAAACCGATTTTATTTTTTGCTTGGAAGCCTTTGTTTTGACGACCCAGTTACTAGACAAGAACGTATTGCGCACGGAGATAAACTGGCAGCTATATCTAATATTTTTAATATGTTTATAATTAATTGCCAGTCCAATTATAGCTGTGATGAATATCTCACAATAGATGAAATGTTTATTGCATTTAGAGGAAGGTGCCAATTCAGGATGTATCTCAAAAATAAGCCAGACAAATACGGTCTGAAAATGCAGTGTTTAGTAGACTCTAAGACACATTATTTGCTAAATGGTTTTATATTTACTGGAAAAGATACACGCAGAGCAAATCCAAAAAAGTCATCCATCCCCACTCTAGTTGTTTTGAGACTTATTCCAAAAACTTCTGGTACAAATAGAAACATAACAGCAGATAATTAGTTTTCGTCCATTGAGCTCAGAAAAGAACTGAGAAGCCATAAAATTTCATATGTTGGAACTTTAAAAAGAAATAAAAGAGAGGTTCCTGCTGAATTTCAACCCAAAAAAAACAGGCCACATAATTCTGTCCTATTTGGTTTTACAAAAAGCGAGAGCCTTGTATCTTTTGTTCCTTAAAAAATCGTGCAGTGTTGTTAGTGTCAATGATGCATCATTCCAATACAATGGTTAATGGAAAGCCAGAGATTATAAATTTTTACAACGAGACAAAAGATGGGGTGGATTCATTGGATAAGAAATGTGCATGCTATAGAACTGGCAGAAGAACTCGTAAATAGCCTCAAGTAATATGGTTTCGCATTTTGGACATTGCAGGATTAAATCCTAACGTAATTTTTAATGGAGTTCAGCAAAATCAAATAATAAAAAGAAGATTATTTTTAACTACTTTAGGTCAAAAACTTATTAAGGCCCATTTAACTCGTAGAGCTCAGCAAACTTGTTTACCGAGAGAAATCCGTAGTGCCATTTTTAAAGTTTCCGGACTTCAGAAACCAATGCCTGCCGCAAATTCAGAGCCACAACGACGAAAAAAGAGGGGAAGATGTAAAATATGTCCATATTTCAAAAATTAAAAGAAAGAAAGCTCATTGTGCGATAAATGTCGAGATTTTAGTTGCAAAAATCATTCCCGCATACAGACGTTATGCATAAGCTGTGTTGAAAATTAAGGTAAAATCAGGCTTGTTAGTTTTAAGATATGAAATCTAAATCGATTCAAAAAAACTGCACATTGTTATTATTTTTCTTATAATTCGAGATAGTGCATAGCTATGTTAATTTGACTGAATACAAAAGTTTTTTTTAAATAAAGTTATACCTAATTTACCAAATTCGTTTATTTTTATATAAATGTAAAAGAAGCTGTAAACAAAATAATTTAAAATAAAACAAGTTAAAAAAAATATTTTTTGATACAAAAAACAATGGTGGGTCAAGTTTGACCCTGCCATGGTAAATGTTTTAAATATTTTTGGCCATGGTAGTTAAGGGTTAAGTTTAATATTTCACTTTGGTTTTTACAACTTAAAATATTCAGTTATATATAATATTGTTTTAATAAGAATTTTATAACAGCAATTAGTATTTAAAAAAAAAGGTTTCAAATGCATCCACTCCCAATGAAAATTCAAATAAGGCATCAATATTTAATTTGATTTAAAAATCTACCGCGCCAACTATCAGAGTTTAAAAAATATATTATCTACATAATGTCTTAAAAGATAAAGGTTAAAATAAACAGCAAAAGTCAAAGTAAGCAAACAAAAGGGAAGTTAAAAAACAACGTTGTTCTGACCTTGCAATCCTGATCGCAATCATCTTGATTCGTATTTGGTTGCTTAGTTAGGAGTCAAAGCTGTAATAGAAAAACGCTACAGAGGTAAAGGTAAAAGAGGAATGATGGACTAGAATAATTATGATGTGGATAATGATTTACCTTGTTGATATCTGCCAAATGATAAACCGGTTACGAAACATACAAGAAATAAGATTGGTGGATGTTGAGGTGTTCTGAAGATATTTTCTTGTGTAATTTTTAAGCAATTATTATTTTGAATGGGAATAAGCCGCAACTAAAGGTTACAGTAAGTTTATTGACGTTTTAATTTCCACTTTGAAAATCGTTCTCAAAATGTAAAAATTGGTAAATTAAACAATTTTTTTAATTCAGTTTTAGCAGTTCAAGCACACTGCGATTTGAAATGGGCGTATCACTTACTTTTCTACAGTTCGTACGCTATTTTTATTCAGTGGCGCCGGCTGACGGACAGTCTAATGAAAACAAATGCATTATTCTCCAATCAAATCAGTTTTAACACGAACTAACTGACCGTACGTTCATGAGATTTGACGTCACGAAGGCGATAACGATAAAACTAAGCGCCAATGATGAGTAACACGTTTCACTATTAGATTTTAGTATTTTTTAGCAATTTTCTTTAAAGTTGAAACACGCTTTTCTCGTTTATTACTGGACACAGAAAGGTGAAACAAAAATCAACGATTACAGAATAAAAAACTCTTTCAAGTGGTTAGCGTAAAAAGTTTGGTGATATTAGTACAGTATAATCCAATTTTTCAACAGAAGTTTTAAAAAAATAAAAAAAGTAAAACCATCATTTTAAAGCCAATTTTATTTCGAATAAAGTGTCCAAATTTTGAGACATTTTGTCGGTAAATAACAGAGAAAACACTGTCCCTAGGTTTTGGTGTACCGATAAAACAGCCTTAACTTAATAAAAAGTATGCTTTTTGACACAAACATGGTTTTTATATGTATCATCAATGTGGAGATGTAGACGTGTATTTATTGAAAAACGCTCAATATTCTTTATAAGAAATTTAATAATACAGCCATAGATATATTAATCACTAACCTTCTGTTAGTCAAGAAATAAAATTACACATAATTACATAACCATTGTTTTTTCGCTCGCCAGCGGCTAAAAATTTAGTTCTATCTATAACCTTTTAAGCATTCACAACTATGCCGAATTAACTGAAACACATTATAATCGTTTAATTTTATGCCCTCTATTTATTAGGGTCCATGTTTTAAAGCTATTATCTACTAAGTTTTAACATATTGATGGACTGATCGCATGATTTGTGGCTGTTCGTAGGATAGCTTTACACGGAGAGATGATTTTCTGTAACGTTTTTTTAAGTAATTGTGTGAGTGAATGAGCAAAAGTAGATTTGATAAGTAATAATTAATTTTTAGCTTGACATATTAAAAACTGGGATGTATTAGCCGTCGGCTATTTAGTCTCAATTTTTTTATTTGAAACAGAAGAGAACAAATGCAAATTAACGATGTTTGTAAGTATATCTGCAAACTGTTAACACTATGGATTATGTTAATAAGTTCCTGCATTTACTAAACCAATGTTTTGTACAACAAAATTAAAAAAAAAAACTTTGACACTAAGAAAAATATCCTCAATACCAATATAATACCAATACCTATGTCTTTGGGAATATACTATACTGTTTCATTAAATCTCATAGAAGAATAGATAGAACATGTATATGTGCAACGTGGAATACACAGGGATGGAACAAAAAGGCGACGGAAATAATCAGCGAGTTTAGAGAAAGCAACATCGACATACTAGTAACAACAAAAAAAAAAAAAGAAAGGAAATGAAACTAACACAATAGAAGACCGTATCTAATAATTAAGCAGTATTAATACTGCAGTTTTTAATGTTACTAAATAATAAAAATATGATTAAAAAAATGTTATCTTGTGTACTATTGAACATAGAAAATTTTGTTTTATTTCGGAAACTGTGCTTTTTTACCATTTTCTCATTGAGCTACTTAACGATCGTGTGGCATAAAAAATGTTAAAGTTATTATTTATAATTGTTTATGAGCTAAAAATTGGTCATTTTTCAAACTGCTTTCAATAACAAATTTAATAAACTTTGAAAGTAAGGCTATTATCGAGCACAAGTTAATTAAATCTAGCCCAAGTACTTTCGCTTAAAATAGCATCTTCAGGGGCATTTCGTCAAATGTAAACTATCCGGCAAGCGTAGAATGTGGAAACATTAATAGTGACATAAAATTGTACAAAACACTACACTAAAACGAGGACAAACAGTTTAAAATTACTTAAAGATTCTATGCTACATTCTTTGTCAGTATCTGGAGGGTTAACCCACCAGGAAATAAGAGAACTTCTATATGTATTCCGCAAAAACCATTTGTACATGATCAGGTACACTTCTTTTAATATAATTTGAAGCCACTGGCTCCATCTATGAAAAATCGGTTTAAATAATCATTACCAACCAACATGGCGACCAACAGAAGTTGTAGATCAGGTGAGTACCTTTTATTTATACATTTTTTATTTTTATACAGTTACGTTGTTGCTGTTTATTATACTGCATGGTTTTATGAATGTTTACGAAATATTTCTTGATAGTAGGTAATTTCATCACTATGTGGTAAATGTTTTTAAAAAAATTATATAAAACATTATGTACACGGTCAATTCGAATCAAATGTGTGTTGATTACAGGCAAAAGTTACAACACAATGTTTCTTTGCAGGGTTAGGAAACTCAAAAGCATCGATTTTTATGCGAGACGTGAGAGTTGACAAATATGTGAAAAATTTGATGCAGAAATTAGACAACGGGGACTTTTCGGATCTCTCCGATTTGTCCGAAGGTGAAGCTGATGATGAAGATCTATTAGAAGAAGCAGAAAATGTGAAAAGCCGCATTGAAGATATAGTTGATGCAATGGATCCACAAAATGACAATAATGAAGATGATCTTCGAGAAGATAAACTTCGAGAAGATGAAATATTCGACGACGTAGGTGTAATATGAGAAGATACTATCAACAGAAATGATGACAATACTTTTGCGTATTTAACGAATAAAAACCAAATTCAATGGACAGAAAGACAAACTGCAATGCAAAATTGGACCAAGCCTCAAGATGAACATAGCAATACAGAAGTTAGGCTGCCTATCTCAAGATATATTCCGGCAGCGTTATTCGAAAGTATTGCAGAGAAAACAAATGTGTATGCCCAGCAATGTAACTATTTTAATTTTGCACACACGAATTCAAAAGAAATTGAGATTCTTCTAGGTTTACACATCATAATGGGATGTTTGAAACTGCCTAGAATACATTTATATTGGGATAATGCTATAGGTATGAGCACTTTTATAAACAGTATGTGCAGAAACAGATTCTTTAAACTCAGAACATATTTACACATAGTAAATAACTTAGAAAAAGATCTAGATAATACAGATGTTTTTTTATAAAGTTCAACCAATTTTTGATGCCGTTTTGAAAAGATACCGAGAATTAGAACCCGAGGAGAAGTTATGTGTCGACGAACAGATATGTCCCTTCAAGGGAAAATTATCGGTGAAATAATATATAAAAAGTAAGCCTAATCCATGGGGAATAAAACTGTTTCTACTGTGTGAAGAAAGTGGACTAATATATAATTTTATTTTGTATTAGGGAAAAAGACCGAAATTTACCAAACTTTACAAAACAAATTTGGACATGGTGCTGCAGTTGTAATTCATCTTAGTAAAATAATTTTAACACTTTATACACAATTATACTTTGACAACTTTTTTTCATCCTATGCGTTATTGCAGTATCTAAAACATAATACCATTTATGGTGCCGGAACTGCCAGACTGAATAGATTTGGGAAACCACCTTTTCTCATTGAAAAATAATTTTCCAAAAAACCCAGGGGTTACATGGAACAGCTCTATAGTAAAGATGGTGACGTTATTTTAGTCAAATGATTAGATAACAGAATAGTTAATACGGCATCTAACTTTGTTGGTATTGGAGATAAAGATATCGTTAAAAGATGGGACAAAAGAAAAAAAAAGATTTGTAGATGTTGAAAGACCAGAGGTAATCAAGCGTTATAATTCTTCTATGGGAGTTGTAGATAAAATGGATTTTTTATTATTCTTATATCGCATATTTATCAGATCGAAAAAATGGACCCTTCGTCTTTTCTTCCACGTAATAGATATGGCAATCTGCAAAGTTGGTTGGAGTACAAAGAACACTGTAAAAGACTGGGTGTTGACAGCAAGAAAATTCTCGATCTTTTACATTATCGAATTAATGTTGTAAATTCCTTGGTACTTGCTAGTATAATGTGTCAAAAAGACAAGAAAAGAGGTCGACCAAGTTTACAAGACCTAACTTTAAAAACAAATTCAAACAACACTAAAAGGTGTAGATTTGAAACTCGTTCCATTTACACAGTTCGATTAGATAATGTGGATCATTTGCCTATTTACAGTGGTGAGATAGGGATTGGGCGCTGCAAACAAAACAACTGTAAAGGGTGCTCACATTTCCGGTGCCGCAAGTGTAATATTTATTTGTGTCTACGAAAGGAGAGGAACTGCTGTTTGACCTTCCACTCGAAATGACTTTCTATTGTGTTAGATTTTTTTGCGATTTATAAATTTTCATGCATTTTAATCTTAGATATAAGCTAAATATAAAACAAATAATTATTATTTGTTTCGGTTTATTTTTAAAGCTTCTACATAAAAAATAAACATTTTTACCATTTAGCCCAGCTACTGTTTGGTACTAATGTACACAAACTTGTACAATGACATTTTTACATCTGGTGGGGGATTTTTTTTTGTTTTTTTATATAATCCCGTTTATTTATACCTATTTTACTTAAATTCCACCAAAAAAAATTTTTTTCTCTGTCTAATAATGTTTCAGTAGCGAAAGGGGTAATTTGATAAAATAGTTTTTTCTTCACAACGGCTTGCTAATGAGGTGTCAAAGTTTTTACCATGTTTGCCATACTAATAAAAAAATGTGTTATGGGATCATCTGTATCGTTACTCACAGTCACTCTACTTTCTTTGCGCTTTACGCTGCCTGAATAAGTCTGAAAAACGGCAGCTACAGAAGGATCATTTTGTGTGAACTTTTCGATTGTGAATATCTTCTTCTTAGATATACTGCTTGCAGATGGAGTGTCGGTGTACGGGGAATAGTTCAGATGGCCAGAACACGTTCACTGCAATTTTTAAGCTGCGATTCACCTAAGTGATTGCTTATTTCCAGCCAACAGTTGTCCTTTCGTTGCTGATTTAAATAATGTTTATATGCAGAATCATATAGTTCTGAATACTTTTGCACTTCGATTATTATCTGCTCGTCATCCATCTTTACAATAAATAAAATAAGTCGTCTTGGTTAGTCTACTCTTCACAAACCCTGATAAGTGGTACATAAACGACTTAGAGCAACTAAATATTACAAATCAAATAATGACGTGAGAGGCACATTTTATTAATATTAGCCTAGCGCTTTCGTTTATTGTCGAGAATACACAACAAGTCAAAGTTATCTTTTGTGTGATGTGTTCATGCACTATAGAGTCGAGAACTTGACAAATCGCGACGGAGACGTTTTGAGATACTTATCAAAGACTGAATCGAGTCCTCGTCGGGACTGTGCCTCGTCCGCGACTTCCAAATGCGTTCATGAATATTAAAAATACCGTAAAGAATCTAAGCTGGACTAGACTGCGAAGAGGCGAGTCGCGTTCGCGACTCTCTAATGCGTTTCCACCTTTACTCGGACGCGAAAAACCGACACAGAACGGAAGTAGAACGAAGCGAAGTCGCATGAAGTATCTGTCTACACTCTCATACTGGCTGAACTTCGATCAACTTCGCGAGTAGTATAGTGGTCGCTTACAAATATATGGTACCCATCCACTAGTCTAGTTTAAGTTAATATGGGGCCCCAGAATTCTAGAATATGAAGATATCGTGAATTAATGAAACATGTAGATTGAGCCAATTGCTATAGCATGACCGGTTTATAATAGGCGGCTTCCGAAAAAAAGCCAAATACCAGTTTAAATAAGTTCTTTCCCATTTTTAATCGGGAATACGTTTAAGACCATACATAGAATTACCGAGTAATTTTGTTTATTTAAACAAATATACCCACATCAACCACTAAGGGTTATTAGCGGGGGACATTAACCAGTAATATTTACCAAAACTGATACGTAAAACGTTAAGGATAAATGGTATGGTAAAAGACTACGTTTAGTCTAATTGATGAGATAAAAAGGATAGCTATAAATTTTTTAAAGGCAAACATAAAATGATGGAGGGATGAAAAAATCTTGAAAACATATTTCCAATGATTAATTTACCATTCAAAATAAGTAAATCGTATTATATAAGAAAAAATATACGATTATTAAAACAAAAAAGATACTACTTATATCAAGCCATATAAAAATACCGTGAAAAAGTTTGTTATTAAAAAATTAATTTTTTTATAGAACCCAAAAAAACGATTGAGGTATCTGGATCCAAGATCCCAAATTATACACTTCTATTACACTTCTACGATATCTACATTTACACAATTATTGATACATGTACTAATAATAACAAAATAGCTTTTTCTTATAGCATTATTTTGACCAGCTGAATAGTTTTGCAACAACGAACTTCTGATTAAAGCCAAATCTATCATTTTGTGGTAAGCACCAGACGGTATTAACGAATCCCTTTGAAGTTTATATACAAGAAGTAAAGTTCCAACTTTCATATAGTGTCAATTCGTAATGATTAACCCTTCTAGAGGGTTAGGCCATCAATTAGCACAGTAATGGAGGTTCTGGATTAATGAATCTAGTTAGGGCGGTTGGCCACAGGTGCTGCCTATCGCACACTTGATTATTTCCAGGAACGGACTACATTTCCCATTTTTTTTATAAAATTAAACAGTGTGAACTATTTTTGTTGGGATTAAGCCACAATTTTATTTTACAACACGTTAATTTGACGTTTTAATTTCTACTTTGGCAATCGTTCCAAAATTCCAAACATTATTAAATTGTTATTAATAAAATATATAAAATCAACTTATGAATGTTTTTTTTTTAATTTGAGAACAATTACCGAAGTGGAAATGAAAACTTTTTCCGTTATACCGTATTTTAAAATAAAATTGTTGCTTATTCCCAATAAAAATATTCAGTTGCATTAATATATTACAAGAAAATAGCTTCAGAAAAGTATAACTGAGAAGTGTTGTCTAGTATAATTACCGGCAGTTGTTAACAGTATGTACTTTAAAAATTATAAATATTAATAAAACGGTAACTTATTTATAAAAGCCGTTTTCCCATGTTGTCATTTAAACAAGTTTTTTAGACTGCGGATCAACATTAATTATAAATGTACCAAAATATTTTTAATCCGTAAGTAGGAGTCCGTTTACTTACGGAGTAAAATAATTTGGTTAATAAATAAGGTGTGTTGGACAGAAAGAGTTGTCTTGGGTTAGTAAATAAATTATTGTAAATTTAGTAAAAAATGTTGATTTAAGTGTAATTGTTTTTTAATAAAATAAAAAATAAATGATAAATATAAAAAAAACTCGCAATGTAAAAAACCTTAGATATAATTACATCCGAAACTTTGGGTAAATATTGCTATCAAAACAGAAAAAGAATTCAGCCGCCGTGAACAACTACAGAAATAAATACAATCGAATACATTAATTAATAACAAACTAAGAAAGGAAAAAGGAAGATACAGGTCTATAAAACAATCATACGACCCCTTGTGATGTATGGAAGCGAAACGTGGACGATAACGAAGGCAAATGAAGAGAGACTACGTGTTTGGGAAAGGAAAATCCTAAGGAAGATCTTTGGTCCGGTGCTTGATGAAGCATCAGGACAATATAGGATAAGAACTAATAAAGAGCTTGAAGAACTTTACCCAGACGCCAACATCATAAAAGAAATAAAGTCCAGAAGACTCCAATGGGCAGGACACCTCAGAAGACATTCTGACGAACGAACAGTAAGACTGGTGTGGGAGGTAGTCCCAACTGGAAGGAAATCACGCGGAGGCCCTCGTCTCCGGTGGCGAGATAATATAGCAGGAGACCTAAGCAACTATGGGAGTGGAGAATTGGATGGAGGTTGCTCAAGACAAAAAACAGTGGAGGCACGTTGTCGAGTTGGCTAAAACCCATGAAGGGTTGTAACGCCACGGAGTAAGTAAGTAAAAGTAAAGAAAGGAAAAAAATTGAAAAAAATACCGTGAACAAAAATGTTAACAAATATTGACAACTATGAGAGAAGGTTTTGATTTACTAAAGTATGTCGGATAACTAAAAACACAAAGTCAATATAAAAAAGTCCCACTAATTACCCTTGAAGAGAGGAAAGAATTTTATGGCATCCGCTTGGTGCAAAATACATACCAATTTTTAGAAAATGATACCCAAACAAAGGAGGAAACTACGTCAGGACTCAGCAAATATTTGAAAAGGAGATATAAAGAAAATACTATTGCATGTTTTAAAAACTATCGGTCATCATCATTCTCTTTGCTTTTATCTCTATGAGGGGTTGGCTTACTGAATTGCATTTCTCTATAAATGTCTACCTTGGTTCATATCAATATTATTGCCTTTTACCGGCATATCGTGCCTAAGCGTCTCACCCCAGGTATTTTTTAGTGTTTCTCTCTTACTACTTCAGGAACCTGCAGATCAGCAATTCTTCGTATTGGGTGATTAACGTTTCTACGTTGAATAGTACCAAATCATGTTAATCTATGTTCTCTCATCTTGGAAACAATTGGTGCCTTCCCTAGACTTCCCCTAATATACTGATTTCTAATGTTATCCTTTTTTTCACTTTACTTATCCAAGTATTTTTTTATTTTTGCTGCCCAACATTCAGTTCCATACATCACAGGCTGTTTTATAGAATTTTTTCAGGTCTTATGGCTGTTTTATAGAATTTTTTCTTCAGCTTAATTTAATTTTTTTTTGTCAGACACACCACCCGCTTTCCAATTCATCCATCGAACCCTAATTTTACTACATGCATCTCTATCTATTTCTCCATTACTCTATCACACCGATCCTAGGTACTTAAAACTATTACTTTTAACAATCATTTCACCATCCAGATATATCATCATATTTGAACTAACTCATCTTTAAATGAACAGTCCAGATACTCTGTTTTTATCCTAATAAGCTTTAAAGATTTTTTCTTAAGAGTTTGTCTCCACTGTTCCAGTTTTTGTAACTTTCACTATTTCCTACTAACTACATCATGAGTATACATTAAGCACCACGGAAGCACCACCATTTTAAAATCTATCGGTACTAATCGTTATTCATCTATTTTTATCATTGGAGAATTTTTTAAAAACAACGTATACATCTTATAACGTACATGGAGTAGGGATGACGTCACGCGTGTGGGTGTAGTAATGTAATAGTTAATTTTTTAAAATCGAAATCGGTATAATGCGACACCTCATTTGAAGGACATTTTAATTCTCCATTCAACGACATTTTTAACTAAAATATTATGTTAAGGGTACACAAACAATTTTTTTTTTTAATTTAAATTCAACTAAATTACAACTAATGATTTAATTAATAATGTACTTTAAAGTAACCAAATTATGCATAATAATTATTTTAAATTAAGTGTTCGAAATGTTATCCATCGGTTTCTTGACAACATGCGAATCTACGAATACATTCATCAAGTACATTGCGGAAGATTTCTGGAGTAATTAGACTCATTTCATGCCTAATTATATCTTTCAAGTCTTGTAAGTTTTGGGGTCTATCGATATGAACTTTTGATTTTATGTAACCCCAAAGAAAAAAGTCTAGAGGTATTAGATCTGGCGACTTTGCTGGCCACTCTATAAAACTTTGTCTTCCGATCCACCTCAAGGGAAAGCAATGATTTTAAAATTAACGTACTTGGCGTAATGCAAAGGGGCTCCATCTTGTTGAAAGCATATATTTTCACTAGGTAAGTTTGGATTACTGGCATTTGGATACATGTTAGCAGGGACAGGTATATGTTTATTCCTCAAAAAAAAGTTAAATAACGGTCTCCTGTTAGATTTTCTTCAAAGAAAAAAGGGCCAATGATTTTGTCATTAATGATCCCTGCCCTTACATTTACTTTCTAAGGATATTGCGTGTGTGACTCAATCACCCAATGTTTACATGTCAAAATTACAATTAACAACTGATGACAATTTACAAAATCAAAACATTTACGTCAATAAATATTACAGTAACTATGCCACTATCACTTGCTTGAATTAACATTGGACAAAAAGTTTCAGTGTTTATGAGATAACTTTTTGTGTCCATTATTATTTTTACTTATTTTTGCCTTCTTAAGTATTTACTTTAGAAAGTTATGGCAGTAACCGATGCATGGCATTTCGAATATTTTAAAATAATTGTTTCATCATGAATTTATTCATGATGAACTCTTTTTTTGATAAGAAGCCTAAGCGAAATGGACATGGATCAGCCGAGATGGCAGTGTCAAAAATTAAATACGTTATATCATAACCAACACAAACAGAAAAAAAATCATCAAATATATCGAAGTACTCAACAAATTTTCAATAGGAAGCGACCACAGATTAATCCGAGCTAAGCTACTATTTAATGCCAAATTGAAAAGAACAAAGATGATCCTAAAAACAAGAAAAAAGACATGGATTCCCCAGAAAACAACGACGTGTATAAAGGTACACTAACGAGACATATACAAGACTTGCAAGACGAAATAGAAGATGTAGATCAAGCAAATAATAGCATAATAAATGCTCTAAGAAACGGAAAGGGAGTGCTGCCCAACCGTTCTTATCTATAAAGAAGAACTAAGCCAAAATACCATAGCGCTAATAGCTAACAGAGGACAGATAACGGAAAAATACGGCTCCAACTACACAATGAAGAAATTAAATAAAGATATCTTTTAATTTTCTCTTCTTCATGTATGTTTCTTTCATAATTATTTTTGAATCTTCCCATTGTGTTCTGTGTTCTTTTCCTAGGCATGATTTACCGAAGTCTCTGTTTTTGATGTACAGTTTATTTACAATTATTCTAATACTTGGTGGTCTTACAGTTTCTCTCACGTTGAATTGTTGATTTCACAGGGTAATTTACAGATGCACTTATTTCATCTCTCTTGTGTGTTGTTAGGTTTGGTTAGGATTAGAATATGACTCTGTGTATTGGTTGTTTTAAATGCTGATGTGATGCTGCAATTACTTTCTATTTTTTTAAATTTTGCTGATAAGCGTTTTAAATACGGTATTATTGTCTTCTTCAAATTCCTTCTTATGAGAGTTTCTGAATTGCTAATGGTGCTATATTTTTGCCTTTCTTCAGTATTCAAAAATTTAATTTTATGAACATCTATTTTAATTATATTATGATTTTTGTGCAACACTTTGTTAGCAGGATTTTACTTGAAATGATTTTACCATAATGATAATGGTTTTTTCTAAGCTTTGGTGGCATTACTGTATGCTCTTTTGTAATAAACGAACCCAGAAAAGGAAGTAAATTTGTTTTCTTTTTCCACGGCGAATTTGCATCTTCTTTACTATTGATGATCATTAGAAATTATTTGAATGTTTCTGGTCCGTAAGGCAAAAAAGGGAACACAACATCTACCTACCTCCACCATACTATAAGTTATTTGTCATGTTTATGAACAATATTTTGTTCTTCCATGAAAATATTTGATAATATTGATGATAATGAAAAACATTAACTAATCCAAAGTCTTGTTTGTAAAAATCATTATCTAGTTAAAATAGCTATTGTCTGTGAAAAGTGTTAGGAGCTCCTTTATAGCTACATTATTACTACATTTAGTTTGAATTTTGTTATCAATATATATTATCCCTTTTTAGTTTGACTCTTATTCTTTTTCCCAAAGCCCTATTATTGGTGGAAAGACTAGCGATATCGAAACTTAATAGTATGTTGTTGGGATTGTAATTTATTTGTGCTAGTTTTGTTAAGAAGTGATCTGATTTTTTTACTGGTTAGCTCAAAACTTCAGTATTTAATACCTAATTATTAATATGTTGCTTTTAATATAATTGTGTTTGTTCCAGATTTATAAGCTGGAGACCATGGAAATATAAACGAAGCAGAGGAAGGCCATAAATGAGATGTGCATGGGCAGATGATATCAAGAAGCACGTGGGCTCTAGGTGGATGACTGTAGCGACAGACAGAGAAGAATGAAAAAGGATTGGGGAGGTCTACTAAAACTCATATTGCAGATATAAATTGATCTAAGATTACAATATTTAGTATTCACTATAACAGTCAAAATAAGATGTACCTGATGACCGGCCAAACTATTAAGCCGACTTATTTTGTCTGTCTTTATCGCAATGTTTTTAGTATTTTTTATAAGAACTCAGTTCTCGTGTATTTGATGAAAATACTTTATATACGTTCTAAATTTAAACCGCTTTTTTGTTTATTCCTTTTAGGTATTAGTACTGACCTAAATATTTTATTAATAATATTTTCAAGTACCTGTAGGTACTTTTAAACGTTAGAAGTAAATTTCAGAAATTACATGATAACCTAAGTCCGGCTCTGAAGAAATGACTATTTATAAAATCGATGATGTCGCATATGCTTATAACAACTTTGCGAAAAAAAGCAATACTGTCCAATTTGTCGATTAACTAAAACTGCTGGAAAATTGAGGACTTTACAAAGCGATTTTTTACAGTTCTGTTTGCCTTCATTTGACTCTATTTACTTGTTTCCGTACTTTGTTTTCGCATGTGCCTAATGTGATTAGGTTTTAACATGTTAAAACTTTTGTTTAAATTTGTGAAGCAGATAATTACATACTCACCCGTTTATTTTATATTTGTTTTTTATTACAAAGTGCTCTCATTATACGTTTGATGGAAATATCTAAAAAAAATAAATAAATGAAGAGATCTCTTTAAAACGCACTAACAGTATTGCATATAAATTAACAATATCATGTTGCAATGTCAACAAAATTAAGTCATGTGTTATTATTTTTACAATCTCTATATTATGGGTTTTCATTCTTCTTGTTTCCATGTGTTTCTTAACCCTAGAATACTAATATTCCTTTAACAAGCGTAAATGCCTAACTACACTTAAATTTTACGTACTCACTTATTTAGGTCTAGCATTTTATTTTCTTTTTATTTTAAATCTAATTAAAACAAAATGGTTTAATTTCAAGAAAAGTTTATTTAGGAACGTTGCAAATAAAAAAACATGAACTAAAAATGAACAAAATAAAATAGATAATTTTAGCACAGAACAGAACCTTGTAATGTGTACACGATAAGCATGTACTCCTGTACATACAATAAACATTACAAATATAAAAACGATAACCTTCTATTGATGAACACATTTCATAAAAATTTTTATTTGATACTCGCCACACAAGGCACTCCCACACTGTAACATTTGGTAGTTGTTATTCGTTTCTTAGCTGTAAGGCATAAACTAAAATAAGTCAGAAACAGGGATTAAATTCAAAAGTATGAAAAGAGTTAGTACTGTTAAAGTTGGTACTGTTTGGAGCCTTATTTGTTGCCATGGCTTCGTTAATTGTTCATAAAGTTTCAGCATAAAATTTATTCTGGATAATGGGTCCTGTTTGTTTTTGGTTGCATTGTGATGTAACAATTAACAAATTTTTCATGGTAGATTACAAAAGCGTTTCTTCTTGTTGATGTGCCTATCCGTTACGAATGTTGGCGATCATCATGGCAACCTTGATCTTATCTGTAGTAGCACGGAAAAGCTGCACATATGTTGTATTGAACCAGATTCTGAGGTTCTTTAACCAAGATGTTCTTCTTCTTCCTGGACCTCGATTTCCAAAAATTTTTTGTTACAGGATGGCTTAAAGGAGAGAATATCTAAATTCATTTCGCATAATATGTCCTAAGAATTGTAACTTTTGAGATTTAATGGTGGTTAGTACATCTTGGTTCTTATTTATTCTTCTGAGGACGTCATTTGTGATTCCTTCTGTCCATGGGATCTTTGGTATTCTCCGATATAGCCACATCTCAAATGCTTCCAGTTTTTTGTACATATTTTCGTTCAAGGACCACGATTCAACACCACCATCCGATTGAAGGTGGATCTAGCTTTTCCGATGCGTGCTCTAATCTCCAGGTTGTTGGTTCATTTTTCATTTATTATGGTGCCGAGGTAGTTGTAGTGCATCACTCTTTCTACAGAAGATTGGTCGACGTAGAGTTGACCCTCTATTATCCTTTTCTTGCTAATTATCATAAGCGTTGTCTTATTAACATTTATATTGAGTCCATGTTGTTTTCTGTAATACGTGATTTTGTTCATAAGAACTTGTAGGTCTTCTAAGTTGTCCGCAAATGCTATGGTATCATCTGCATATCTGATAGTGTTGAGCTGGTAACCAGTTTCGTACAAAACTTCGATAAAACTCCTGAAATATTTATCATATTTTATAATACGCATAGCGGCCACCTTCTAGGCTTCCTATTACAGCAAATATTATGAGATATTTGATTAAACCTATCTACAGTACCTTTAGTTGAATTGTGAATATGGATTATTTGGGATTTTATTGTTTTATGATTGATGTCTCCAGACAAAAAGTAGAAGAACTGTCTGATTTTGCTTAGGTTTATAAAATAATACAGTCAGGTTTTTATCTTACTGAAACATACTTGAACCGAACTTCTAAGTTTTATTCTCGATCAATTCAAGAGCTATTTCTACTTTTATAATTATCTATAATTTATTCATAAGAGGGCTGCTGCAAAACCCGTTGTCCATTGTCATATTACGGCTACTTCCATGTAAAGATCTCGTCAAGCTTGTGAGAAAATATTTGGTAAAGGTTACAGTAGATTTTCTCAGATACGGTGTTGCATTTATTACATATTTCGTAGCCACATCGCAAACCATAAGTAATTTTATGTTTGGCATATACATGCAAAATGGACACCTGCCACAAAATCCTAGGAATTGTTTTCGATGATAACATATGAACTAGCTTTGTAATTTTTTACACAGTTTTTAATAAAGTTTTAAATTTAAGATATTGGAGCAAAGCTACTTTTTTACGTTCTTCTCTTATCAAGTTGATCAAATCTTAAAGAATTGGTCAAATAGTTAAACCTTTCTTTACTTATCATTGCTTTATATCTATGGCTTCAATAAATGCCATCAAACAAAACATCAGCGGAGAGGTGATTATTTTTTAAAGCCGCAAATAAAATAACAAACCTAACAGTGCTTTCAAGCAATGCCGTTTCAAAAACAGTAGTTTTTTGCTGTCTGGTACTTCTCTACAATTACCTTTTTATTTTTTCGTTTGTATGTACCTAAACTCTGTCCAGAATCTGATCAGTGTATATATCAGTTATACCATATTATAAAGACGATTTTGAATTAATACGGTTATCAGTATAATGTTGATTCTAATGAGATTTTAATTTCTAATTTTAATTCTTTTGCAAGAGCATGTATTTTTTTTTTCTTTGTTTCTTTGTGAGTTCTGCTGGTGTATCTGCCCGGGTGTTCGCTAGTTATGTGAAGACATTTTCTTCGTCCTGTGTCTTATCGTAGTCTCTATGTTCAATGCTATCGTTGCTACTGACAAATGGATTTTCTAAGACCTCTGGTTCAATTTCCTCCAATTCTTTTGCAGTAAGAGGACGCTTTAGATTAACATTTGATTTTTCAGACATTTTATTTATACTTTAATAATTCAAAACGTCACACCAAACGTGTATTTTACGTAAAGAGTGTTCTAAATATTGCCAGGTTTAGTTTTCTTTCAGTATCTATCAGATTTAAATCGGAACGTAAAATTTAAGTACGTTAGTACTCTGTAGTTAAGATCCTTGGTTTATACGAGAACCATTGCTAAAATAAGGTTTCTATAAATTTTAAAAATTGACGGCTTTATTTTTGTTCTTAGTGTTATACATAATTTTAAAATTTAAACTTTACGCTATTTTTTATCAGAATCGCCGTTTCCGTTTAAACACTTTTGCAGACGATGCTCCAACTTTTCCATCCTCATGTTATAGAATTCTAACGCCAATCCTTTGAGAAATCGAGTATCTTCTTCCTTTACGTCATCATTAATACTGAAACGTAAGCCACCCAAGTGTTCTTTTAATTTAATTACTATTTAACTGGGAATAAGCCACAATTAAAGATAAAAATACGTTTATTGACGTTTCAATTTCCACTTCGGAAATCGTTCTCAAAATACAAACAGTAAATTAAACAAATTTGTTTTTTGTTACATAGTGAAAAATTCTTCTAGTAATTTAATTTTATCTGACTCATTTATATTAACAATTCAGACATACATTATGCATTTTAAAGTAGACGACTTTAAAATGATATTGCCAATATTGTTGAGTTGCGCTCTTTGGACGACTTTACTTATAAGATAGTTCATTTGATTACATGAAATCAACTTTAACTTGAGAATATCCGTCAGAAAATAATCGTAGCATGTAATTCGTCTTTAAAAAGACAAACACATGACATGATGACAGTAAAATTCTCCTGTTAGTGATTCCATAGTAAATTATGAGGGAAAAAACCAGGAAAAAAACCTCATAATACTATCCCGACATAGTAAGTATTTGTTCGTGCATTTAGTTTACCTTCAATAAACACCAAAATTCTGATTTTATATGTTTCGTTATTTAAAAAACAATGATGTATCCTCTATATGTTACTGACATACTTATACTGGTATTTTCTTATTAATAACTTTCTCTTTCAATATTGGTAACCAGATACTACTACATTCTGCCGAGGAATTTGCGACACAATTGGCCACATTTAGCATAATTAAAGCCGCTTCTTTGATTTTTCTTTTTTACCATCCGTTTCTTTTAGGACATTTAAATTATTCCATTGAACCCTATGTTCATTATCTCATGCGGGTTTACATATTTGAGATCTATCAAATTCTCTATTTTTAATATAAGATTAATGTTCACTTATTCTAATATTTAATGGCCTTGATGTTTCACCTAAATAAAACTGATCGCATTCACAAGGTATTTTTTAAATGCAATTCTTTGTCCTTTTTTGTTCATTGTTAGGTTTGGTTTTGGACAAAATAGATCTCAACGTGTTTGTTGTTTTGAATGTTGTTGAAATGTTGAATTTATTTCCTATCCTTTTAAGTTTTTCTGATAATCCTTTTATGTACGGTATTATTATTTTCCTCGTATTATTCCTTGTGTATGCTGTAGGATCTCGTTCTAAGTTGTCCTGTTCTATTGGATCGATTGTTGAAAATTCCTTATTTATAAACGATAAAGGCTAATCATTTTTTAATAAATTCTATTAAATCAAGGCCATCATGGTTTTGTTGACTGATCTGCGAAACAGCTCCGCAGAGGTCATCCCAAACAATTGTCGCAGGTTTTTTAACCACGAGATACGACGGCCTCCCGTTCCTTTCCTGCCAAATACTTTACCCAGCATAACGAGTTAAATCATTCGATATTTTTCTTTCTTCTTCTTCAAGTGCCGTCTTCGTTCCGAAGTTTGGCTATCATCAAAGCTATGCGTATTTTTGATGCTGCAGATCTAAACAGTTGGTAATTGGTGCAATTGTACCATTCTCTCAAGTTTTTCAACCATGAATGCCTTCTTCTTCCTATAGATCTCTTTCCGATTATCTTTCCCTGTATAATCAATTGCAGCAACTGGTATTTATCTCCCCTCATAACATGTCCCAAATATTGTAGTTTGCGCTTTTTAACAGTAAGTATCAGCTCTTTCTCTTTCCGCACTCTCCGCAAAACCTCCACATTTGTTACTTTCTCTGTCCAGGGTATTCTTAATATTCTACGATACATCCACAACTCAAATGCTTCTATCTTTTTGGTATCGATCTTTTTCAATGTCCATGTTTCCATCCCTTAGAGGAGAACTGACATAACGTAACATCTCATCCTTTGTTCCGCATCAAATGCTCTAGGTATTCAAGCTTACGTTGTTTGCGCTGTAGGACCTCAATGTTGATGACATGGTCCACATACAATATTTTCCAGTAGATCTTCAACTCGAAGGCTTCAATCCGCTTTTCTGTAGCTTGCGTCATTGTCCAGGCTTTAACTACATATAGTAACAATGGCAGAATGTAGCACTTCACTATCCGCATTTTGGTTTCCAAATTGAGATCAGTGTAGCACAGCAAAGATCTCAACTTGATAAATGTAGACAGTGGCATTTCAATTCTAGATCTAATCTCTTGAGCGTAGTCCTATTGTCAGTTAAGGGTAGTTCCAAGGTAAGTGAATCTGTCAACTCTGTAGATCTTTTCGCTACCTGCCATTAGTGCTCCGGGATCTAAATTTGCACGGCTGAAACCATGAATTAAGTTTTCTGAATATTAAGATCTAGTCCGTATGTTACGCTCACAATTCTCACTCAAGTAGTAAGGCTTGTAGATCATTTAGGCTGGTTGCTAGTAACAAAGTGTTATCGACGTAGTGGATATTATTGATGTATTTACCGTTCACTTGGATTCCCATCTCTAGGTTTGTGAGGGCTTCAGTAAAAATTTCCTCGGAGTATAATATATTGAAAAGAGTCGGAGAGAGCACATATCCTTGCCTTACTCCTCGCATGATCTTCACTTGCTCGGTTACCTGGTCTTCGACCTTGACTTGAGTACGCTGGTTCTAGCATATGAGACTTGATGAGAACCTGAGACTTGCATGCAATCATAATAAAACAATATATTGCGATGGACGGCTGCAGAATCTTTCATCTGAGAATTAGATCATATGTTAAAAGCACAAATATCGCAAGATAGAAGACTACCGGTCACAGAACAAATAAAACCGTAATAAATGTTTAGGTACCAAAAAACATACATCTAGTACTATTTATGATCACAAAAAGATTTAAAATAACAAGACAGATAGACACGATACTATTTTTAAACAATATACTTTTCCCCGCAGCTATAAACAAAAACACGGTGTAATCTAATCTGTTGTTTTTAAGATAGGCCACCTAATTATTCCATGATTAAAATAAATAATAAAGAAACCGACAAAATAGAAAGCAACAAGTCAATACTACACACGACAAAATTAAATGACACTTCAACAATGGTCAATAAGTTTAGGACAAAAGAAGTCATGAAGCAGAAAGAAAATTTTTCATTAATAATACAAAATAACAAAGACGATTATTTATAAAATCTCTCACAGTCTAAAATAAGCGAATCACTGAAATTATTATTAAGAAGTAAACTTAGATTACTGATAAAATATACCTATGCTCGAAGGCATAGATGCTTAGTCGTGGTGGACAAACGTCACAAGTATGGTATAACATTTTTTAAGTTGTGTTGTGACAAAGTATAAACCTGGAATGTCGCCATATACTGTGGAGTATCAAAAAATGGACAGGTTAGCGTTGTTGAAAGCGTAGTAACGGATTTCGTTTAATATTTAATTTTTTTAATATTTACCAAAAACCCATAATATACACAACCCATTCGCGTGAGATATCCGTTGCGGCCAATACTACATGTCTCTAATGTAAAATGCAATAAACTGTGTATTCTATAGGAAACACCTGTTCACAATATATGGTCGACTGGTGTGTCCTATAAAAAACACTGGGCTCTCGCAAAAGTCTAGAGTGTGTCCTATAGGAAACACTGGCAGTCAACCTGCTAAAATAGGAACTGCACAAAATATTAGTTAACATTAACTATGTAATAGCTTATGCACTATATTGATGTATAATGAAATATGTTAAGTAATTAATTCTATGACGTAATTGCAGCCATGGCATGTGATATTATTGTTGGTCAACTAGAGCAGCATGCGGTTCGAGATTTAATCCGTGTCGTATTTGAAAAAATTCCATTCCATTAAGATTTACCAATACTTTCCAATGGTAGTTACTGCATCTACTTTTACAGATTTTTAAATGTTGATATGCAAAAAAGTTTGATTATTTTTATAAGATATAAGGATCTTATGGTAGTAAAGAAATGTATTCTCTTTACGTAATACATATTTTAAAAATATAATTAAAAACCAGTAGATCCGGGTTTTTTACTTAATGGTCTTCATTGTCCACACTGCTATTATTTCTGCTATTTTGCCATCATGGAAGTAGATTTTGACAGGCTTTTAATTACATTTTATTTTGTAGTCACTAATCCAAGATAGTATCGGTATTTCAATTTTAATAATAGTCATTAAGTTTTATCTTACAAAAAAAAATAAGAATAGTTTTGCGGAACATGTACATGGAGTATGGGTAAATATTTTTGTTGGTATATGCTAACAAAATTAAATTCCCATTGTGTATTTGCTATTAACGACACAATAGCAGTCATATCGTAAGTGTCTATGAGTATTCGTTTATATTATACAAGTAGTTATCATCAAACTGTAAATTCATAAACAACTTGATTGCGTATATGTTATAAATCCTACTTAAACGAAGTGCCAACAATCATAAATCTCCTACACGTCACATCTAAGTACGAACACCATCAATGCAAGACGAGAAGACGAAACACTCACTCGTCCGCCACCTGTGATCCGGCAGCTCGCCGCTAATTGATTTCTAGTAATTAAAATGAACCGCCAATCTGTCAACTCCTACGCTTCCCTTGTCAATAACCTATAGATTCCAAGACCACCTTAGTTAAGACATTCTCGTTCATTAACAATAGTTTTCAATGGACTCATGATGGCCGGGAGACACGATGCTGCATTGTTACGATTAACTTGGCGTTTTACAATAATATCGGGGGATTGCTCAGATACTTAGGTAAAAAAGTCTGATTTATTGCAAGGTTAATGATGGTAATGATTCTCTGCGATTTGTAGAAGGGATATTAAAGTCATTACAATAATGATCACTGGAATTATTTAGATAACAAGGTAAACTAGTATTTTAAGTTAAAATAATTATACAAATATACTTTTAAATATTTCTTCCCAAAAATTGCACACATTATTTAACATTATTTGAATAAGGAACACAACAGTATTACAATTAATTTTATAAGAATAAATGGTAAAAACAAGTTACTCACATTTTCGTATCATTATTCAATATTTTACTATTACATATCTATATGAACAATCTATAATTTCCTAGATCCAAATATTTTATTACAATATTGCAGTATATAGAACACAAAGTTATACCTACAAGGTTGTAGACAAAATTTAAAAAAATATTAAATATAGGAATAGACTAAATGGAAATCAAAAGCTAATAACACAAATAAAACATATGCGAGTAGATACATGAAAAATATATTCTAATGAGAGGTATAAACAGAAATGACGAAAGATAGCTTCTTTTCTAACAAAGGATTGACGATTTAGAGTAAGAAGAATAAGTTTAACCTTCCAGCGCTTGCGGTCGTTGTACCAATAAGAATGGTCGCGCATATTTCCTAGATACGCTAAATGCTAGTTAGTTATTTTAAGATGTAGGTAATGAAATATTATAATAGTAATACAAAATATATTCGGTGGAAGATTGATACACTGTATTTCTTAAAAATTTTAATTGAGTGTCATTAAAAACAACAATGTTGTTGTAAATCCCCGATGTCTCCTAGATATTGCACATTATACATATTATTGTATCGCAGTTTTGTTGTCTTGACAAATATGCTTTGAATGTTCTATACAGATAATTTTCTGACAAATTTCACAGCTGAAGCGCGTGATCTTTGAACGTTTATCATTTTGACAAGGCTTACACCTTCTTTTACTGGCTGTTGCCTCCTCTACTGTCTCAATACCTAATTCTGCTTTTCTTTTTAAAATCTTTTCTTCGAGTTCATTTGGAAGAGAGTGTTCTGTTCTTCGTTCGACGTGTCCTTTCACATGAGCATTTGAAAGTAGTCGAAGATATTTTCTTCTGAGTATTTTTTCGTTATTATTGGTGGAATAGATTATATAACTACTGAGCGCGGCTACATTTAACATGGAAAAAAGTACTACCATCTGCCATCTTCTGGTGTTCCTGTCAACATTTTAATAAGCACAAAGTTTGTCTACTGTATCTACATCTCCCTTTTTCTTGTTAAAAAATGTTATAATCTCAAGTTTCTTTTGTTTACCTGTTTCTACGTCGATTGCTGCGTCCTCATGGGGGCTTAAAACTAATATTACGTTTTTATAGCACTTAGGCATGTAGGAGACAAGAGTAATGTCATTCCGAAACCCAAAAATACTGGTATTGGGCTCACGCTTTTCTGTAACTTTAAATTCACTGGCAATTTGGGTTTTATTTATTTAATTGTTCCTACAAAGTCAGTCTTTTTCTCATCAAGATCTTTTGTCAAATCAAAGTCAGAAAACCGGTTATCAGCGGTCAGTGTTCTCCCTGCATTAAATATAGGGGTTGCCAACTTTTTTACTACGTATCGTGGTTTGTTACTTATGGAGAATGGGACATCTGGTTGAGTCTCTGCATAAATTTCTACGTTATAAGTGTAAAAGATGTGAGCGTCAACCATGGCATAAATTTTGATCCCATATTTATTGGGGTTTTTGGGGATGTACTGAATAAAGGAGCATCTTCCACGAAATGCTTCTAGTTTTTTGTCAATTGTAACATTTTTATAAAGTAAGTAGCAATTTTAACACAAACTACTCGAAACTATTCCTTATTGGGGCCAAACAATCCATTCTTTTATGTTCTACTCTCGTAGCTATGTCATCAAAACGTAATGCTCTCAATAAAAATAAAAATCTTCTTCAACTTATCATTATTTTAAAATCATCCATGTTCCATAGTTCTTCAAAGTTAAGTCGATTACCAAGGTAAATGCCCGCCAAATAAAGCAAGCCCAAAAGGGCTGTTATTTCCAATTTGTCTGTATTCCTGCCATCTATTTTCTGGATCTATTATGAGATAATTCCAAATATCAACGATGTCTGTGAGATTCTTAGCTGGTCCAATGACCCCAGGGAGACGGAGTAATATATTTCGAGGTGGTCGCTTACTTTTTTGTTTGGATTTTTTTGCCAAATACATGAGTCGAAAACTTTTTAATTTTTCTCTAGATAAACTATATAAGCCTCGTTGGAACTATCAGCTTCGTCTTCAGCATTACTTCCATTACTCAATTCGGACTCAGAATCATCATCACGTTCCGAAACATGTTCCTCGTCGTCTGTATCGCTATCATCCATACGTATATCGTCTTCCGACTCAGCAAACATTAAATTTGTAACAGCTTTTATATCAGTGGGATCATTGAGATTGAAAATCTTTTTCTTAATATTACATTTTTTTAATAAAATAAATATAATAATAAAAGAAAAATATTTTTCTTTTTTCTAAAATAAAATAAACAAAATGGAACTAATTGCCACAAATGGTAGGGGGTATATGAGAGATACAGATATCTTATATCAACGTAGAAAGTTTTTAACACAAAAAATGCATAAAATAGTAATATGTTATCAATATTACAATAAGAATAATGTAACTATAACAAAAAAAACAGATGTTATAAAAACTTAGCTAAAAAGTTGCGCATATATCTGAAATACAAATGCAAAATTCTCGGCAACGTACTTTCCGTTGACAGGTTATTTGTGCATTGGACTGGAAGGTTGCTTTAGTAATGGAGTAGGAATAGCGAAAAACACCCGATCGCAGCGCAGCGTAGGTAATAGATATTATACTAAACCTATTACCCGTATATCTACCATATACGCGCGACCGCTGGAAGGTTAAGTATGAATATGTGTTTTGTGTATATGTTTGTGTATATGGAGGTATCTGTATATATATATATATATATATATATATATATATATATATATATATATATATATATATATATATATATATATGGTTAGTTTCCTATTAGTTGTAGAAGGCAATAAAAATTGAATAATATAGTTGGCAATGACGTCTTAGTGATATGAACAATACTAGATAACCGGGCGAACTCCGTATAGCAGTAGAATTAACAAACGTTCTGTTAAATTGTTAGCTGAGATAAAATTAATTAAGTTCATTAAAAGTTTAAAACAGACCCAATTCTTGTGGAATCAAAGTAACCATTTGCTAAATGGGTTGCACTAGTGTCAAACATTTTATTTAAGGACTTTGTGATATACCATGTTTTTCGTTATGTTGAAAGGCGCGAGGATAAACAAAGATTACGATTTGCTCACATGTCAAGATACTACGTGCAATTAACCAAAAAATAAAGAATTATTTTTTATAGTTAGTCCACAAATGTTCAGGGAATGATAACTTTCTCATTCTTAAAATTTTCTTTGATTGCCGATGCGTAATATGATCTATCCTAAGATACTTTCCATCTTCTGAGTTGACTGTCCCTGTTTAACATCAACATGGGACTAAGACAGGGAGATGCCCTATCAACCATGCTATTCAACCTAGTTCTTGAGGCAGTCATCAGAAAAACCAATATAACCGGCCATATAAACACTAAATCAGTACAAATTACTGCATATACAGACGATGTAGCCATCATTAGTAGGAATAAGCCACAACTAATGAAACTGTTCAAACAAATTGATCCTGAAGCAAGAAAAAGAGGTCTCAAAATAAACGAAGCAAAAACGAAATATATGACAGTCAAAAGAATAACTGACAATGAAAATAATATCACAATACACGACTATACTATCGAACGAGTGGATGCCTTTACATATCTCGGCACAGAAATCAATCAGAAGAACTCCGTAAGTAGCGAAATTAATGCACGCATGTCCACCTGGAATCGTACATACTATGCTAATAAAAGGTTGATGACATCGAAATTATTAGACAAAAGAACCAAAATTACTATCTACAGAACACTGATTAGACCCGTAGTAACCTATGGATATGAAACTTGGGTAATGACGAAAAAAGATGAAGCGCAACTCAGGACATTCGAGAGAAAAATACTGAGAAAGGTATATGGCCCGGTACAACAGGAAGATGGCACATGGAGAATCAGGAGAAACGACAAGGTTAATGAGTTTAGTGAAGGTTATGACATTGTAAGATTTGTGAAAAGTCAAAGACTGTCATGGCTGGGACATGTGCAGTAACAAAACGATGTAAAAACAACAAAGAAAATGTTACAATGGAAGCCCATAAGAAGGCGAAAAAAAGGAAGGCCCAGAACGAGATGGTTGGATGACGTGGAAGACGACCTGAAAACAAAGAACATAAGACAATCGGGAAGAAGGGCACAAGAGAAATCTGAATGGAAGGACATAGCCAGACAGGCAAAGACCCATCCAGGGTTATGATGCCAAAATATGAAGAAGAAGATATTTCCCAACACTAAACACGTCAAGTTACCTAGTTTTAATTGACTGGAGTGGTGGTAAGCGAAGCTCACGTCTTCGATTATTAGACGTTTTAAGAGATGCAGTAATTTCAGGAAATGCAGTAGACCTACGATTTTATGTTAAATTATGAAGTGTAATTCATATGTACCCTTGTTCTTTGCTTCTTAAATTCTTATTTTACTAAATTAGTTGTGATTTTTATCGTTGGCAATGATGTTTGGAAATACTTTATTATTAAGCTCGTCCTTCGTTGAGACGAAAAATGTCAAAAGTTTAAGCCGTAACGATATCACATTATTCAATTTCTGTACAGGAAAACGGACGTTGCTGATAGCCAGCAATTGTTCGGAAAATTCTTTAGCAAAATAATTGTTTAGCAAAGTATTTTACTTGCTTGTCGTCAGTCAGTTTTATTAACGTATTGTACACTTTCTTCTAATTTGGGTTCAACGTAGGTGCATTCATAAACTAATTGGTTCAATGCACCTTGATCATATTTACTTTAGTTCCAATTTTTAATTTAAATCGTCGCTTAATTTACGATTTAGCGATAGCATTTTTATTCAACTAGACCAACAAAATGCTGCACATGACGTAATACATGTCTTCAATAAAAAGCAAAGCATAGTTATGTGTCTTGTTATTCATCTTTAAATTGAGATTCATTGAACTGTCACGAAATAAAATTAAATATTATTTGACATATTGAGGACATCCTTTTCCTTTTTTGATAATTCATGTGTATTCGATGAAAATCACGCCAAAATATTAATGGCAAGCAATGAGTGTATCAGACCTGCAGAAGCAGAAACAGAATTGGTTCAGCGATTGTCTTGTCCCAATCATTATCGTCTTTAAACAAATTATGCAGTTAATTGAAATGACGACCAATTAACATTCACCATCAAAAGCCTTAAGTAACAATCACCACTTATCGGATGAATGATGTAGAATACAAGTAAAAACATTAGTTAAAAGCACATTCGGATGATTAGAAACCGCATTGCATTGCTTACTACGTTGATTTTTTCGATATTAATAGTTTTGCAGCGTAATCAACTCCAAAAAAAAATAAACCCAAGATAATAATTTTTATTTTTGTGAACTTTTATATTTTGATTCTGCTATTCAGAGCTGAGACAAATCTGAAAAAAAACAATATAACAATATCATTGAAATTGGTACAGATTTTGTTGAGTTGAATAAATTATGTAACTAACACAATGTTTATCTTTATTTCATATACATATATATATATATATATATATATATATATATATATATATATATATATATATATATATTATATATATATATATATATATATATATATATATATATATATATAGATTACATATAGTAGGTACATGGTACATTGGTACTTTTATGCCTAGATTCCAACGTTGGAATTCATGACAAAAACCGCATGTAAAACTTTTCTACCAACAATCACTCAAAACATGTCTTTGATTTACACATTAATATATTGTTTTATGTTTGTAATTTTTTTTGTATATCGGTTTACCGGTTTACCAGATGTCGGAAATTTCTATGTCAGACTCACCTGTAAAATTCAGGGATCTCCCAGATTATTTAAAATGTTCTACTTGTATGTACAATGAGTACACCTTTTAGCACAAGTTAATTTGGTCCTTTATGTATATTAATACCAAAATCAAATATCCAAATTCACCGTTAAGACCGACAAAAAGAATATTAGTTTCTGAGCGGGCAAATCATTGAACTCATGGCAGCGGCACAATATCTTACATATATATATATATATATATATATATATATATATATATATATATATATATATATATATATATATGCTGTCACTATTTTTCCGGGTTTGACTCCGCGTTGTAATTGTTTACAACGCGGAGTCAAACCCGGAAAAATAGTGACAGCATATATAGCTCCCGCGGAAACTTCAAAACAAACATATATATATATATATATATATATATATATATATATATATATATATATATATATATAATAAGTTTGGTTTTAAAGGCAGTAGAAAGTCGTGTTCAATATATTTTAGTTAGATAAAATTACCATAGTCTAGTTACATGGCTTTAATACATATTTCAAACACAAATACAAATACATTACTATAAAACTCAGTTAAAAAAAATATTTTTATTTTATTCTGAGATAAAAATGGATTATTAAGATAATAATTAATATAGTTTAACTTTTTATAAGATCTTCCCTTTTTTTCAGTAATTCTCGTATTTATTCTCCTTAATACCTTTTTCACAATTTCCCTAACAGTTTAAGACCCGAATTTTTCTGTCATAATTTATCACAAGAATAAAAAAAATACCTTAAAAGCGTAAAGAACTATCAAAATATGTTGATCTCCTACTACTCTAGCGTCACCAAGCGGGAGCCATGGCGTACATAGCCGCCATTGATTCTCTGAATATTTTCACACCTTCCTTTATCAAGCAAGCAATTTAATTGAACCCAGCCTATGAGAAATGTTCACCCAGGTAGAACGATCGGGTGTAACAATTCATTGGAGCAAGTTGTGTGAACTCGAGTATAAACAGGAGTCACCCCACCGTGCTCCAATGCTCTAGACCATCCCTTTCCCCCCTATAGCACTCTGATGCGAAATAGAGGCACAACAATCAGCCAAATGCTCTTTATGTGGAGGTCCTGGGTAATAGAACCCCAACATGGTTTCCTAACCGATTGCACAAAACTCAGGACAGCGCATCTCCGCTATATTCCTGTTATCTTAATGTGGCTTATCCGCGAACTAAAATTGCTTACTTGGGCCTCAAGTGTCCGCTCTGAGTCCCGGCTTGGTGCTCGGCGACTTGGTGCTCAAGGGGTTGGGCCCTACGTGCCCGGGTTTTGGGGTTTTTGTTAATGTTTTTGGTGGCCGTAGCCGGTTTTTGTTAGTAATTTTTTAATTTTTTTGGTGGCCGAAGCCGATTTTTTGTATTTTTTGTGATTTTTTGTAGGTAACCTGTGGACAAAAAATCATAATTAGTATATAGTCTATATAATAATAAAGAAAATATATAAAATATTATACGATACCACAATACAGACTGTATCCTTGTATGAGCAGCTGGGCCCACTATGTACGAGGCGATATGCGGAATCCTGGGTGATTTGAGCTACGAACTATCTTCCTTGTGTGTGTGTTATGATTTTGGAATTTCTTCTCGCTCTGGGGTTTTGTAGGGTTACGTTTCCCTCTGGGGGGGAAATTCCTTTATACCACTTGGGGATCTCTTATATACCTCTTACGAGTATACACTGAACGCTCATCGTGATCACTTGTCTGCCTTACTCTTTCTTTTACTGAACTCCTTTAGTACAGAGATGGTCCACTTTCATTGCCCCAGGTAGACGAAAGTAAAGTTGTGTTAAGAGTCTGAAGTCATAGATCTCGATTAAAACTTATTACTTGTATTAAAAAAAGATTATTCTTAACAATATTAAATGCTTTTTTAAAGTTTATAAAGTAGATATACTTTAGTTTCATTTAGTTTCAGCAGAAAGTCTCTCAAATTGCCAGTTTATTTCAGTATCCATACTATTACCAGTATGGATACTGAAATCAGTCCCTTTTCGTAAAGCGAGTATATACGACTCGTAAAATCATTTTTATAGTGTGACTTATTAAGCCTATCGGTCGATGCATTTAAAGCAACCCGCAAACAAGCCATGAAATTAAACCCAGCCTGTGAGACATTCACACTCCTTAGAAAATGACATGTAGATCTTACAAATCATTGAGGTGAGAAGATTGATTCGAGTAGATTAGAAACCACTCTACCCAGCCTTAATATTCCAAACCATCCTACAGCCACCGATAGCAAACTGATGGGCTTTGGACGCTACAAATCCGCAAAATTCTGGTCACATGGGAGTCCTGGGTACAAGGGTACTTCTTTTTATTCGCTTTTTATTGGTAAAATGATGAAGATGAGTCCCCTATATTATAATTATTTAAAAAAAAATTACAATCTGTCATCATTTTACACAACTAATCAAACTACACAAAGTAACGATACTAAAATATGATACGTATAATTTATATTTATTATACTCATAATCTCATTTTTATGATTTAAACAATGTCAACTGATTAATAAATATCATATTACAGTCACTTATTTTCCCTAAATAATTCCATTGCGATAAAACATTTCAGATGGAAGTAATGCAATTCCAAATTGAGCAAGGGAGTGACTTTATATACCAATTTATTTAATTATATTTGCTGCTTTTTATGTTAAATTGGCTGTGATGCCATTTCTTGCACTATATTATACTTTACTTTTGTATCTCGTTAAAATTTTAATGAGGTGCAAAAGATAATTCATTTTAATAACTTAGTTCATAGCATGCTGCTTATAAAAATGTATATTCAGAGTTTGATAGAATAGTTTAAATGTACTATCAAAATTAATACGTTACGATTAAAAAAAAACAGATGAAAACTTTAAGCTAACATTTTTGGTGATTGTTAAAAGATTTAAGTTTATAATATGAACAATTATAAGAAACTAAAAGAATACGAAACAAAATAGATACGCCGTGTAAATAGAAGAAGTGAGAATCAACTTACTAAACACATTGTAAATTACAAAACGAAAGAAATAAGGAATGTAGGGACGTCCTACATTCCTTGAAAAGATAGAGCGAACAGGCAACGAATGCTTAACCATGGACTGATGAGGTAGAACTACAATGGCAAAATTTTATAACTTTTTTTTTGTTTGTTGTCTTTAGTTTGAAACCTTTAACTACATAATTAGATATAAATATTGATCTTCATTAATACAGTATTGTAGTAGGAGCACTTTGATTTTATATAAATGCTTCGGAAAACATCCATGATCTACTGTTAATTTTAGAATAGTCCACAGTGTGTTTCTACTAGTACAACAACTTTGTAAAATTGATACCCAGCAACTGTCTATTGCAATTTAAACATATTAATGCTTAAAGTGATATAAGGTGAAATGCTCGAATAAATAAAGTTTAATCAAATAAAGGCAGATATCGAGAACAGTTTATTTAAATCTTGCCCAAGTACTTAGACAACCCAGACCATATTTAGGGGCATCTGAAATAAGCCAAGAAAAGTTTTTTCTACCGAAGAAAAATTAATTAACTTCGAAAAAACTATAAGTTGAAGTCGAAGGAAGTTGATGGTTGATGAAAAAATGTTTATGTAATATAACGTTATGTAATTAAAGTCAATTAAAATCAACAATATTAGATATGCCGACGATACCTTAGTCCTTGCCATTGCGGAGAAGACCTTCAAAATCAAATGAACAAAATAAAACAGACTTGTGATCAGTATGGATTAAAACTCAACGTTAAGAAAACTAAATATATGATAGTTAGCAAACAAAATTTTATACATGTTGACGGTATAAAAGTCGGAGATGCCACACTGGACAGAGTAGAGAAACTCGTGTATCTCGGCAGTAATATCAATGAGAGCTGGGATCCAACCGCAGAAATTAAAAGCCGAATGAAACAAGCCCGAGCTGCCTTTGTAAAAATGAGAAACGTACTTTGCAGTCATGATCTTAGCATTGACCTTAGAGTTCGTATGATATCTTGCTACATCTTTCCTGTCCTGCTGTATGGAGTAGAAGCGTGGACCCTAACTGAAGCTATGCTTAAACGCTTGACAGCCTTTGAGATGTGGGTATACAGACGACTACTGAAAATAAGCTGGGTCGACAGAGTTAGAAATGAGGAGGTCCTTAGACGGCTGAACGAAACAACACAACTGGTCAATATAATAAAGAAAGGCAAGCTGGAATACTTCGGTCATATTATGAGACACCCTGGAAAATATGATCTTTTACATCTGATCATTCAGGGAAAGATCCAAGGTAATCGTGGTCCTGGTAGAAGAAGAACATCATGGCTAAAAAAATCTAAGGCAATGGTATGGAAAATCAACTACATCGTTATTTAGAGCTGCTGTCAATAAAGTCACGATAGCGAATATGGTAGCCAACATCATATCCAACGATCGATAACGGTCATGGAACTAGAAGAAGAAGAATTAAAGTTTAAAATAACTTCGTCAAATTAGGCTATCCAACAATATATCTTCTTCTTTGTGTGCCGTGCTTGTATTCAAGCGTTGGCTATCGTCATATTGACAAGCTGATGAAATGATTCTCGGTCGGCAGCTAGATGAAACAGTTCCTCGACCGTTCAACCTGTCCATTGTCTAATGTTACGCAGCCAGGACAGTTGTTTTCTTCCGACCCAACGTTTTCCTTCGATTTTGACCTGAATAATTAACCCGAGTAAGCGATATTTAGGTCCCCTCATTATATGACCGAAGTATTGGACCTTTCTCATTTTGATGATGTTGATCAATTCTCGCTCTTTGTGCACGGTCTCTAGCACACGTTCGTTAGATATGTGTGCTGTCCATGAGATTCTGAGCATGCGACGGTAACACCATAACTCAAATGATTCTAATTTGTTAAGATTTTTTATTTTTGTTGTCAAGGTTTCACATCCATAGAACAAACGAATTTTGAATTATTCAGAGCAGACTAAAATCCAGACTAAAGTAAAAATACCTCTGCCAATTTTCGAACTCCATCTCGCAGATGGCACTTAAAAACAAAGGATGCTTCAAAGTTTACTAAAGCAAAATTTAATAATATTTTTATTTTACAATTTCAAAATACATAAATTTTCGTCTTAGTTGTTAAATTGTTACAGACGCCCTAATAAAATAACTTTATTAGGAGATTTTGCAGATGTTCTGTCATTTTATGTTCTATCATTCTCACAGTTGAATACTTAAGGTTGCAATAATGTGGTCGGTATATATTTTCGAAGATCTATCTGTACCTCTTCAACTTCCAGTTGTCAGTAAAAATTGTCAGAAATAGCTTTTTATTGGTTTAATTAGTTCAGTTTTTGATATTTAGTTGTTTACTCATTTCTTCTTAGAAAGGCTTGGAGATTCTAAGTATTTATCTCAAGCACATCTTCAACGTATCTAGGAGCATTTTATTTTTCTCTTAATCCTGATAAAACGCAGAATTCTAAATAATTTCACAATCAGAATTTGGTTTTGTGAAACGTATCGTATAAAACTTTTTGACTAATATTATGAAAACTCTTACTGTCGAGGGCTAAAATTATACAATGTTTTAATCTTTACCTAAAAGATGGTATACAAGATTCTGAACCTTTATTATAGATAACCTTTTTTAAACATGTTTAACGTTTTTGAATCACTTAAATTTTAAGTAGGTATATCCAGCACAGTGTTCCTTTTCATTAAAATCTAGTTTAAAACAAGTAATCATCGCTCATGGTTATGCATTCCATCATTTTTAATATGGTACTGTCACGAAATTCAGAAGATTCACGAAGAATTTAGATGAATTTTGTGGAAACCAGTATGCTAAACTCAAATAATTATTACTTTTAAAACAAAATTTGAACTTCGTTTTAATTTCAATATAACTAATATTGGATTCTGGTAATAGCAAATATTGTAGATTGTATTAACGAAATTTTACGAATTACGAATTTTCCTAATGTAAATGTAAATAAACAGACTGACAACTAAATATAACGTCAAAAAATACCGATTTCATACGGACATAACGGTACTTGAATAAAGGTCAAATTCTCCCATGTAGTTGACAAACTAATCATATACTTGAGTTGAGACCATTAAGGATGTTTTTCTAGTAGACTAGTGATCGACTACTAATTAAAGTTGCTGGGATGGTCACCAGAAAACTGAAACTTTTGTGTATGGTTGTAGTGAGGAGTGTATATAAATAAATTAATGAAATTCGTGACAAATTTGCAAATGCAGTTGTATAATACTTAAATTATAATATATGAATATATATATATATATATATATATATATATATATATATATATATATAGATATATATATATATATATATATATATATATATATATATATATATATATATGTATATATATATATATATAAATGTATATATATACATATTTTACAATAACTGTAGTTCTTAATCTTGTACATTTTAGAATCTTGACAAAGGCAAGGGTTTCCTGCCAAAAAGTTGATTTCTATGGAAAATAGAAATCTAGTTCCACTGGATGTATAATATATGTATGTATAATACATATATGTATATATATATATATATATATATATATATATATATATATATATATATATATATATATGTATATATATATAATATATATATATATATATATATATATATATATATATATTTATATAAAGTAGTTAGGTATTATTGACTGACACGTTATGTAAATTAAAGTTTTATTTTGAGGATGCAGTCATTTAAGTACGGCAGGATAAGTTAAACTCTTTGTTCTTAAATCAAGCTTTCGCAAAATTTATTTGCTTCATCAGGATATGCTAAAATATGTTATGGTAAATACAATGAAATTAGAATTAAAAAACATTGTATAAAACTAATATAAAAACTTACAAAATGAGGTTAAACCATTAAATTATTAAATTCACAAAACATTCTTAACTTATCTAAATTATATTTTTATGTAAGTACAATATTTTAATTTTGAATATATTATGACATTGATTATTATAATGATGTTTGATTTATGTCAGAAAGACACTCGTGTCTGTTTTTGTTATTGATAACTAGCTCTAGATTGTTATTATGCTTAAGTAAAAAGTGGCGCCAAATATGAATATTTAAATTTTTGAAAATATAGTATTTATAGTCAGAAAATCATATATTAGAAAATAAAGTATTAATTTTCGTAAAATAGAATGTAATTATAGATATTGCTTAGTTTGTTAATATCAGTTTTTTTATTAACGCATTGATATTTATTTATGCATACCATTTCTAAAAATTCTATTTTATTTAATTGGTTTTCACGTCTTAATATATTAGTTTCATTAAAATTAAATAAATGATTATTATTAATTGCATGATCTATTAATGCACACGTATTTTTATTATTTCTAAGGTCACTTTTATGTGATGTTAGTCTACCTATTAGATTTCTAGATGTGTGTCCGATGTATGACTTATCACAATTTTGGCATGGTATTTTATAAACTACATTTGAGCTTTCCATAATGCTAATAGGTGATTTAGTTTTTGTATATAATGATGCTAATGTCTTAACATTTTTAGTTGCTTTAAAAATTAAACTTAACATTCTTAACTAAAAATGTTAAGACATTAGCATCATTATATACAAAAACTAAATCACCTATTAGCATTATGGAAAGCTCAAATGTAGTTTATAAAATACCATGCCAAAATTGTGATAAGTCATACATCGGACACACATCTAGAAATCTAATAGGTAGACTAACATCACATAAAAGTGACGTTAGAAATAATAAAAATACGTGTGCATTAATAGATCATGCAATTAATAATAATCATTCATTTAATTTTACTGAAACTAATATATTAAGACGTGAAAACAAATTAAATAAAAGAGAATTTTTAGAAATGGTATGCATAAATAAATATCAATGCGTTAATAAAAAAACTGATATTAACAAACTAAGCAATATCTATAATTACATTCTATCTTACGAAAATTAATACTTTAATTTTCTAATATATGATTTTCTGACTATAAATAGTATATTTTCAAAAATTTAAATATTCATATTTGGCGCCACTTTTTACTTAAGCATAATAACAATCTAGAGCTAGTTATCAATAACAAAAACAGACACGAGTGTCTTTCTGACATAAATCAAACATCATTATAATAATCAATGTCATAATATATTCAAAATTAAAATATTGTACCTACATAAAAATATAATTTAGATAAGTTAAGAATGTTTTGTGAATTTAATAATTTAATGGTTTAACCTCATGTTGTAAGTTTTTATATTAGTTTTATACAATGTTTTTAATTCTAATTTCATTGTATTTACCATAACATATTTTAGCATATCCTGATGAAGCAAATAAATTTTGCGAAAGCTTGATTTAAGGACAAAGAGTTTAACTTATTCTGTCCTACTTAAATGACTGCATCCTCAAATAAAACTTTATATTTACATATATATATATATATATATATATATATATATATATATATATATATATATATATATATATATATATATATATATACATATATATACATATATATATATAACTTATCAAAACGTAATATATATATATATATATATATATATATATATATATATACATATATATAACTTATCAAAGCGTAAAACGGGACACTGACATTAATGAAGTGACAAATAAAAATTGATATCTGATATTTCATGGCTTACTGTCATTAGTGTAAAATTATTTTTATATAGGCGTATCACTGATGTTTTCGAAAAGAGATTTTTATGGTGATATATTTATTATTATTTAAATCAGATTGATTTATTTTTTTATCATCTATTGCGTTGGTCTTTTTGTTTATTTCTATTGATTCGTACCTCTCCCTCTTCTTTTTGTTTTGTTCGGTTTTTAAAATTTTGATGTTTACGAAGTCAAATTTTTGATTCTTCTCATTTTCTTGTTTTGCGAGCGCAGTGACATTGTTCTTGTCATATTTGTAAGAACGAATTCTGGATTGAAGCAGTTTACTGGTCTGCCCGATATAAACACCTTCACAGTTAGTATATGGTATCTCGTAGACAACATAAATCTTTTGAGTTTTGAAGTATGTGTTTTTAGTTTAGTGAAAGATTTATTTAAAAAGGTTGTTGATTTTGTGGGCCACTTCTATTTTTATTTGGCTTAAAGACTTGTTAATTGTACAGATAAACCATTTATGTATGGAAGAGTTGTATAAGTAGTTTTGACGCTGTTGGGTATATTGTTATTTGTATTGTTGGAAAATTTATTAAGTCTTAATTTCAAAATAGTTTTGATTGGACGTTCGGGATCTGCATTCTTTAGAAGGGAATTTTTTGCTTTTCTTTATTGCAATTATCTATATTCTGGATCTGTTAGTTGTAATGATTTATCAGCAAGTATATGGTTCATTGTTAGATGTGGTTTTGGACAAATTAGATCAAAACAAGAAACGACAAAGAATTGCATTTATAAAATACATATAAATACATATAAATTGCATAAATTATATGTCGGGATAGTATTATGAAGTTTTTTTCCTGTTTTTTCCCTCATAAATTACTATGTAATCACTAACAGGAGAATATTACTCTCATCATGGCACGTGTTTGTCTTTATAAGACGAATTACATGCTATGAGCTTTTCTGACGGATATTCTCCAGTTAAAGTTGATTTCATGTAATCGAATGAACTATCTTATAAGTAAAGTCGTCCCAGGAGCGCAACTCAACAGTATTGGCAATATCATTTTAAAGTCGTCTACTTTAAAATGTATAATGTATATCTGAATTGTCAACATAAATAAGTCAAATAAAATTAAATTATTAGAAAAATTTTTTACTAGGTAACGACAACAAAAAATTGTTTAATTTACTAATGTTTGTATTTTGAAAACGATTTTTGAAGTGGAAATTGAAACGTCAATAAACGTACTTTAACCTTTAATTGTGGCTTATTCCCATTTAAATAGTAATAACTTTAAAATGCCACAAGAAAATAGCTTCAGTACAATAATAATACAAATATCTCTAGGAATTAATTCAATATTACGTAGCATCATTTTTTCAGTGTGATACAGTATTATCAGTCTCTGTAGCATAGTAATTTATAATATTATAGTTATTTGTATTTTTCGTTTTAATCCGATTTCTTTAATTTTAGCGACTTGTTCAATTCGCTTAGTTCTCCATACAGATTATTTAAATAAATACGTTCACAAAAGCTTCGTAGATATTGAGTATGTATTTAAAAGACAATTCGTTCAACTAGTCATCTAATCTCATATGTTTCCCTTCAGCTAACAGAGATAACAGTTAGTGGCAGTATTGAAACAAGGCATAACGTCATCAGACACGTGACCGTCACGTGTCGAACGTGACTATACTTGTAGGGAATCTTTTTCATTTAAAACACCCTTAGAAGTTTATATACAGGTCTTAGTTTCTTGAAATTGACAAATTGTTGTAAGAATATTGGGGGACGAAGATATTTCGGGTAATGTGCTTGTTTTGAAAATTTTAGTTATACTGTAGCTGAGGGCAAGGTTACTGCCGCTTACATATTCAAAAGAAATTTAAGAAAATTTCATTTATATAGATAGATTTTTATGTTATATGATTATAGATTTGTTACATTATTCGTACACTAAATTTTTTGGTAGATTTACTAGTATTCGTTAGAAATATAATTTATTTGAAATTCCGTCTTTAATCCTAATTTTTGATATCCTCTATTTATACACATTAGGCTTATGGTAAATATTTGTTTCTTATTAAAAATTCATAAACTTTTTTCCATAAATCGATAAATCTACAGTTCCAGGAATTCGAGAGGTCTAACAAGAATTTTTAAAATGTATGAGAGCATTTTGTTCGTTCATAAGTAAATTGGAATTTTCTAGATGCCGAATCAGCCTTAGTTGATATTTTTTCTAGTGACTTGCCCACTGCACAAGTTAGAGAAATGGAAGAATGACAAATTCTAAACAAACAGTTGGGTACTGGTGTCGTTGCCAGATGAAGTTAAATAATTGAAGCGTGTAATGTTTAGCAGACGTAGGTAGGTGTTTCAAGAAGAAAGTTTAAACATTGTTGGGTCCAGGATTTATTTCTTTTAGATCTTTAAGTAAGTTGTTTAGTTATTATAATGCAAGAGGGTAGTTCAATTGATTCTTGAGGATTTCACAAGTAAAAAAACACTTTTCGATCTGCGAAGGCTGTATGTTGTATTATTTTATTTGTGCCAACAGTAACGTGTTAACTAATACGTTTACAAAATAACATTAATAGGCTTGCAGGTTTTCCATAATTAAATGAACCTGTTTATAATATAAAAATTTAAGAATACCAGGTGTACAAAATACTAAATATTGAAGATTTAATGATTTTTAAGTATGTGCGTAAGTAGATGTTTTGTTAAAAATATTCTGTTGTTTGTATTTTATTCCTATAAAAAATTGAAATGTTTTGGGACTGATTCGATCATTGATGTTAGTTTTTAAGCGTGTTGAATGGTATATTTAAATATCTATATTAATTCATTTTTAAACAGTTATTTTTGCTGTTTCATTTACCATATTAATAATAATAAAAAACAGTTATTTGGTAACAGCCACCAATACTCAATTAAGAAAACAACTCGATACATACCCGATGTTCCGTTGCATTGTGCATTTAAAAAAATAGTGTTATTATAAACAAAGTACCGTTAAGAGACTTAGAATGGCCATTGTTCCAAGCATGTTTAATCTTTAAATATGTGCTGACAATATATTATGTAGGAAACTCTGGTCGAGGCGTAAAATATTTGCATTTTTATATTGGTGAATAAATGCTTATCACAAAAATTTAAGATAAAGATCGTGTTTATACTGTAATAAAATAAGTTTTGCATTTTTAAAACAGAGATCAAATTTAGATTTAAAACTATTAGGTTACTAATATAAAAAAATCAAAGAAAGTAATGTTAATAATAATATGTAAGTATATAATATATTTGCAGTTAGACTGTCAAAAAACAGAAAATACAAGTAGATCAGGACGGATCTGCGAAAAAACGACCAAATTGTGTGAGATGTGGCATTCGAATTTTTGCAGAAATAGTTATATTTCTGTAACTTTCTATAATATAGCTTCAGTAATAATAATTTACTTATTCTTTCTTTTTTTTTTATAATTACTTTATATATTTTATAAATTACTATACTTAATTAATTAATTAATTAATTACTAATTATATAATTACTATATATTTTTATAATTTACTTTCTTTGCTTATAACTTTAAATTAATTCATTTTGGAGCAAAGTCGCAGTTAATTAAAATAGCAACAATTAATTTTTTAAACATAACCTAATTATTTCTGTAAAAATCCGAATGTCACTTCTCACATCCAAATTTAATCGTTTTTCACAGATTCGCCCTTCTATGAAGAAGATAACGGAAAAAAAAAATATATATATATATATATATATATATATATATATATATATATATATATATAATAAACCAAGTTAGACTCTTTGGGTAAAAACAGCTGAAAGGATAGGCTTAAGTGTACTCTTTAGTCCTTTATTGATCCAATATTTCGTTGATAGTTATCAACATCATCAGGGATAAGCTACAATTAGTTTATATGAAAATTGACAATCTGTTATAAATATGGTGATCTTACTTACGATTTTGAGAATGGTGCCGTAAAAGCTGGTCAAATTTATAAAATTTTGTGAAAAAAATTGTATAAGTTTTTTTCTCACAAAAGAAAAACAGAAAAAACATGTAATGTTAAAATTCACTAAGACTGGTACAAAGACAATGCACAATTTTGACTAATTGTGTGTAGGACCGAATGTCCTCTCTCGAGAGTTTTACATCTTATAAATTCTTATTTCTTATTAAACTGTACAGAGTGTCATGTAAAGTGAAACAACGTGGTTGATTGTAGGTTGGAAGACACTAACCTCTAAAATCTTCTTCTCTCTTAGATGGTCAAAGTAGAGGGGAGACTTTAGTGGCCCTTGCCTTATTGGTTGTCTGTACCTGTATTAGAATAGAATCTTAGGTAGGAGATATTTTAAGCAAAATTTTAAATTGTTAACATGATTGAAGATCACGGTAACAAGAGTGTAATAAATAGATTTTGGTTGATTCCAAGACCTAGTTATTTTGTAAAGGTTGAAGATTAATAAAGTACTGTTGTATTTAAGTTTTGATATGAAATGTTAATTATTATAAATTGATAAAGTGCTGTATTATTTTTTACTTTAAGAGTCTATTGTTAAACTATGTGATAAACTAGAGTTAAATTTATTCTAAAATGGAAACTATTGAATTATTGAATTTCATATGTTGTTTGTGTACTGTTAGAAGAAAGGAATAAATTTCACTGAGGTGGTTAATGTCTGTTTTTTTATTTATGTTGTTTTCTGTTTGTGCTATACAAGCCATTTCTAGGAAAAGACGTTTCTTGTAGTTGGTTTCTCTTTCTAGAACCTCTACTGACTCAAAGTCCATCTGATGTCCATCATTTACTACATGAAGTGCTAATGAGCAACGGCCATGATGCAGTCTGCAGTCGCTTTTATGTAAAATTATGCGATTTTTTAGATGCCTTTCTGTGTGGCCTATGTATTTTTTATTGCAGTTTTTGCATGGAATGCTGTAGACTACATGTGACATCTGCTCTCTAGGAGTTTTGTCTTTTACTTTTGTGTGAAGGTTTTTAATTGAAAATACCGTTTTATTGGCAATTTTGAAATTATAAAAAGAATTAAGTACCCTTGCTAGTCTGGGTGTGAGCTCTTTGATATAAGGTAGAGAAATCATTGTGTATTCAGTGTTTTGTTCATTGGTTATAACAAGTTTAACATTTTCTCCTATTTCTCGGTTATTAGTGTCAATTTGTTTGGAGCTACCTATTTCTCCTTGGACATTTGTATTGATGTTGTTTACGTCATCAACTATACCTTGAGGAAGGGATAAAGGGGTGTCATAAAGGATTTTCTTAACTAAATTAGAGGGATAAGAGTTATCTGTAAATAGGTTGTGCAAAAGTTTGAGGTTCTTTTCGTGGAAGGTTATATCTGAAATTTTCATCACTCTGGTCTTCATTTGTTTTAATAAATTAATTTTCATTGAATGTTTGTGATATGATAGTGAAGATATCAACCTGATGCTGTTCGTTTTCTATACCAGTCCACTAGGATATTGTTATTATTGGTTCTAATTAGTTTGGTGTCGAGGAAGGGAACAGATTGTTCATTATCCTCTACTTCTATAGTGAACTGTATATATGGATCATAACTGTTGAAGACTGATAAAATGTCTTCTACTTGATCTTTTGGAAGTGCCAGAATGATGTCGTCGACATATTTCTTTATAAAGGTAAGGGTATAGGGTAAGACTGGAATGACTGTGTCGAGGATATCGTCTACTACATATGCAGCTAGGTTTGGTGAAACTTTTGCACCCATTGGTGTTCCAAAGGTAGATTTATATATCTTATTGTCAAAGGAGAAATAAGTGTTTTCGAACAAAAAGGTTACCAACTCCAAGAAGGTATCTAGGTCTATTTTACAATGAGTTGAGATTATATTCCATCTTTTTTGTATTGATCTTAAACAAGCTTCTACGTAGACGTTACTAAATAGAGACACCACATCAAGACTAGCAAGAATATAGTTAGGTGGAAGGGTGATATTTTCAACTAGTTTTTTTTACTTCAAACGAGTCCTTAATGTAATATTCATTGTTTAAGTCATGAGAGGTTGTTAGAATGTCTGTTACTAGAGTGGCTATTTTCTTTGTAGGCGCTCCCATAGGTCTTTGTGAGTTTGTTGCTTTTAGTCTGAACAGAAGAAGTAGGATCACCGCGTAGTTCAATATAGGTATTACTTTTAGTTGTTAATTCATTGGACAGTTCCATATATTGTTGTTTTTCCATAACTACAGTTACGTTACCTATATCTGATAAAGTAACTATTAGTTGTGGGTTTTGTTTAAGAAAATATTTTGTTTTATTTACTAGTTGTTGTAAGAATGAAGGTTTAGTTGAACTATTACTTGTTACATAATTAGTAAGAGTGTTTGTTGCTCTGGCTGTGGCAATTGATCTTAATTCTTTCTGTTTAATAAAAGAAGTGGCATAGTTTATATCGACCATAAGACGCTTTACAGAGATATTATAATGTAAAACAGGTTCTATGCTAAATTTTGGACCTAACGATAATATACATGAAACATCGTGAGAAATCTCTACCATTGGTTAAGTTTATATATATATATATATATATATATATATATATATATATATATATATATATAGCAAAACTGGTAGGATTATCGACCGAAACGTAAATAACAATTTATTGTTTTGGAGTATCATGTATGCGGTCTGTTATTAAAAAAAAAACTCTTTTTTCTTTTATTACTCTATATTTCGCTGATTTTTGTCAGCTTCTTCAGGAGATAAAGATTAAGAGTTAAAATATTTAAAAATGTTGAACATAATATATTCAAAACAGTACTGTTTTGAATATATTATGTTCAACATTTTTAAATATTTTGTAAACATCTGCTTTCGCATCCTTGAGTGTTACATCTGGTAGACATTTTGTATTCACTCGCGTACTTAAACGGAACTTTTATAGCACTTGTTATCTAAGTTTAACAAACATAAAAAGTCAATGTCTGGTAAGGCCATCTTCTTCTTTTAGTGCCCTGTCCGATTATCGAACGTTGGCGATCATATTGGCAATAATAACCTTATTCACGGCGGCTCTAAATAAATTAAAGGTGGTTTCTTGATACCATTCTCGGAGATTTCGTAGCCAGGATGTTCTTCGTCGGCTTAGGCCTCTCCTTCCGTCGATCTTACCCTGTACTATGAGGTATAGAAGGTTATACCTCTCTGGATGTCTCATTACATGACCGAAATATTGTAACTTCCGAATTTTTATCGTTTTTGTTATTTCTGTGCTCTTTTTCATTTGATGTAAAGGCCATAAAAATTTAAAAGTATTTAAATCAATACATACTCCAGAACATGATTTTTACATTTTTGTGACCCGTTTTAATTTGCTGGTTTGTTTCAGAATTAGCATGTTTCTCACCTTCACTTCCTGCCTTACTTAGTGTTCTCACTCTATTTTAGTGTTCGTAAGTTTTGTGCTGTCTTATTCCATTTAAATCATTTATTTTCAATGTTTGAAACCTAACCGGCACTGTGACGTCCTTTCTTCTTTCCTTTTTTTCCTAAACCTTATTATTTTGAATTTCTCTCTCTGCTTTTGTTTGTTCGGACTCAATAGAAACCTGTTTTTAGTTTGTAAGGAGTAGCTCTTTTAGACAACAGACTCAGTAAAATGCAGGATTATATTAAAACAAAAGTATATTTCAAACAAATAAATAACAAAATAAAGGTATATTATTCAAACTAATAAAAATAAACTGACAATCCTGCGGATGCGATATGGACGCAAGTCTCGGTGACCCACTGTTTAATGCCTGCGATGATAAAATACAACAAAACCATTCAACTAACAAAATCAATAAACTAACAACTTTATCAGATGAACAACAAGGATTCAGATGAGAAAGATTCTGCGTATGTGTACTAAGACAAGTCACAGAAAAGGTCATCGAGTACCAAAAACCAGCATATCTATGTTTTATGGAAGTGACAACGGCTTTTCATTGCATCCAGATTGAAGACGTCTTACACCCACTGTTTAAAAGAAACATACCAATCAATATTATACAAACCATCGAAAACATATACTTCCATAATCAAATACAGGTAAAGGTAAATCGAAAACTAACACATTGTATACCAGTATAAAGCAGAGTCAGACAGGTTGACTCATTAAGCACATTTTACTTTAATATAATATTAGACGAAATAATACAAGCAGTACGTAAAGGTGATGGTTAAATAATGGGAAAAAAAGAAATCCAAATACTATGTTCTGCAGACGACGTGGCATTAATCTTCAAAACAGATGACAACTCCAAATATTAAAACATATTATCTTCAATATAAAAACCAAGAAATACAATATGATAATATCAGTAGAAAAAAACAAATGTATGACAATATCTAAATACCAACTACGGTGTAAAATTGAAATTAATGGATTAATAATAAAGCATGAAGCAAAGTTTAGATATCTGGAAATAGATATAACTAGTTACTGACAGGTGAAAGAATAAGTAAGACGACAAAGCTTAAAAGCATGTAAAGTGGCTAGATCCGTTAATAACACAATGTGGAAGAACAAACATCTAAGACAAGACATAAGGCAATAATCTATAAAACAGAAATTAGCCCTATATTAACATATACGGCGGAGACAAGACCTGAAAATTCTAACAGGAGACGACTACTAGAAACAACATAAAAGACAAAAAGACATGGAGATAAAAATACTCCAACCAACGAAAATCAGGTAAAAGTCTGTTGGACAGGCAGAGAAGTGAAAACATAAGAAGAGCATGTAATATAGAAGACACAAATGGATGGGTGACAAAATGGAAACAGGAGTCGAACGAACACATAAGTAGAATAACAGAGAATAGCATAGTATGAAGAGCAGGAAAAAAGATGTTGCGATAATTAAAGAAGAAAAAAATAAAATTCAAATAATATCACACAATTTAAACGACAATTACAGTGTGTTGATACATATGCGGTGAAGACTGGAAAGGACGGGTCAGAGTATATAGATAGAACGTGCCTGTCAGCACTCGGCCCGGCAAAAGGTGGCAAGCGACTAATACTTAGTCTCGGGAAAGAATACAGATTAGTACTCCAAGATCGGGTACGGCACTGCAACTAGATCAATACTCTTTTTTACGGTTTGCTTTTAGTCAGTACCCTAGGGCCAGTGAAATTGCTATTAGATCAACACTTTGACGGAACTCCTGACGGTTGGCATCCAGTCAACACTTAGAGACTTGGTGGATTTCCTACTAGAGCAGCACTCTTGTGGAACTCAATTCTCCTTTGTGACGTTCGATCTTTTACATCGTTCTAGGCCTTCCATCTGCTCTACTACACGTCTATGGTAGAGGAACGTTTAGTGGGAGTGCGTGTGTACGGAACGCTGACGGGACAGTAGCGATGTACATCGTTTCACTCGTTTCTCTTTGGGAAAAAACTTACATTTTTTTGTAGCGTGGAGCTTACAACGGCATGATAATATCAACGGTATGGTCTCTGTCCATCTACTTCGTAAACTGGTCTTGGATGACTGTCAAGAAGATGCACCCTTCTGTAAATCTTGGGCATGGTCCTACCAACTGAATTAGGACATTATGCCAGGGTTTCTCTATAGTAGATAGTGACATCTACCTACTGGTTGCATCTGCAGCGATTTACACTAAAGGCACTTATTTGTAGCTTCTAACATAACGTGCTATTGTCGCGATTGAACTAGCTACTGCTATGCCATCCACATTGGGTTTGGTTTCTATTCGGGTCTCATTCGGTTTATATTGGGGTTAGATTCCTTTCCTGCTCTTTTTCGGTTTGGGTTCCTATTAGGCTTTTATTCGGTTTTTGTCAATTCTTCGCTATATTTTAGAAGCCATACCTTGTATTAATCATACATCTTTGACGGGTCTTCTGAAATGTAGGCCGAACTTTTCAGATTGCTGCTGTAATTCCTCTTAATATTATCCAATTATATTACACATCTAGTTTGCCTTATTCTAAATAGTTTTCTACTTTTCAACATCTAGATATTTTTTATATCTTTTATCGGTAATTCTTGATTGTTAGTTTCTAATTTGACTCAGAATATTACCAAATTATTACGAATTCTATGTTTTTCAAGCTTTTTATGATTTTTCTGGGTTTTACCCACCTGGTTTAATGTCTGGTTATTTTCTTTTTTACACTAATCCTTAAATGATTTGCCATCACACTGTTTAGGGTTTATTTCTTTCGTTGATATTTGTTTTTTTTAAATATTATTTTTATTATAGAACCACTTAATAGACACCTGTACAATAACTAAAAGGTCTAATGCACAATAAGTAAAAATTTTATTTTCAGATAATTTACAATGATCTTAAAAAGAACGTATACAATAATGGTAAATCGATGAAAGCTGCAATAAATGCTGCGCAAAATTTTGTTCTCATACTTTTTCTTTATATTTCTTTTTTGTGAACTTAATGAAAATTAAGGAAACGAACAAAATAGGAATGATAAAGATAAAGACAAAAGTTTAATTGCTTTAAAAGACCAAGTAATTGTTAGTTCAAGCTAATATTGCATATTTTCCAGAACATTCCCGAGGAGTGTATAATTTATTGCCAATTTTTCGGCCGTTTTTTAAAGACACCCGAAAATTTTTAAAAAACATGTAAAGATGTAGGTGCAGCTAATTTTTGCGTTTTTGAAAAATATATGGACAATTAATTTGCTAACCTATTATTATTATATTAAAATAAAAATTATTTATTTTTCAAAAATATATAATTTGACTATTCTAATAGAATTTTAAAAGTTGATGGAACTTTTTTTAAATCTTTCCAGATATTGTTAAAGCTTCTACTTCAAAAGGTGCCAAAAATGTTTATGCTATCGAAAACTTTTCCGCTAAATATCTTGTTACTATCATTTGATGAAATTATTTTTTCTCCAATTAATATTTTTCCCTTCCGAAAGAATCATTGAAAAATTTGAAAAAAAGTTTAAATAAATTAACTCTGGGGAAAAATTGTACGTTCAAATAAAGATTAGATAACTACAGATTATAGTTTATGATTGTAAAAAAACATGCTTTGTCCATTCTTGATGTAAAGTGTTAGAACTTTTCCAGTAATATTATTTTGGAGGGGCATAAAATACATTCAATGTAAGACGTAAAGTACATTCTGCAATTATCTACAAAATGAAATGGTCTAATGTGATACCATTCATATTTGGAGCCGGTAAATTGTATTTAGGTATTTTTGTTAATGGTATCAAAGTCTTTTTGCTGAAGTTAACATTTAGGCTCGTCTTTGAGCACCAACTTTTAATTTCGTTAAGAGCAGTTTTCATAGACTAGATATAACCTGATCATGCTCCCTAATTGTAACAGGGTGGTCGTCTGCGTAACCTTGAGTTGTAAAACTAGAATCGTGCAACTTAGTAAGGAGGTCATCCATAACCAAGGACCACAACAGGAGTGCTAGTACTCCACCTTGAGGGCAGCCCTTTACTGCTGTCACAGTAACAGATTTTTTCCCCAATATTAACAGTGATAATTCTGGTTTTGTGAATCCATTGTATTAGTGACTCTTTAATGCTTCTTTTTACTAGTGCTCTTTTACTGGATTTAAATGAGGTATTCTCAAATGCTCCCTCTATGTTAATAAAAACGCAAAGAGCTATTTTTTGCCACTATTGTCTTTTAAATAGATCCGATTAAGGAGTTCAAAGCATTTATAGTGGATGTGCCTGTCTGGTAGGCAAACTGATGTTTTGAAGCGGTTTACTCGTTAGAGTTTCGCTTATGTAGTACTAGATTCTCCATTGTTTTTAGCAGAAAGGAAGTGAAGCATATTGGGCGATAGGACTTTGGTTTGTCCGTAGGACGTTTACCCGTCTTTAGTATTAATATAAATATGAGTACTGAGTACCTCAAAATTTTTGGAATGTTACCTAACACAAGACAATAAAACACAACACAATAAAAAGCTGTTGTCGTTACATAAAGACTTTTTGGACTAAAGCAGGATGTATTTTACTCCTTACTCCTTACTCGGGTATATAAAAGGTTTGAAGCCTTTAACCAGCCATCCGATTTTGTTTTTTGTACAACATTTTTTTCTCGTTGCCTGCTGGATCTATTGAGGCTCCTTGTAGTCTCTACCAGCTGCATACTTTGTAGTCCCTATTCGACTTATTTATCAGTCCTATTTTATTTTTGTGATATTTTAGAGAACCTTTTGGATTTGTTGTGCAGTTGCTTGTATTATATCTTTGCAGTTTCTTCCAAGGGTTTCTTTATAATTTTCTGAGTTTTTTATTGTACTCAGAATGGCACTTCTGTATAAATCCTAGCTATCTTACACTTTGCCCAAATGAAGAGTTGTATCACTTAATTTCCTAAGTTTAGCCAACACTTTAGGCCACCATAGGAATATCTCAAGTGATTGCCTTATGTTTTATTGGACAACTTTAGTTATAATATGCCTTTATTATGGAATTTTAAAGTTGTCATAGGGCTCTGTCTGGATTTTCCTCTATCTCAAGTGACGTATCGAGTTCCTTCATTTTGTTTTTGATACACTACTAGTACCTTATGTGTTGGCTACGTGTTGCAGACTACGTATAAATCTGATCTAGGTGATTTCGGGTGAAAGCCATTAATTTTATATCATCCATACACAACAGATGATTAATCTTTGCCTCAACAGTATTTTTATTTTTGATGCTAAATTATTCTGATTTAGTAGAGTTCAGTAGCTGAGATAGTGGGTTTATTGCTAAACAGAATCAAAGTGGACTAAACGACTTTCCCTATACAAGGCTCCAGTTAATTATAATATTTTCAGTTTCGATGCTGTTTTCACTGGGTGTTTGAACTTGAATTTTAGTCTGTTGCACTGAATCAAAGGCCTTCTTATAGTCAATGACAGCAGTAAAAAGGTGTACGCCTAGTTAGAAATGACTGAGTCGATTTTAAGTTGTTCTTTAAGCTCATGGAACCCTTAGCTCATACTTTCTGTTGATGCTCTATAATATTGTTTAGAGAACAGTGTTGGTAGATACGCTGAACTATATAGGATATGACCAATTTGTATAGAGTTGAAAGATAAGTAATTGGGCGGTACTTGGCAGGATCTTTGGTATTATTTTGATCCGGTATTAGATAGGTGTTTCTCTGAGTAAAAAATTGTGGTATTTCCTGCGGTATTAGAAATAATATGAATAATTAATACTGCTAAAAGCTCATGGATACTTTGAAACTTCTTTAGTCAGAAATTTTAAACTACGTCTGGTCCAGGAAATTTCCAGTAATGAAGCTTTTCTTTATAAAAGAACTTCTTGTTTTCTTGGGTAGAATTTATTTTCTACAGTGGTATTCAGTTTCCTAAAGAAAGCCTTCTTTTCATGCTCAAATAGAACGTTGTCGCATTTTCGGTTGGTACTAACTTTGTATTTCCTTGGGCGACCTAAATAATTGGAGAATTTTTGTTTTAATGTGTCCAGGTAGTGTTGAGCTGTGTTGTTTTCTGGGTCATGTTGTGACTGCCTTGAAGTGTTCGAAATTATTTCTTAAGCTCTTTTAATTACTTTTAGACTCTAACTGCTTGGATATATTACGTCATTTGTCATATATCACTACGCTATAATTTAATGTTCCTCGTCAGTCTTTTTTTCCAGGGTGCAATTTTGTTTTTAGTCCTTGCGATATTAGTACCCCTGCGAGTTCTGATCTCAATGCCATAACATTAGCAGTTGCTCTTGCTGCACAATAAATCACCATATGCAAATAATACAATGTACTCAATATCCAACTCGTTTTTATATTGCTGCATATTAACATTTTGAGTTTATTGCACGAGAGGCTCAGGAATCTGCTTATTAGGGATTTGATCTACAACTGGCTTTTGGTTATAAATCTCAAGTTCGACTTTGCTTCTAATGGTATTATATCTATCTCTGGGATTAGATTATTTCTTTTAATTACCCGGTATTGAGCTGCTATTCCACCATTCGCAAGGGGCCACGCCTGATAGAAGAACTATCAGAAACTCCCACAGGTTTATTATTTAATTAACATTTTAAATATTTTCACCGAAGGTTGTTAAACTTTTGAAGGATTCGTACAAAAAAATAATGCCAGAGTATATTTAAATAATCCATTAATAATTTCTTACCACAAACATAAAATTAAAATCTTCATTTTTTATATCTAAGAAACAACCCGTATCTTCAGATAAAATTTTAAAATGTGCCCATTTACTTGTTTTTTCCCAATTAAAACTAAACCCACAATATACGACCGTTGATGTACCTCAACCAACATATATACGTAGTAGAAGCATACGAGAGGCCGATGTGGCTCTAAATCAATATTAAATCCATATTTATAATGGACATAAAACGTTCATAACGACCACTTGCTAACTGAAGTTCGCGCATGATTTTTTCATAAATCCAGATTACTTCTGATAGAAGAGATATAAAACTAGCAGCATATCTTGCATTGTCTGGTATTTATTGCCAAATATGTGGGTGTTTGGCACAATGCTCTTCATTATTACATTCTAAATGAAGTTAAATTGAATAATTATACTATTGCTGAAAAAGATCGATAATTGCTTCATATTGTGATATGAAGCAATTATCGATCACGATACGATAATAATTGCTTCATATTGTGATATGAAGCAAATATCAATTTTACAGTGTAGTAAAAAAAGGATTAGAGTATTAAACAATAATATTTTTATTATTCGATTTGGTTAATTCTTCCTATTTGTTTTAGTTAAGTTATATGTCCAAATTTACATTTTTTACGGATCCGTTGTCGAAAATTTGACAAAAAAGAATACTTATTTTTTTATTACGCGATATTAAAAATCGAACCTATTAGTTAGTTATAGAGGGGTTAATAATAGAGAGTTGAAATTGAAGGACTATCTATTTTGCCACATTAATGCTACATCATAAAAATATAAAAATAAAATAATAATAATAAAAAAAAATTGAAGCAAACCCCTTACAACTAAGGGGTATGAAACATAGAAAGCAACCTATTTTTCAACGTACAGAATACCCTTTTAAAATTCCATAAAAATAGGTTAAGCCATTTCAGAGAAGTATTGCAACTAACTTTGTGACTATTATGGCTAACTAATATGGGTAGTAAAAAAGTAATTTGTAATAAAGGGGTGGAAATTAAGAGTTTTCTTCGTTGTTTGGACACATCCAAACAACGAAGAAAATTTTAAAGATCATATCGGTAAATTCCTTCAAGAAAAATCATCAATAAATTATATTTACATTCTGAATGGCATAATAGTAGAAGCAATAACAGAAGCTCAAAAGAAATGCTGCCCAAAAAGCGTGAAGGAAGAAAAAATAGTCTGGAAACATAGAAAAAATGGAACAAAGAAAAATACTGAGGAGCGACGAAAACTCTAGTAACGACGATATAAATAGAATGAACAAGGAAGTATCAAGAGAAATCAAAAAAGACCTAATACAAAGATGAGAAAATCCCCAAAACGATTGAGGAAAATAAGAGTATAAAAATAATGAGACGCAAACTCACAAATGGAAATAAACAAATAGTCAAACTCAAGGATAGAAATGACAACATCACATCAAACAGAGAACATTTGTTACAAATTGTGGAATCATTCTATGAAACTTTATATAGCAACCAATCGACTCTAGATATAGTTGAATACCAACAAAGGAAGGTTCAAAATCAGGGTTCCGAAGGTATCCCAGAAATCTCCTTGGAAGAAATTTACAAAGCTCTAAAAAAGATAAAGAATAACAAAGCTCCGGGGGAGGACGGTGTCGTCACGGAAGCGATAAACATAGGAGGTTCAGTACTGACAGCCACAATTCAAAAGCTCTTTAATCTATGCCTATGGAATCAAAATATCCCAACAAAGTGAAAAAATTCAATAACTGTACTCTTACACAAGAAGGGAGATATAGCAGACCTGGAAAGATACAGACCAATCAGTCTCCTTAACCATCTTTATAAATTATACACCCGAATAATAACGAACAGATTAGAAATCAAAAGACTGATATGTTTTTTGTACACACTTATGACAAGTCAAAAGAAAAGGTAGAAAAGTATTTTTGAAGTGTGTATATTTTAAATAATTCCCAGCTGAGCGCTTTCGGCTTTACAAAGCCATTATCGGAGCTATGCTACAATAAAATGTTCTTCTAAGTACTAATTGGTGAAGATTTTAATTTTTTAACTTACGTCAATTTATAAATACCACTACAATGGAAAGATCTCATTTCCTTATATGTAGAAATATTGATTTTTTAGTTCTTAAAATTCTTAAAAAACATATAAAAAACATATAAACAACATATAAAAAACCGACACTGGACTTCACAGGCACATTAAAATAATTTAAAAATTTTTTGTCATGGTACGGGTGTAAGAACCCGACCATTGATTGCTGTGAGGAGGTAGACAGAATAGAACTAATGAAATCAAATGCCGGTCCTTTTTAAACGATTTTTCAAAAGTGACAGTTGACAAATGTCATATATAGGAGATAGAGATTGTTTTTAAATTCTTACAAAATTATTTAATAGTTTGGAATTACTAATAGTCATCAAAGACTTTCTAAAAATTAAGTTTTTAAGTTTTTAAATTAAACCTTATGTGTTCATCACAACATACAGAATGACATTGGTTTGTAAATTCACTCAAGTCATTGCTCAAGGTCAATGTATGTTCAATCTGACAGTCATCCTTAAGAAACAAGGGCTCAAATTGTTCAACAATAATTATAAAGAAGAAACATGGTATTAATGTTACATTATCTGATACTTAAATGTATTGAGAATTGTATCTCTTGATGGAAATTTGTAAGAAATTTGCATAAAAAATTTTTAAAGAATATATTTTCATGCTTCAATTAAGAATAACTGTCAAATGAATTACAAAATGTTGTAAATTTCTAATAAGTTTAAAATTTTGTTTAAAAATATAAAATTATGAAAAAACATAATAAGATTGCATGAGGTCACCCTTCTTCCTCTAAAGTCTCCCATAATAATTTAAAAAGAGGTTTATAATTGCAATTGAGGTTGATTTGTGTGTTTAAGCAACAATCACGGTTTAGTTTCATTTCTTTGGATATCTCAAGATCTTCCAAGAGATTCATGAGTCTAAAGTTTTTATTGGAAATGTTGTGTAAAATTTTACTGTTTTCAGAAGGAGAAAAGGAATGATTATTAAATTTACTGTGATATCCAAAGTTTGATTTTTCTGGGTTATTGAGGTGTTTTTTGATTCTTTGATTCAGAGTTCTCATTGTTCTACCTACATAAGTCATATTGCAGTCACCACAGGACAGCTTGTAAATACCACTTCTGTTTAGTTTGTCAACTTTGTCTTTGGTCTTGCTGAAGATGGACTTGATGTTGTATTTGGTTTTAAAGGAGATGTTTAAGTCACTGATTTTATTAACAAGTACTCTTGAAATTTTCTCTGAAATTGGTCCTAAGTAAGATAAGGATCTATATATGGAAGTAGTGTTGGATTTTTTATCAACATTAAAAGCTTGGTTTAGTCTCTTTTTGAGTATAGATTTTCTAATGACTTTATCAACAGTAGTAGAAGGAAAACCATTGTTGTTTGCTATCTGTTTAATGATCGAGATTTCTTTATTGTAATTTTCTTGAGACATAGGGATATTAAGAAGTCTGTGGACATAACATTGAATAGCTGTTATCTTGTGTTGAAAAGGGTGATTTGAGGATGTTGGTATCATATGGTCAGTTTGAGTAGGTTTTCTGAATATTGAAAATTCTAGTGTAGGCAAAGAAGAAGAGGAGGAAGCATTCTTTTGATAGTTAGGTCTAAAAAGTTGATAATGTTGTTGCTTTCTACTTCTAAGGTAAAATGAATTGCAGGATGTAGATTATTAATTATTGACAAAATATTGTGAGGTTCTGAAGGTGGGCCTTCAGAAAACTTAATTTTTAGAAAGTCTTTGATGACTATTAGTAATTCCAAACTATTAAATAATTTTGTAAGAATTTAAAAACAATCTCTATCTCCTATATATGACATTTGTCAACTGTCACTTTTGAAAAATCATTTAAAAAGGACCGACATTTGATTTCATTAGTTCTATTCTATCTACCTCCTCACAGCAATCAATGGTCGGGTTCTTACACCCGTACCATGACAAAAAATTTTTCAATTTTTTTAATGTGTCTGTGAAGTCCAATGTCGGTTTTTTATATGTTTTTTATATGTTTTTTAAGAATTTTAACAACTAAAAAATCAATATTTCTACATAATTATAAGGAAATGAGATCTCTCCATTGTAGTGGTATTTATAAATTGACGTAAGTTAAAAAATTAAAATCTTTACCAATTAGTACTTATAAGAACATTTTATTGTAGCATAGCCCCGATGATGGCTTTGTAAAGCCGAAAGCGCTCAGCTAGGAATTATTTAAAGTATATACACTTCAAAAATACTTTTCTACCTTTTCTTTTGAACAGATTAGAGACAAAGCTGGATTTTTACCAACCTCGGGAACAACCTGGTCTTCGCCCTAACTACGGCACAAACGATCACCTGCAATGCCTAAATACCCTGATAGAAGAAACTAACGAATATAACCGTCCCTTGGCATTGATATTTGTAGACTTTAAAAAGGCGTTTGATACAGTGGTACTACCGTCCATCTTAAGAGCACTACAAGATTGCAGGGTCGACCACAGATATTTTAATATAGTCAAAAATATATATGAAAATGCCACAACAGCCATGTCTACATTCTGCAACTAATAAAATAAAGATAAAAAGGGGAGTCAGGCAAGGTGATATCATGTCACCAAAGCTGTTCATTACCGTTCTTGAGTATGCATTTAAAAAACTAACATGGCAAGAGAAAGGAATATCCATCGATCGGGAAAGATTAAACCATCTACGTTTTGCGGACGATATCGTGCTTTTGTTAGATAATCTGGGAGAGATTGAAGACATGCTCCAATATATCTTATATGTAATATATCTTTATTAAACCTAAACCCAAGAAACACTAATTTTATATTAAATATAATATGGTTCAAGAAACTCAAAACTACATATATATATATATATATATATATATATATATATATAAATATATATGTATATATATATATATATATGTATATATATATATATATATATATATATTTATGTTATTACTTTTTTTAATATAACTTAATTGTTCTCAGGCTGAAAAATTCCCATATATTAACCTATGTTGTGTGAGTCCAAAGATTTCCTAGTTGTCCTTTATCGGGGTAGAGAAAAAAAAGGATAATAATAAAAACAGTATGTTACAAAAAATTGGTCTTCTTTATTTTATTTAAAGAAGAATAAAAACAAATATTGCCGTTATCTTATCAATCGGCGTAAATAAATACAATAAAATTTACACAAAAAGTATATTTTAAGTCTTCTTGAAGACAAAACCAATTTAAAGCCAATTTCAATGAATATCTTTAAAACTTTGTATCTTTCTCATTTCCTAATATTTACTTTATTGCAAAAACAAAACTTTAAAACATTTTACAAATGAAGTCTACTCTTGAGTTAAAATGGTAACGACAATGATGTCAACAAAAATCATTCACAGTTACAAAATTTTCAATTCCGAACAGAAAATCACTGACCTTTCCTTCGTAGATTGTATTTAGACGATAACTAGAATCTTCTACGCTCCACAGCAATATGATCTTCCACTATTCGCCTTGGCTTTCTTCTTCGCCTCTACTACTCTCCAACAATTACCACTTGAAATTTAATTCTCCAAACACTCAGCTACTTCTTAATGACACAAGGACCTCTTTCTGTCAACTTGGTGCCGCCAAACTATTTCCTGCTTATTCCAGAAAGTGCCCACTTTAGATCCAAGGATATCTTTTCATCGGCCTTTAATCTCCTTTTAAAAAATTTGCTAACTTTCTTTCACAATGCCGGTATCCAAACTCACAAACACACCCTCTATCGAGACGCGACCTTTCCTTTCGATGATCAAATGACAACTGCTTACTCTCTCATACATCGACTATCAATTCTCCCATTCAAAAAAAAAAACTGTCCAATCAAAAAGCTTTATTTTGTTTACAATCATTAAAAAAACTCATTACTGTTTCCAGAGAAACTAAAATTTTTGCTTTAAAACTGGCTTTCCCTTTGGTTAAAAATACATAAATTATTTCTATAACAAAAGGTTAATTACACTATCCGAATCCTAGGTCATTTACAAACAATGAAAGTGAGTGAGGGGAGGGACCAAATTCTAAAACTCATCAAATTCTTAAAACTTAACTAATTTCAAATTCCCTAATTGTGTACACATCTCAAATACTTTCTACAAAAAGTAACCTAACAGAAAGTGGACATGGGTCGCACCTAACGGAATTACCAGAAATGAAATAGACTATTTCCTCTCAAAAACAACAAAGGAATATTTGAAGACGACACAACAATAAACAACGTAACAACGGGCAGTGACCATCGTATAGTCAAAGCAAAAATAAATATTAACCCTTAAACGGCTAGCGTTACCATATCTTAACGGTAGACAACCTCATTTTAGAAGTGGCAACACAGCTTTTGGTTCCATCGGAATGCGTTGATTATTTGTTAACACGCTTTTAGTATGTGAATGAACACATTGTTGGGTACAACGTCAACGTAAAATCTTTTTGGCAGTTTTATTCAAATTTTAAAAATTGTGGTAACAGTTACGAGCTTCCAAAGATGGACATCCCTCTAGAGTAAGTATTACTAAAACTTCTTTTTTGAATTGTTATGAATAATACTTACAAAAGAGTATTTATAGATAGTTATTCTTCAGTTCTAGACCAAATTTTGTTATGAAAGTATTTCAAGTTCTATAATGTAACCTCAGAAATATTGGCGTTACCGTATGGTAACGCTAGCTAGTTTAGGGAGACAAAAAATATTGTACGTGTATAAATGTCTTGCGTGTTCAGTATGTGGTATATATGCGATCAGAAAAGCTAGGACTCTTGTTTATGTATTAATAATTGTCTAGTATATTCATTTGTTACTTTTAGGCGTGGGTTTGCGCTGGAAGAAGCATTGCAAATGGTTTATGAAGAAGACCTGGACGTTCACGAAATATTCATCGAGCCTCCTGATGCGAATGTTTTTACCGATGAGGATTCTGGTGATAAAGATGGTGGCGGATTTTTAGATAATTTAAGCGGTCGACAGTTGACACCCGGAGCTGAAATCGTCCCTCCTCGTGCTGTCAGAGCTTTTATCGATGTACCTGAATCGGAGCCAGTGTCAAATATCGTCCGCCCTGGGTCAGAAAAAATATCCTGGATTGAAGATGGCTTTGAACGTGTGAGCAGGTATTTTCCTAAACCAGATTATAGTAAATATAATGATATGGACTATTTAGATATATTCGAGATGTTTGTTGATAGCGAAATAATTGAACTACTTGTGACCAAATCAAGAAAATACGCACTTTTCTGCAATAAACCGGATCCAAACATTTCTAACGAAGAAATGAAATGTGTAATTGGGATTATGATTGTTACAGGATATAATGAGTTACCTGGAAGGGACTTTTACTGGGATTCCAAACAAGATATGAAAAATATTTTAGTCACTGAATCTATGAGAAGAGATCGGTTTCGCCAAATTTTAAAATATTTGCACTGCGCCGACAACACACAGCCTGTACATGGTGACAAAATGTGGAAGCTACGCCCACTGATGGGCCTTTTGAAACGCCGCTTTATTGACAACTGGATACCTGAACAGAACTTGAATTACGATGAGGCTATGATCAAATACTTTGGGAAGCATTCATGTAAACAGTTTATTCGGGGTAAGCCCATCAGATTTGGGTATAAAATGTGGTGCCTAAACTCTGCTTCTGTTTATTTGGTGAACTTTGATATATATCAAGGAAAAAACCCAAAGTCAAACACTAGTTACGAAAAAAGCAATTTTGGAAAATGTGCTGCTCCTTTACTTTGCATGATATATGAATTTTCGGATGATATAAAAAAGCTCCCGTTCACATTTTACTTCGACAATCTCTTTACAAGCTTTAATTTGTTATATTCCTTAAAACAAAGAGGGTATGATGGTACGGGAACTATGAGGGAAAATAGAATTCCTACAAGTTGTGAGTTACCTAAAAAAAGTATTATTTCGAAATCGAAAAAAAGAGGAGACACGATATTTATCATCGACAAAGAAGATGCAATAATATTAGTCAAGTGGATGGATAATAATGTAGTGACAGTAGCATCTACATGTCATGGCGTCAATCCAGTCACTCAAGTAAAACGCTACTCTTGAGCCGAAAAAAAAATTATTTAAGTACCACAACCTTATCTGATTTCTGAAAATAATCGATTTATGGGAGGCACTGACTTCATGGACCAGCAGATATCCAGATACAGGATTTCAATTCGTAGAAAGAAGTGGTGGTGGTCAATTTTTACTTGGCTACTAGAAGCTGCTATAGTCAATGCTTGGTGTATATCCAAGAAGTGTAAACATCAAACACAGCTTACCCACCTATAATTCAGACGAGAAATTGCTCAAGCCTATCTGATAAAATATGGCATGGCTTCAAAAGGTGCTGGAAGACCTGCGGCTGCTAAATCAAGTTTATCTTTTAATAGGGTTTCGGATAACTTGAGATATGACAGAACAGACCATTTTTTGATAAACATCCCCAATAATAAGAGGCGTCGATGAGCTGGAGAAGGTTGTAGCTCAAGTATTCGTACTATGTGTGTCAAATGTGATGTAGGAGTATGTCTAGAGTGCAATATAATGTTTCACAGCCCAAAGTGACAATTTTCTTGTCCAAAAATTTTTTGTATACCCTAACCGGCTAGCGTTACCAAAACGTAACGACTATTTTTTTTTTTTAAATTACATATAGTTTGAGAAAAATACTTGTACCAATATGTTTAATAAAGTGTTTTGACCAATATTTATGATGTTTCCTTTCCTTTTTTGCAAAAAATAAATTTCGCCGTTGAAGGGTTAAGATGAAAGAAGAGAGAAAAAGCATTTTTAATAAAACAACGAGGATAGATGCCTTTAAACTAAGAACGAATGAAGAGCAATCCCGAGAGGTCTTAGCGGATAAGTTCGAATCTGATCCTTTACATAATCAAGATCAAATTGACGACATTAATAAAAACCTAAATAAAAACATTCTCGCAGCAGAACTACAGGTCGCAAAAAAACAAGGACTAAAGAAGACAAAATAAGCGATGAAACTAAACAACTAATGATGAAAAGAAGATAACTTCTAGCGCAAAACAAACGCCATACTTAAGAATATAGAGAACTTAATAAAACAATTAGAAAAGAACTAAAACGCGAGATACAAAAATGAAACGAGAACTTAATAGAGCGAGTCATTGAAAACAACAGAGGCTTAAGATGTCTAAGACCCGCACTGGGAGTTCAAAAAATCATCAAAATTAAAGACGTTAACAATGAAGTAGAGAAGGACAAATATAAAATAACAAATATTGTCGAAAACTTATACACATCCTTGTACAGCTCGCAAGGCCAGCGTAATGAAACAACAAAGGAGAACGTTAAAAGAAAAATAAAAAACGTGGGATCATAAATGCTACCAAATATAAAGGGATACGAAATAGAAAGAGCTTTAAAAGAACTAAAAAATAATTAAGCTCCAGGACACGACGGTATAATTGCCGAGCTCTTGAAAATAAGCAAGACATTAACAATCCCTGTACTAACAGAGTTATTTAATAGATGTCTCCATAATAGCCAGATCCCTAAAAACTGGAACGTCTAGTCTAGTAATACTCTTACACAAAAAAGGGGACAAATGTGATCCACAGAATTATAGACCTATATCGTTGCTCAGTCAAGTATACAAACTATTTATGAGAATTATTAATAACCGGTTAACCTACAAAATGGATAATTACCAACCGGTTGAACAGGCTGCCTTCCGCAAAGGATATCGTACATCAGACCATCTGCTGACAATGAAAACATTGATAGAGAAGGTAAATGAATACCAACTACCCGTATTTCTTGCCTTCGTCGAATATGAGAAGGCGTTTGATAGTATCGAGATGTGGGCCATAGAACAAGCTATTAATAATTGTAGAATAGACTCGAGATATAGACAACTAATACATAATATATATGAAAATGCAACTATGATAGTACAACTAGACGAAAATACAAATCTCATCCCCATTAAGAGGGGAGTGAGACAAGGAGACATAATATTGCCAAAGCTTTTCAACCTAGCCCTAGAAGACGTCTTCAAAACTACAAATTAGTCAACCTATGGCATTAACGTTAATGGCAACAAGTTAAACCACCTCAGATTCGCTGACGACATAGTGATTATAGCGAGCACATTCGAGGAACTGCAAATTATGTTGGGGAAACTAGCAGCCAGCTCCCAATACATCGGCCTAAAAATAAATATGAAAAAAACAAAAATAATGACAAACACAGAAGACCCCAGCCATATAACTATAAACGGCAGTGAGATAGAACAAATCCAGGAACATGTCTACCTAGGCCAAATCCTGAGACTTGACAAAGAGAATCAAAGTGCGGAAATTACTAGAAGAGCAAGACTAGCATCGGCAGGATTTGGAAAACTTAGTTGCATACTTAGGAACCGCAAAATACCCCAATATTTAAGAAGCAAAGTGTTCAACCAATGCATCCTTTCTATCATGACATATGGATGTCAAACCTGGACCCTAACCAAGGCAAACATGAATAAACTAGCCACAACAGAAAGAACAATAGAAAGAGCAATGTTAGGTGTACGACTGTCAAAAAGAGGAACGACTGGGTAAGATCCAAAACAAAATACAAGGACAAATGGAACTTCACGGGCCACACTGCTAGACAGTAAGACCAACGTTGGAATACTACAATACAACATTGGAGACCTTACGAAAGTAAATGACCAAGAGGAAGACCACAGATGAGATGGGTTGATGACATTAAAAGAATAGCCGGAACAAATTGAAAATATGTTGCTCAGGATAGACACCGATGGAAGGAGTTGGGAGAGGCCATTGTTCAAACATGGAAGACAGAAGGCTAAGAAAAAGAAGAAGTGTACAAATCATACAAGACAATAACTTTCTACTTTCTCCTTCACCGTTAATGATCGCTTTTGAGATAACAGAAATGTATCCCTGAAAACGGCAGGTAGATATCATATTTCAATTCAACCTATTATTTACAAACTTTTAAATTTTTAAAATTTAAATCTAATTTAAATTTAAAACTCAATATTACCTCAAATTTAAATTTAAAATAAAAATTTAAATCTGTTGATTTCCATAATTTAGAAAGTCCCAATTTAAACATAAATCTAAAATTAACAAAGTCTCTATTTTAGCACTTCACCAACAGTATAAATTTAAAACCTTATCTCTAGAATATAAATATAAGATAATTTAACAATTTTTTGTCTTCTTCTTTTCCTCTATACATTTTTCTCTATATACAATTTCGGATCATATTAATCTGTATACATAATATATAGATATTTTGGGTTTTGTAGTAAAATACTGGCCATTAAGTAAAACTCTGTATAACTCGTTAAGCTTTGGAATCTGTCTCATCAGGAGTGATAATCAATCTCTTTTCTGATACCGACCATAATGTAGCTTCTCCTATTCTAAAAATTTTAAACTCTTTGTCCTTGTGTAGTGTAGTGTAATGTAATGTATAGTTATATATTTCTGACATTATATGATTGTTGGATAAGCCAAAATTGACGAAATGCCCTTAAAGATGCTCGAGAAAACGAAAGTACTTGGGCAAGGTTTAATTAATAAAACTGTGCTCGATATCTGCCTTTCGTTTGATCAAATTTTATTTATTCGAGCATTCAACTTTATATCAAAGTTTTAAAATCGTCCAAAAAAAACTCAAAAAAAATTAATTGTTTTTAAATTATTCGTTACTGTTTAGTTGTAAAATAATTTTATTATATACTACTTTTCTTTTAACTCCTATAATATTAAACTCTATGTTTTGTTTTGTCTCCATTTCCAGAAATTAATTTTACACCCTGCAATTAGTATCACTGAAAGTTATTCCCTCGTTGGCAAAGTGAAACTTTTGCACAAGTCATAAAATCGAACGGTAGGTCTCTAAAACTATCATTGCAACAAAGTTCCTAAACTAGGGATATCCTGTGACAGTGGAACATTCTGGTTTCATTATAAAACCACGAAATTGCACGTCTGGGCCAGATATCGAACAGTTTCCAACGTTCTATTCAACACAACGAAATTACTTTCATTGTTCAATTGATTCAATCACATGACTGTATCCTTCTGAATGCACTTGATAAGGATGCAGAGATTGCAATATACCATTGGATAAAAAAATCGAGAATAATTGAAAATTTAATTTAAAAAGGGAAGTAAGCAATGTTTATTTCCCTTTAAAAAATCGGCATTATTACTATTTTATACTGTATAGTAAATATTACAGAATTTTACTAAATCTCGGAAACATATGCAGAAAAAACAAATATATGTAATGAAATTTGGCATTATATCCAAAACTTATAATCCAAAAATATAATATAATTGTTCTTAAGCTATTTTTTTGTGGCATTTTAAATTAATTACTATTTAACTGGGAATAAGCCACAATTAAAGATAAAAATACGTTTATTGACGTTTTAATTTCCACTTCCAAAATCGTTCTCAAAATACAAAGAGTAAATTAAACAAATTTTGTTTTTTTGTTGACAAATCAACAATATATACAAGATATAAGTATGGTAGCCTTTCCCGCTTTTCCTACATGAGTTAAGGTATATTCTTCCCTAAATCCATAAATTGTTGACCCTTCAGGTCTGTGTCTGTTGGGCAGAAAAAATGGAGGTATTTCCGCCTTATTTTTTTTTTCAGTGTGCCCACATAAGTCAAGTTTTTCGTTCGTAAAATATCCTCTAATTGAATAGAAGAGTACCTATTATCAGCTGTGATAATTCGATTGCTACCAAAGAGCGGTTCAGCTAAGCGCAACGCAGCTTGTCTAGGCTTTAGGAATTTCTTTTACTCGTCACTGATACCATATCCATCTGAGTCTTTTCAGCTGTAGATATAAGCATTAAACAAATGTTATGGAATACTATGCGTTTATTTCTTCTCCGGACTAACTCTTTGTTTTGGAATTAAACAGAATATATTGACATGTATAAATTTATTATATTAGAGGATGAAAATTACACTGCCTGTTATTTCTTAAAACTATGAATTTATAAGTTCTGTTATCTACAATTATTTAACGATGTTTCTGGATGGATTTGAGTACAAGAGATTGGACTCAAATATTAATATTAAAATAGCAAATACGGATAGCTTATCGAACAAAGAAATAAGAGAAATAAATTATTATTATTCCATAGATACGAAGTATTAGGCGAATAAACTAGCGAAACTTATTTATTCTAAATAGGAAAATATTTATGAAGAGTATTGATTCTGATTTCTAACAGCAAATAATTATTAGTGATTATACATGAGAACTTTTCATAATTGTAAATAACATATACCAGGTGACTAAAAACTATATAGAAATACATAGATACTTTAATTATCTTACATGTGAGTAGGTAGGTACATTACACCTCCTTTTGTAAGAATGAAAATAATTGTAAAATGAATTTTCATTTAAATGGTATAAAACATTTGTATACATTATTATTTTATTTTAACACATTTAAATAGTTTCTTTTAGTCTCGATAGTCTTTCACTTCGTCTTATCGGTGTAGTCTCTGTGAAACTAGTCTCTTCACACTTTTTGGATTCACTATAATTATTGTCTTTATTATGTTTACAATCTATACTTAAATCTGTCTCATGTACATGTTTTCGTTTACTTTGACATATATTTAGTGTTAAACAATTTGTAATTTGTTGACAACTATGTGACGGATTTCTACGAAATCGTCGGTAAAAATATTTAATTATCCTGTATAAAATATAAAGTAACATACATTTTATCAAAAATAAGATTGCATAAGTGAAATAAGAACTATTTTTTATTGTGTCTGAAAAATTAATATTTGTTTCTGAGGTCATTTTCTCTAAATTATCTAGTTTCATCATCATCATCATCATTCAGCCCATACTCGTCCACTGCTGAACATAGGCCTCCCGTAGTTCACCCCACAAATTTCTGTCCTGAGCAGCCTGCATCCAATTTTGATGTGTCCGTTTCAGGTCATCCGTCCATCTTGTTGGTGGTCGTCCTCTATTTCTAAAGGCATCTTGTCTGGGTCTCCACTCAAATTATCTAGTTTATGGCTTGCTAAATTTAATGCATCTCGATCGAGATTATTTAATTGTAAGGGAACAAGGTGTAATTTGGATTCATTATTTATCTTAATATCATCACAACAGACTTCTGGAAGGGATAAATCTGGAATGATAGACTGAAAATTACTTTCTTTTGGATTTGAGACAGATATCAAAATAGTTGATCCGGTGTAAGTTTTGCAATTATTCGAAGTAGAAAAAATACCTGTGTTTGAAAGAACAATAGATATTGGCGTACTAGTCTGACAGCTTAAAGTTAAATCTGTTGGTTTGGGTAAAACATATATCCAAGAATTTGGTTTGTTTAATTTATGCCAAATTTCATATTCTGTTTGAATTATACGAGTATCGCAACTAGATGGTATGTTTGTTATTGAAGTTAACAATTCAGTTTCACAAATTGGATTAGTGTGTGTAAATCGGAAAGTATCAGGATTTTTGCAAATAAGTTTTTCTTCATCTAATGAATAACAGTCTTCTAATGTATCAATAGTAACATAAATGTTTCTATTTTCTGAAAGAACAAGATATTTGACAGATGGAAGAATAAAGGTAAGTCTCTTTAATGTTGGATGAATTATAGGAAGAGATATTAGTTTAAAAAGAGAATAAGGAGTATTACTAACCAAAGGTATACTAACCGTAATTAAAATCTTGTTATCAAAATATATATATTTAAGTAAAATGATATCGAAATATTTATGAGCATAATCGATAGTCAATGGAAATGGATAAGTCGATGTACTAGGTAAATGCGTTACCGTTTTAGATAATTCTTGAATTAGTTGCTCAGGTGTTATAACAGAAGGATGAAGGTTATTATTTCTTGCAAATAGAATAACGTTTATTAAAGTAGAATATTCTTGTTGTAATTCTGTTATAAAGAAAGTTAGTAAAGTAAAATGTTCTTCAATTTTTTGTTTTAAATCTAAATTAAAATATTTATTATTCATTTTATCTGTGTAATTGGTAATTGATTCAAAATTTTTATCAAAAATCACTTTGTTTCGGTCTAGATTTGTAATAGAGTTATTAAAATTTGCAATCGTGGCTTTTACTACATGAATTTGTTGTTTTAGTAAATCAAGAAGATGATTTTCGTTACTTTCAGCTTTGTTAATAGCATTATTGAAATTTTCAGCATCATCACTGTCTAAGGTACCGAATAAGGTCCTGAAAACAGATCCAATTGCATTAAATAGAGCGCGTTTTGGTCTAAAATGTTCATGCAGAATTATGTTTTTTAAAGTTTGTTCATCTTGAAAGAGTCTAGGTATGATTTGTACTAAGAGTTTTAGTGAAGTATCACATAATCGTAATTCAATAAGAACTGGTTTGTTTTGACACAGTCTTAATGTTTTTTGATAGGTGAGATCTACAAAATTTAATTTGTCTGTAAAAGGTTGTAAAGGAATATGACTTAATATGTTCCAATGAGTTTCAATAAATTGAACATTTTTTATGTGTTCGTAATAGATTCCAGGTGATTTGTTGATAGGAGTATTGGTATATTTCTTGTGAATTTGTTCACTATTTGTCAGCCATATTATTGCATACCTGAAACAAAAGCATGTTTCAATCTATTCATGTGAACTTTTATTGGTTTTTATTTACTAAAATTGTGCAATTGACAGGAGAATTTATCTCTAGAATTTTATAAGGTCCATTATAATTTTGTGTAAGTTTTTTGGTTTGACCCTTCTTTGTTTGCTCATTTTGGAGATATACTAATTGTCCTTCTAAGAAAACGGTGTCATTAATCTTTTGGTCATAATATTTTTTACTGACTACTTTAGATTCTAATAGATTCGTTTTTGCTAACTCATGAGATTTTCTAAGTTTAAGTGTTAAATTATCTAAATAATCTTCATATGTATATTTGAGTTCTACTGGTCGTATTATACTGCTAGGTAGATTAGGTGTATATCCAAATATTAGTTCATATGGTGTGAATTTGGTTGAAGTATGATTAGTTGTATTATATGAAAACATAGCAAAATCTAGCCATTCGTCCCAATCGGATTGATCAGCTTTAATATAATGTTTAAGGTAGTCTGCTAAAGTAGCGTGACTCCTTTCTAATGCAGCATTTGATTCTGGATGATAAGCAGTACAATTTATATGTCTGATTTTAAAAAGCTTGGCGATTTGAGAAAATAATTTGGAAGTAAAATCTCGGCCTTGATCAGTAACTATTATATCGGGTTTTCCAAACTTGCAAATAAATCCACGAACCAGATTTTCAGCGATAGTCTTGGTTTCATGATTCGGAATTGCGTAAGCTTGAGAAAATTTTGTTAAGTCATCTTGTAATGTTAATATGAACTTATTACCTGACTCGGTTAAAGGTAAAGGACCTACTATATCTAAAAATATTTTTTCTAATGGATTTGAGCTTGTTGTTGTTATCTCCATGGGCTTTACGAATTTTTTTCTAACGAGTTTATTTTTCTGACAAGATTCACAGGTTTTTATAAAGTTTTTAATATCATTTTTCATATTATTCCATTTGAAATGTTTTTTTATACGATTGTATGTCCGATGAAAACCAGAGTGTCCAGCCGTAGGACTAGTGTGATTCTCTTGTAATATTGTAGTTATTTCCTCAGGTTCAGGATTTGTTAGTATATCATGATAAATGATAATAGATATATCAGTTTTTCTAAAAATAAATCTAATCATAGATCTAATTTTTCCCCAACTTAATTTATCGTAGCTAAAAGTTATTCTGGGTAGGCAAATTTTTAATATTTTATCGTTTAATAACCAGTCTCTTAATTTTATTAGGGAATTAAATATATCTTCATAAGAGGTATTGTCCCAATAATTATTTTTTATAAATATGTAATAAAAGTTTTTATTTTGATCAGAAATATATATAATGTCATTTAGTCTTGGATTTTTGGCTTTCAATTTTTCTATATGACTGAATTGTTTATTTATTTGTTTCTGAACGATCTCATTAAAATTTAAATCTACGGAAACAAACAATGCTAAATTTTGTGAAAATGATGTAATCTTTTCATTTGTTTCTTTTATATTATCATTTGTTATTAATATAGTTTCGGATTTAGATAAGAACTGTGAATAAGTGTCATTATTTTCTTTACTCATTTTGTTTATTTGTAAGGTGATTGTTGCCGGGTTTTTGTTTTCTTCGCAAATATTTGTTTCAGATATGGTTAAAGGAGGACGACTTAAACAATCAGCATTTTGATTTAATTTACCTGGTTTATAAATAATTTCATAGCTATATTCTTCTAATGCTAATCTCCACCTAACGAGTCTTGATCCGGGATCTTTTACATTAAATAGCCATGTGAGTGGTTTATGATCCGTATAAATGAAAAATTTATTTCCGTACAAATATGGTCTAAAGTGTTTAACACTCCATACAATTGCAAGTAATTCTTTTTCTGTTGTGCTATAGTTTGATTCCGCTTTGTTCAAGGTACGACTAGCATAAGCAATAGGTAAATCATCGGGTACTTTACCTTGAGAAAGTATGGACCCTATTGCATAATTACTAGCATCCGTTGTTAAGACAAAGGGTTTGGTAAAATCTGGATACTGAAGTATTGGTTCTGAACAAAGTATTGATTTCAGGTTCTCAAATGACTGTTGTTGAATGCTTGTCCAATTAAATTCAACATTTTTCCTCAGCAGTTTTGTTAAAGGTTGTGTTAAAGCACTGAAATTTTTTATAAAGCGTCTATAATAACCAGTGAGACCCAAAAAGCTCTTAATATCTTTTTGTGTTCTGGGTATAGGAAAATCTGTAACAGCACATACCTTTTTTTCGTCCGGTTTGACACCAAATTCAGTTATTAAATGTCCTAAATACATTACTTCGCGACGAAAAAATTCGCACTTATCTGGTTGTATTTTTAAGTTGAATGTAGACAATTTTTCGAATACTTCTTTTAATCTTTTATTATGATTTTCTAATGTATCGGCATGAATGACTATATCGTCGAGATAGACAAAACATCTGTAATTTTGTATTCCTGAGAGGACAGTATTCATTAGCCTTTGAAAAATACTGGGAGCATTTTTTAATCCAAATGGCATTCGTGAATATTGATAATGTCCAGACGGAGTTGAGAAAGCAGTCTTTGGAGAATCCTCAGGATCCATTTTGATCTGGTGAAATCCTGATGTTAAATCTATTGTTGAAAAATATTTTGAATGACCCAATTGGTCTAATATATCGACTATATTCGGAAGTGGAAATGAATCTCCTATAGTAATATCATTTAGTCGTCGATAGTCTATAACAATTCGCCATTTCTTCTTTGCTGAAGCATCGGCCTTTTTTGGCACAACCCAAAGGGGCGAATTCCATGGCGAAGTTGATTCTTCGATAATACCTTGATCTAGCATACCTTTTATTTGAGTTTCGACTTCATGTTTGTGTACTTCAGGATACCTGTATGATTTAGTGCTAATAGGTACATTAGAATTTAAAGGAATTTTGCAAGTTATGGCATTTGTACTGGTAAGTTGATCTCCTTCCAGATAAAAGATATGATTGTACTCCTTGCAAATAGAAATTAAAGATGATTTTTCTTCACTATTTAAATGATCTGTTCTCAAGGCATTTTTTAATTTAGCAATTCTGTTAGAATTCGTATTATCTTTATAAGAAGACATTTTTCGTATATTTGCATTGTTTTGTAAATTTGGAATTTTTTCTATTGCTACTTGAATATCGTTTAATTCAACATCCGTTTCAGTAGTGTTTACGATTGAGGTTAAAAAGAAATCATTTTTTACTTTAACAACACTAGGACATAAAAATACACCTTTAAAGATTTCGCGTTCGGGACATAATCCTTCGCTTAATTCATTATTTATTACTTTAATTTGAACAATTGTTTCAGTTCTTGCGGATAGAATAGTTTTATTACTTCTTGAGTTAAAATTAGAGTTTTGATTTAGTATAAGATCGTCTGAACAGGATTTTTCTTCTGAACAAGATTTTGATTTATGATTTCGTGAAGAGTTACAAGTTTTATTTGTGCATATCTCAGTGGATTTTACACATTTTGGACTTGAATTTTCTTTGGATTTAGAGTTAGATTTAGATTGAATTGGATTGGATAGTAGTTCTTCACTACTTAAGGTTATTTGGATATCATTGGTTTCTAAATAAGAATGATCCTCTATGGATTTAGCATCATAAGGAAATATTTCATCGATATTAGAACTTGTCTCGATATTTTGATCTCTCAGAAATTCGTCATTGTCATTGTTTAATGGAGATTTTATATATTCAATTGGAATAGAACAATTTTTAAAGTTTAATTTATTTTCTTTATAATCAATTTGGCATTTATTTATTTCAAAAAAATCGCTACCTAATATACCGTCGAAATGAAGAGGAAAATCGTCTTCTACGACATAGAAAACATGAGTTTGGACAAAATCTTTTATCTTGAAATTTACGTTACAACTACATATAGTTTTATTTGGATTTAAGACATTTTTATCAATGCCTCGTAGAGTAATAGACTTAGAATAAATTTTTGGAATGTTTAGTATTTTTGAATATTTAATTAAAGAAATATCTGCGCCTGTATCGATTAGAAACTTGCAAGAGGATGGATTAGAATTATTTACTAAGGGTAAATCTACATAGGAAGTGACTGAGAAGTTGATGGTTGTGATACGGCCTGAACTGAACGAACTCCTCGAGAATCGACCGTTGGTTGTCGAGGATTCTGGAAGTTTAAAGAATTTGTTGGATTTTTGTTTTTATTGTTAAATTCGCGTTTTCTACATTCTTCTATAACGTGACCTGGTTTTTTGCAGTATCTGCAAAAACGTTGGGAAGTGTTGGTATTTTCTTTTCTTAAGTTTGGAGGAAAATCAGAATTGGAATTTGAATTTGAAGGTTTATAATTTTGATTTTGAGAATTTGACCTTTGAAGATTTGAATTAGGATATTTTGGGTTTTGAAAACTAGAATTTTGAAGATGTCTAACATTTCTATCTGAATTGTTTTTATATCGACAGTTATTTGAGGAATGGTTATTTCGTTTGCAAATATTACAGAATGGTCTGAAAATTTCTTGTCTTGATAACTGTTCTTGTTCTTCGGCAATTGCTATAGCAACAGCTCTTTCTAAGGAATCTGGATTTCGGGCTTTGATTAAAATAGAGAGGTCTTTGTTTAATCCTCTAATAAAGACATTTAGTGCTTGAGTTTTTAAGAGTTTAGTACATGCATTTCTTGCATCTGGAGATAAGTCTGGATCAAGTGTATTTATTAATTTTATATAGCAATTTTCAACTTTATTTGCAAATGACATTACATTTTCACTGGGCATCTGACGTAAGGAATGTAATTCCAATTGCCACTGACCTTCAGTTCGGCGTTCAGAATAAGCATCTAATAAGAAGTCTTTTAAATCTTTCCATTCGTCAAATGTTCTGTTTCTAGTTATGGCCCTAGCTTTATCGGTTAATTTAGTTTCTATAATGGCTAATAAGATGGGTTTGGATTGCGGATTTACTAAATTGTATGCTTTATCACAATTGTCTATGAATTCGTATAATTTTGATTTTGTACCATCAAATCTAATGAGAAGTTTTTCAGCTATTTCAATTGATACTGACATTTTATTTGAATTAGAAGTAGAAGAATTTGAAAGAGAATTTGAGTCGGGAGAAGGTATTTGTTCGTCAAATAAGTTACTTATATCAGGATATAAAGTAGACATACGTTTACAAGATTTTTAAAATATGAGACAGAATTTAAGATAGAATGTACTTACAAGTAGAATATTGTTGTTGGTCGCATAGTCTATTATTCCACGGGTTCACCTCTACTTCCGATGGAACTACAATTGGGTTATGACTGGAACTGGATTTCGAACTGGATGTACTGGACCCCAATGTAATTAGTTGTAGTGGCGATTTTTCCACACTGACAGTTTTTTTTTGAATGATTCCTCGAAGGAAACAAGTCAATTCAAAAATTCCTCAGCTCTCCTTCTATCAGCAATCAGAGGAACTCTGCTACTAATATCCCACGTTCTGACACCAAATTTTGTTATGGAATACTATGCGTTTATTTCTTCTCCGGACTAACTCTTTGTTTTGGAATTAAACAGAATATATTGACATGTATAAATTTATTATATTAGAGGATGAAAATTACACTGCCTGTTATTTCTTAAAACTATGAATTTATAAGTTCTGTTATCTACAATTATTTAACGATGTTTCTGGATGGATTTGAGTACAAGAGATTGGACTCAAATATTAATATTAAAATAGCAAATACGGATAGCTTATCGAACAAAGAAATAAGAGAAATAAATTATTATTATTCCATAGATACGAAGTATTAGGCGAATAAACTAGCGAAACTTATTTATTCTAAATAGGAAAATATTTATGAAGAGTATTGATTCTGATTTCTAACAGCAAATAATTATTAGTGATTATACATGAGAACTTTTCATAATTGTAAATAACATATACCAGGTGACTAAAAACTATATAGAAATACATAGATACTTTAATTATCTTACATGTGAGTAGGTAGGTACATTACACAAAAAAGCATTACGTGCATCCGTAAGACACTGTCTTTTGAGTCAATATTTAGCCGGTTCGTTCGGCATGTACATTTTATCCGGCATTTACCTCGAAAATTTACAAGCATTTTATCAATTATGGTAGATTAATCAAGTCCGTATACACTTTGACAATTTTCTATGAAAGTATTGAATATAAATGAAATAGCTGCAGTTGGATCATCTTTTTTGCGTTCCTCCCTGTCTTCAGGATTATCGGATTGGATAGCAAGTAAAAGAAAAGCAAATCTTTTTTTGCTCATATCTGCTTTGAAGATTTCTCTTCCAGGTCCATCTGTTGCAAATAAACGGTGTATATTTTCATGACTGGAGTTGGCAGTGTAAACAAGCGAGTCCCAAAAATTCTCAATAACATCCATTTCTCTAAGATCATAGATTGAACTAGCAGAATATTTCTCACGAATTGATCGTAATTTTGTGTTTGTATTCCGCTCAATATGTTGTAGAATGTTATAACTAAACAACATATTCCAAAGAGACAGGGGTATCACAGCATCACCGAGAATTTTTGCCTTTGTTTTTAGAATTGGCACTTTTATGACAGTGTTGTGTTTACATGTTCTAGATGAGGGGATAACTTCTGATGTACACCACCCGTGTCGATTTTTACCATAAACATAGGTTTTGTCACTATCACTTTACTGCTTCTTTATCACAATCTGCAGGCTCGTCAGAAAATCAGAATCAGAAAATTCCGAACATATAGGTATGTTCAGATTCAATGTAATGGTCTTCCGAAATATCGTCTACATCACTGTCGTCGGCGTCGTCTGAGAAACTACTCTCGACCTAATTGTTACCATAACTATTTAGGAACTCAGAGAAACTTGTCGCAAATACACCCACTTGTCAAGCTCCAATAGTTCAAGGATTAGATAGAAGGACTTACCTGTTGGCGGTGCTAATATCCAATAAAATATAACTAAAAATATGGACGTCTGTCACACGACGCCGGACCAGTTAAGGCCCCTTTTAACAATGTTATAATGTTATACTGAATTAAATATATTAACTTTTGTATTCTTGATAAAAATACTTTTTTAAGTCCATAAGTAATTTTTTTTTTTCACATTAATTTGACATCACATGTGTACCATATTAAATTAATATTATGTATAAAGTCATAATCAAGCTTATATTTAAAAAAAAATCTGATATTACCATCCCATGCTCTCACGTGTATTTTTGTTTTTTTTTTTAGTACGTGATCTCAGCGTTATAATTAGGAAAAAGTTAGGTAAAAATACTTGACAAAAATAAACCACACTTTAAACACACTTTAATAATCCCTTATAATCAGGGGGATATTCTACGGCCCCAGAACATCATTTAGCAAGTGGATTAGAGAGTTCGGTATAATAAACGCACGTGTTTGGTTGCGCTAAGGGTAGATTTAAAACTTTTTAAGCCGAAACATGTGCTGATTTTTGTTAAATTTATGACGGGATGAGACCGCTTTAGACTTAATCTAATATTTAGAGATTTACCAGTTCGGTGACGTTAATTAATTATCTAGTAGTTTTAGATGGATATCTTGGGAATACTCTAATTTTAATTATAAAAATGCAAGTAGGTATTATTCGTTGTGTTTTACAAACATTTCGAATAGTTTTGTTTAAATAAATAGAAAATACTTTATAACGACCTTATTTAGACTTTTGACTTTGCATAGAATGGCTGCCTACTTTTTTGTTTCGGGGTTATCCCGTTACCGGTGAGGTGCAATTTCAGTTACTTTGAGCGTGATGTGGAGTCTCTCATACTCCTTTTTAAAACATAAAAAAAGATTTAGGTATTTGAAAAAATTTCATTGAAATAAATTACAACTGAATGAACTTTATTCGCTCATAGGTATATAATAAGTATTATATAAAAAAAGTTATATTAAAATTTTTTATTTTACAATAGAACTGAAATTTCTCCTTATTATAACCAGTCACAATTTCATCAATTAAAAAAAGTGTTTTTTTTGCAAAGCTGAGAACATATCTTAGGTTTAAGGGAATAATAACCATTTATTTTTATGCAAAATATAAACAAATTTATTCAGTACAAAAATTCTGACAACAGGTGAAATACACTAATTATAAACAACATTTATTTTCGCTACGATTATTTTGAAGCACACTTCTAGCTCTTCTTTGGTATTTATTGTGGTTACTGCTCCCACTGTTTCGCTCATAATTCTTTTGATGTTTGACCAACTTATCCTTTTCCTCTTGTAGAGTTCTTTTCCTCATTTATTCATTGTATTTCATGTTCTTGTCCCAGTGTTGCAAAATGACATATCCAAACAAAACCATGAAACCACACCAGATTTTCACCATGGAAAATAGGTTTCATCGATTCTAATTAGATAGTGTGTTGCCTGTCGTCGAGATAGCCACATAATTCCGGTCAGTTATTCCATCAAACCAGTTGGGCGAAAATAATTCTCAGCTCCCCATTAAAGAGTGGACCTCGCGGTCTAATGTATGCAGAAAGCATACGTTATACAATTTTCAGCATATTTCCTGTTTTAATTTTTACTATGGTGGCTTCTATAGTGACCAGATCATCTGGTGTAGAAATTGCTCGATGGTGTTTTTGTTTTTTTACTAATATGACTGTACCTGAGATAATGTCCTGTAATCAATTTTTCCGTTATTTTCATTTCTTGTTAAGCTATGATGGATAGTTCGAGTCTGTTGGCAAACTCGTCCAAGGTGTTGATTCTTGGTTTTCTCCTTTCTGAATTCCATGACCCGATTCGGAGATGACAAACCTGCTGAATATTACGGTTTAACCATACGTTTCATTGCATTTAAAGACAGTTATTATTTTTTCAGACATTGCTGCAAAGTGCAAGTTGCAATTTATGTTGCAATCTTAAGGATTTCTTCCGTATTTTGTGTCTTGTGTTCACATTTATTGTTGTATGTGTACCACGTACATTTCTGTTTCTGGTTTGTTGTGGTGCAAAAGGTTTCTTTTTGGGTGCTTTGGAGCAGCCCCTATAACAGGCGGTAAGAGCTCTGCCATAGTTAGTACACTTCGGTTCGGCGTTTCTATCCTTTCGGTACTCGCTCTTTAAATGGTGATCTCCACATTTGATGCATTTTGAGCCACAGTAGCAAGCCTTAGAACCGTGATAGAAGCCCTGAGAGTTGTAACATAGCAAGATTTCTTTTTGTTTATGATCTAGTTTTCTACATACATTGTCACGTAGCAGAGGTCGGTGATCGTTTTAATATTTTTTTCTTCTTATTTAGTTGTTACCTAGAAGAGTGGTTGTACCTTTTGGTCTTCTCTTTTTGAGATTATGTGTGATATCGTGATGGTATGAACTTAATGTGTGGTTTGAAATATGACGATAAAAATAAATATTATTTTGAGATAAATTTAAAATATTGGATTTTAATTTGGCGGTTTTCTGACAATCTGCAAATATTTTAAATAGATTAAAATAGAAATTGGCAGAAATAATTAAAGATAAACAACGAAGAAGATGGGTCCATACACGACATGAAGATGACCACGTCAGTACTTTCAGGTGGTGAAGACTATAATAAATCTGATTGGATAAATTTCTGTAAGCAATGTATCCAATTGTTTCTACGCCACTGGCAGCAATTAACTTATAGTTCTTAAAATCTACCGAGGTAAATTCTTTAGCAAATTCTCATGAAAGCCGATAATGTATTTAAAAGATATTTTTACCCACAGATTAACTTTATCCGACCAATTCCCAAAATTTCCCTATTAACAGTGGTTTTTACCTACCTCTCTATAGAAATCTCGAAGTTGTCCACCGCAATTCGCTTGTCAATTAGTAAGGCATTGCAATCAGAATTCATGATACTATGATTTCCGAGATAGAACCAATTCGCAATCGAATTTTGTACGTCGATGCGCATGACATCATTTGGCAATAAAAGTTTATCTTTAATTTCAGATTTTTTAATATATTTTATATAAAGTGCACACATTTATTTGTCAACGTACTAGATAAACGATAAAACAATACTAAATCTGACAAAACTCCATGCAAAACAGAACATTTCTGGTGATATTTGTCACCAAGTGACGCCACACGTGCAAAAGAGATAGACTGATCGCGTGCGCGTGGGTTTATCTTTAGTTTATAGTAATATGATCAGAATGTTAAGAATTCAGTATCGTTGTAGTAATCGACCAAGTGGGTCGACGCATTCCTTGGTTATAGTTTGTATAACTCACGCGTAGCAGTCAGTGTCACATATTAGCTAGTATCGCATACACGCATTCTTGGTTCAGGATTTGAACTGTTGCTTAGATAAGTAGTTACCTAGATATTGTTACATATCTTATAGTTAAAAGCTAAACGCTCAGTCTTAATCAATTATATTAATATTGAAGAGAACATCCTGAGTTGAAGTGATAATTATTAGTGACATTTTAATCTGTACCAGTACTGATCTAGTGTATCGCGGACTAGTGTAACGTATACAGTGATCGGCGGTTTCAATAAAAGAACCTTGCACTAAAACTTTGACTAGATAATAACTTTGTTGTAGTAACATTCAATCATTAAATTACGTATTGTTTAAAATGTTTGTGCTCTTTTTCCCCAGGTTAGTAGGTGGTCCTTCGATTTGCATATAATTACACGACTTAGTATAGTCGCCTAACTATATTATAATTTTACACTGCGGTGTAGAAAATGAATGCACCGACGATGTATTATTAATATCTGCAAAAAAAAATTAAATACGTGAATCTAAAAAATCTCTTCTTCCAGAATTTATATATATATATATATATATATATATATATATATATATATATATATATATATATATATCGAAAAAGAAGTACGAGCGTCAATTATAATGCTTTCAGCTATTTATATGATGGAAATGAGGTATAAAAAAAGTTCAACTCAGGAACCATAGATGTAAACGTTCAATGTTTTTTTGAAAAAAAAAAAACAGAAGTTAGTTCTTATAAAACTCACAAAGAGCGGAGGTACGTAAAGATATGTAAAAGAACAGTAAACTTTACAGTTTTACGAAAATACTTTTAAAATGTGGTACCCGTGGTGTATTAATAATTCTGCAGCTGAAGAGCCAATGGAATCCTTTAATCAATTGGAAAATTTTTACAAAAGCGTGTAGTAAAATGTAAACGAAATTTTCAATACCTCTCTGATGATCTGACACATATGCTGACAGATGTTCATGAAGGATTGTGTTCAAAATTAACTAAATCAGAAGCAATTGTAGAAACATGTTTATTAGAGTGTCCAAAGCAACCTTATACAAGACTATAGGAGAAACATCTTCTTCCAGACAGAGGAGAAAGGATTGTTCAAATTCACGCAAATAGAACCGCATCTAAAGAACCTTTAATCCGAACAATATACAAAATGGATGCGGCTAATATTTTTTCAACTATTTAAAAGCCTTCGAAGTGAACTGGTTCGAAAGGATATTTTCTTATATTCAGCAACAACACTTTGATGATTTCTTAAAACTCATAATTTTAAGTAAAAAAACGATACACAAGCGCCAAACACCAATGGAAAGTACTAGGATAATTATTTATTTAAGAGACATTTCTATCAGATAGATAACTGAGTATCAAAAAATGAAACAACATGTTGTTTATCTAGATGAGACCTGGTGTAATACTTATGACAGGACGGAGAATTATAATTTTACACTGCGGTGAAGAAAACAGATAGATCGTTGATGTATTATTAATATCTGCAAAAAAATTAAAATCGCACCTCTAGATTATCATGAGAATAAGGAAAGTTTAATTTTTGAATCATGGTTTGAAGAATCTCTTCTTCCGAGACCTAAATATGGTGTGATTATCATGGACAACGTATCATATTATTCAAGATTAATGAGAAAATTACAAATATTACTTGAAACAAGTTACAAATTCAAGAATTTTTATTTGACATAGTAAAAAGCAATTGTTGGATGTTGTTTATGGTAGACAGTACCAGAAGGAATATGTTGTTGATAACTGTACTCGCAGTAATGGGCATACCGTGCTTGAACTTCCTCCTTACTATTGTAAATTAAACCCAATGGAGTTAATATGGACTTAACTTGAAAGAAATAGAAGAAAAGAAACGTGGCTCCTAAACTTTTGTCTACTGCTCTCCAGTTAACTAGAAGACAAGTCACAAAGATCACAGCAACCAACTGGAAAAATGTAATCAAACATGTAATCGCAGTGGAAAATGATTATGTTAAACATTTACCAGCATTAACCAAATTAACTATAAATTTAGAAGATACAACTGATATTATTGATAACAGTGATTCTGAGCAGATTAGTAAGTTCTTATTTCCAACTAGGTGTTAGTTGAAACCTTTATTTTTATTGTAATTGTAGATATTCTCGTTTTGCTAAGTACAGATTAGGTCATTATAAAATACCTGCTAGATATATTAAAAAAGATGTTCATAAAAGTTTCAGACCTCGTAACCATTTTTAAATTATTGAGGTACTAAGTCTCTCTCACACGGTGTCAAACCAAAGTGGTTAATAGAATACCCCGTATATAATTTAAAAAATGAATTCTCTATATTTGTTTTATTACAATAACTAAGTTATCAGGGATAAAATGTGATTATAAGTTTTAAAACTTATGGGCAGTTCTGTTATTAAATCGTTTGTATACTAAAATACTTGTACATAAAAAATTTGTTTAATTGTATGTAATAATTACTTTTATTAACTTTTAAGTATGTGATATATGTAATATATACAGTATACTAGTAATCATTAGCTGATACTAATTTTTTACAATAAATTCTGTTTAGTCGAGTCGATTAGTGTTATCACTCCCTAGATATATATATTTTATTTAAACGTTATAGAAAATGAAATTTTTTCTTAAACAAAATTAAATAAAAATAAAAACTTTTATTTAATTTAAAATTAGATATCTACGCTACTGTTCAGTGGTGGTCACTCGAACATTGTTGCCATTTTCTAGTATTTTACTTGCTCTGGTTCCTATAAATTTTCTCACGAAATTACGTGTCGACTATATGCGCTAAATAGTATAAAAATCGCCATCCTAATTTGTTGAACAACTGTTTGTTTAATTCTACCACTGATAATAAAATTAAACGTCTACATATTATAGTGTAAAAATATTGTAATAATGTTAGCGCCATTTACTAATGAGATTTCTAGAATATAACCAAATAGTCTCAGATTTCAATTTGACGGCTTTCTGATAATCCGAAAATATTTAAATTAATTAAAATAGAAATTAACAGAAATAATTAGACATACAACGAGGGAGATGGGCCCATACACGGCATGAAGATAACCACTTCGGTACTTTCAGGGGGTGAAGACTATATTAAATCTGATAATGAAATTAAACATCTACATATTATAGTGTAAAAACACTGTATTAATGTTAGCCCCATTCATTTATGAGATTCTTAGAATATAACCAAATAGTCTCAGACCATTTATTATCATCTATACTATGCTAATTCATACTTATTTCCAGTCTACAATGAATAAATCGAGACTGATAAGTATACGGTTGCCTTCAAATCAATTATCATAAATGGTAGTTCCCACAAGATTTGTTTATAAGAAACAAGGCAGGCATCTGGAAGTAATTGTAGTTTTTAGATATAAATCAAAAGGGTAAACGATATATCCTAAAATACTGGTCATGATGGTAATAGCGTAATTGAAGACATAAGTGGATAAAGGTCATATGTCACAAAATGATATTTTTGAGTAATGACCATTTTAGTGTCTTTTGTTCCAAGTTAATTATTTATTTTATAAATTTGCATTGCTGCACTTTTTTAAACAGGTATCTGAAGGTACTTTTTTTAGACTTTAAATTGAATTTAAAAAAAGTTACCTTAAGCCAAATATTTCAGATTTTGTGGACATATTGCCTTAATCCACATACTAAAAATAATTAAAAAATGTTAGGGTTCAGTGGATAAAAGAGTTAAGTATAAAAAATGGTCATTTATTTTCAAAAAACACTTACAATACAAAATGAAAAATTAACAAAAATAAATTTTTTAGTAGGTTTTTCTTTTCTTTTTAGGATTTTCTTTATTTTCCTCTATCGCGTTTTCATAAAACCATCTGTACTCTTCGGGAACAAATTTTATTTGGTCTCTTAAATTTTCCAGTTTTTCCAAACTCAAACCACCAGTTTTATTTTCCAGTCTTCTTGGTCTATATTCACTTCTGGTCAGATGTGCTGTCCTTTTTTTTCTTAAATCTACTTGCTGAAATGGCATGTAGTCATTAAGACATGTCTTATAGAGATAGAATCCAAATTCGTCCACTCTTATCCATTTTACATTATCACGAAAATTAATCTTTTCATTTGAACTGTTTGTTGTCTTTTTACATAAATAGAGCTTCGTTAGCAGATCTTCAAAGTCGTAGAAAAAATTCTCCATATTTACACAAATGCTACCTTTTGTGCTTGCCGACGTGATAATGTTACGATATTGATCTGGAATAAAAATTGACTGATGTTTTCTCAGAACTTTTTCTATCCTTCCAAAGTCCCTGTCAGAATCTAAATAACTGTGGCCCACTTCAGGAAATTTGTGCTCTATTATTTTAAAATATCCATTTAAAATGAGATATTGATATAGACCTACAATTATAAAGTTTTTGTTCTGACCAGAACATGAATCTGACCATATGATCAAATGATTAATATGGGGATTTTCTTCTTTTAAAAGCTTACAAAATCGAAACAGACAACTCGCTATTTCAGTACTACCTCGATTAGCTACATCTTCGGTCCACGTAAAAAAGTAAGATTTTGATCCTGATGAAGTTATGCAATGTATACCAAAATTATACAGCCACATTTGACGTAAATAGAATGCTCTTGATGTTGAAAGCTTAGGTAACGGCATGGTTTGTTGTAGATCCATTGTGATGTAGCACATATTATTGTCACTTATTGGCTTTTGCCTATCTACTTTTTGAGATTCAAATGCAATGCTACAGTTTTCTTTATGCTCTATAGTATTTTCTCCAGAATCACATGTGCTACATGTGTCACTTTTTGGATATCCAAATGATAGATTGAATTTAGTATCGAACACATGGCGATACATGGAAAGTTTAACTAAGTATTTTTCACCAATTTGTTGTTCATCGCATCTTTTTAGGTATAGTTCATGCATTTTTGTTACATTTAATAATGGTGACAAATACTTTCTATTCTGATTTTTGTTTCGAGAATAGTGAGAGCTCTCAGCTGGAAACATTTGAACATGTTCAGTAATGTATTCTACTACCGCTTCACCGATCTTGTGAGGTCTATTTGTATGTTGCCCTTGTTTACTTGGACTTGGAGCTGATTGACCTTGTTTAAGTTGTTTTTGAAGATTTAATATTTTCTTTGAGCCAACTTGGTACAGCGAACAAATTGCATCCTTACAGACAGATATTTTTTCTCTGTCGTAAGTTACTGAGTATTTAAAAGAACATTCTCTTAACTTCTGCTTTTTACCTCCAGAACGAATTCGGTGTCTTGAAACTTGATTTATGTCAATGCTTTTAAACAAAAGACAGGTTTTTGCGTTATTTTCTAAATTATAAAACCTTTTCAATATAGATTTTCTAGCTTCTAAGCTGAATTTGGTTCCACACTTTAATCTGCATGTTGCTTTACATAACACTAAATCTTCCTCAATTTCTTTTGCTGGTATAATTTTTCCATTTTGAGAAACATATTCCAACCCTTTTTCTTTTTGTATTGCTGCCTTTTTTTTCTTCCATTCAACAGGGTTGCGTTCTCTTTTACGAGCTTTCTTCTCTTTAAGCTCAAAAATTTTTTTCGCCGTCCTGTGAGGTTTGGAAACATCAGCTCCTTGTCCTTCTGCGGTAACATGTACCGCACTTTGACTGTCTTCAATATTGGGTTTTATTTGAAATTTCTTTGTCTTATTTTCAGCATTCACTTCTGCTTGGTTGTCTATATTCTTCATGTTTTGTTCCTTTTTTTCATTTAACAAATTTTTGTTAGGAAGTTTTTCAGAAAAGATGTTTCGTTTAGCATCATGTATTTTTTTGGAAAACATTTTGTTTGTGGTTTCTTCATAGTAGTCTGATTCATCCGAATAGCCCGTACCTGAAGGAACGAATTCATCACTGGACGACACATATCCGTCTGCTTCGCTTCCTGACTCATTGCTTTCTAAAAATATAAAACTATATGTAGTAAAATTAAAATAAATTTACTACTAAGAAATTATAAACCTTTCCAGCCAGGCTTACGTATGGTATCCATGTGTTTTTTCATTTTATACCAAATATCTCAAAAGCACAAAACCAAATTTTTTCATATTAAAAACGTTGGAGAACAATTTTATTAAAATTTAGACAATGCATAGTGTCTATCTGTCTATGAGATATTGAAACACTCCAAATAACCGATATTACAAAATAATTATTAATACAGATTAGAAAATACTAGATAACTTTAATATTATCTTAAATTATTATTATATTAACTTGTCAACGAGGCTGGAAATGTCAAATAAATATTCCCTTACCGACAAAATTTCCGGAAGTCGATGGTATCTGCATGTCTGCACAATACTGTTTATTGGATAAATCGTTGAGTTTACGGGTATTTAAATCTGACGAACTAGGAGGAAATACACCTAAAACCAACAATATTGTAAGTATGTGATAAAAACTACAGTAAAAAGCATTAATTGGTACTTTGCATAAAACAACAAGTATTAAAAAATATATGTATATGAACCTTTATATAATAATGTAATATTACCTTTTTTAACAGTATTCTTTTCTTTCTGTTGAAGATATAGTCTGTAAATTCTTTTTCCTCTACTCTCCATAATTTTTTCGTAACTTTTTGACTTAAAAACTGTAAAAATGTTTGCACAAAGTAAATTACACAATTACATTGATTTTCATAACATAACCTATAAAGTCAAATGTCAGAAAACCAACTGCTGAGCGACTAAAAATTTGAGTGGATAAAGGTAATATGTCCGCGATTTTAGACATAATACCTTTATCCACTAGAATTCGAAAATTTAGTGGGACATATTGCTTTAATACCTTCCTATTTTTTTTAATTAGCTAAAAATAAGTAATTTTAAAATTTTAAAAGGTTAAACAGCATATTAGCAGCACAAAAAACCAATAAAACAATTTTTTCAAAAAAGTGACATATGACCTTTATCCACTCATGTCTTCAATTATTGCAAGAAATACAGGAGAACAGCACTCCAATTGTTAATTTTAATATGATTGTCCATCTATAATATACACTGACCGGTAAAAAAAGTGACCATCCTATAAATTTATAAAAATAAAAATTCATTGAAAGTTTGGTGCACTGTTTCATATTATATACTCAACATCTTTTATTTTTAAAACAAAAAATGGACATTACTGCTTAATTCCTTAGCATAATTCATTTAATTAAAAGGCTACAAAAGAAAATAGTGTAATATCGAAATGAATTACAGAGAATAAAAATTACGAGCGAACTTGAACAAAATTGTCTAATATTGGGTATTATGCTCTAAACATCAATATCCATTTGCATATAATTTGCATGAGAAAGGAACATATTCTGTATTAAAATTTGAGAAATACGTTTATATTCTTTACGCAGCATGTATTGCAAGACTTTCTGGTTGGCCTGGTTGACTTCTAACCCAACGATGAAGTTTATCCCAAAGATGTTCAATCATATTCAGAACAGGGCTGCTGGCTAGTCATTCTAAAGTATTAATTCCTACTTTCAAAAGTAATTTGTCACGAATATTGCAGTATGCGGTCGTACATTTTTATGCATAAAGACGAAATTGTCCCTAATAAATGCAACAAATGGAACTACTACTTTTGCCAAAACATCCTCTATATACCAGTATATATACCAGTTAGTTTTCAGAAGGCCTTATGTCCACGTCCTTCTATCGTCTTCCATCTCTAAGATCCCTTGTACTCATTGCCTTGGTTACCCCTTCTTTTCATGTCTTTTTGGGTCTTCCTCGTTTTTTACGATTTAATGGTACCCACTGCATAATCTTTTTGGGCAATCTTGTGTCTTTCATTCTTTGAACATGACCATACCAAATTAACTGTTTCTTCTCAATATCTGTTGTTAAGTAACCGTCTCCTCCAATTCGTCGTCTTATTTCCTCATTTCGAACTCTCTCCCTGTGGGATATACCTAACCTAACGATCTTCTAAACACATCCATTTCTACAGCTTGTAGTTTTTTTCTGTTGTTCTTGTTTATTCGACAAGTTTCTTCTCCGTAAATTAGGCTGCTTTTAATAAGTGTTACATATATATATATATATATATATATATATATATATATATATATATATATATATATATATTATATATATATATATATATATATATATATATATATATATATATATATATATTGGCAAAAGAAAAGAACCATTTAAAACGTGTTTTTTTGGAAATGTGTTTCATAAAATCTAGCACATCTTGCATCAATAAAAAGTCCAATATAGACAAATTAAGTAACATTTATTGTTATTTACTAGAAAAACACCAAAAATAAAATAAATATTTACCTGTACAAAAATTACACCTCTGTGTAATATGTTGCATACCATTAAGACAGGTTAAAAAAGTATAGACACCTAAGAAGGGCCTCTAGTATTTCTTGTAAAGAGAGATAACATCAATTTACACCTAATTACATATTAATTACACTGTTTTTTCTTTCCATTCTCTGTATAAGTTAATATACACCAGTAAAACATGCCATCAATCAAGTTTTACTATGTTTACAACAAATTTTAAAAATTTTATAATGTATTATGTCCATAATTGTATATTTTAATGTGTGGTATAAATGTTAAGTGTTCAATGCTTACAAAAATAGTCTCAACGACTAGTAAGTTACACTGAAGAATTGTGATATTTTTTAAATATTTACATAATTGTCTTTTACAGTGCCTTGAAAAAGGAAAATAAAACCATTCCGAAACATCGACAAAAAGTCAAAAGAGTGTTTTTTTTAACATCCCGGCCAATATTCTGACTGCAATAATAAACTGTGTTGTTTGTATATATCTATATATATATATATATATATATATATATATATATATTGTATTTTCACTTTATTTCTATTTCGGAGCTCCAAAGTATTTCAGCTAATTGTTCTTCTAGCTTGTGTTACCTTTTTTTATTTTCTCTTAATCTTTTCCCGTTCTATCGAAGATTACTCCTAGGTACGTGTATTCACTACAGGATGTGATTTCTTCATTATTCTACAGTTCGATATTGGATAACTCAACTGCTATGGGTAGGTATTTAGTTTTTTCCACAATAATTTCAAAGCCCCACTGTTCATACTCCTTCTTTAGTTTCCTTGCCATATACTCTAGATCGTCTTTATCATTAGCTATGATGGCTTGGTCATCAGCAAATTGTAATGTATATAAACAAATCTCTCCGAGGTCTATACCCATACCGTGACATATACGTTTTCACTAATTTAGTACTTTTGCAACATATATCTTGAACAACTTTGGTGAAATACAGCATCCTTGGTGCAGACCCTTGTTAACGATGAGCTTTTAGATAGTCTGTTGCCAATTTTTACTTGTGATGTAGAATTTTTATATAGATTTTTTAAAGCTTTGATTAAAGTGTATCTAATGTTAGTTGCTTGTACTGATTTCCACAATTTAGTCACAGGAACGCTGTCGTATGCTTTACGAAGGTCAACAAATATGAGATGGGTCTCTTGATTGGTTGCTAATTTTTTTCGATTAGTTGTTTTAGACAGAAGACATTATCTGTGCAAGTGTTTCCGGCGCGGAAACCGGCCTGTTCTTCTTCTTCTTGTTCCCTATACTCTATCTCAATGAGATTTCTAAGAAGGCGTCCGTACACCCGGCTTAGTGTACTAGTTACTGATATTCCTCTGTAATTTGAGCAGTTTAACTTATTTTCTTTTTTATGGATGGAAAAAATATAAGCTACTTTCCATAGACTGGGTGGTGTGACACAGTTTATATATTTGTTCATACACCAAGTAAGTGCTAGAAAGAATGTATCTGTGCCACATTTTAATAATTCGGCTAGAATGTTTTCTGGACCAGGAGCTCTACCATTTTTTAGTTCAGTTACAGGTTTCTTCACCAAATCAACTCCCACTATTATCTCTTTATCTTCAACACATACTTCCGTTGGTTATTGTGTGGTATATTCTGCGCTACTTTCTGTTAGCAAATTCTCGTAGTGTTATTTCCATTTTTTTGTTGGTATTAACTGAATAGAAATAGTATTTCTTTCTGTGTTCTTTATTTGTTTAAAAGTTTCCATGTCTCTGAACACTTTCTTCCGCCTATGTAAGTGTCGATCTCTTGGCATTTCCTATCCCACATTTCTTTTTTTCTGCTATTACTGCTCTTCTTGTTGTTCTTCGTAAATCTAGATATTTCTCTTTGTCTACTTGATGTTTAGTACTTAGCCACCGTGCGTATACTTTCTTTTTCTCCATTATTAGGTTTTGTATGTCTTTGGTCCACCATAGCTCTTTACTATGTCGTCGGGATTTTAAATCAAGCGCTTCTTTTGCGGCTGTTTGCACACTATCTATTATATTTTTTCATTTCTTACACGGATACATTGTCGATTATGCCTACGAATTTTTCATTTAGTCTTCGTTGATATAGGGTTCTCTTACTTTCATGTTGTAAGATGTCCAAGTTGTAATTTATTGTGTTAACAATTTCTGTGTCTTCAGGTGGTTCCTTTCTTTTCTTGGATCTAATCGGAAGAAATATTTAGGAATTTACCATAAAGTGATCCGAATCACATGATACTTCTCTATATACTCTTGGGTCCTCTTCTGTTCTTTTTTATCTAAATTATAAATGGAATATTATTTTGGTTGAAAGTTTCTCATAACAGCTCCAAATTTACCAAGAGCTTGAATTTACTGTAACTCGCTAACGAAAAGTATCATTGGCCGTAACAATTACACTATTTTCTGAAATTAAACTGAGAACTAACAGATTAAGTAATCTTCACATCTGTGCAGTGTGCACATGTGTGCAGTGTTTTTTATATATATATTTTTTTATTTGAATAAAAATGACCCTGCATCTATAATTACTGAGGGTTATGTTATGATATTATTAGCGATAGCGTAATTACTAATTCTTGTCACACTAATACGTTATTAAAGTATTTTTCCAGCAGTAGATAATGTACAACAGATTCATTCACATGTAATACTGTAATCTTCCTTTTTAGATTAAGCACACTCTTACAATTTACTGCGGTCTACGTTGACATTTTTTAAAGTACAAATATGATATATTGTCAGCACGATGTAAACTATAATAATTAAATTGTTATAAAGCTAGGTTAGAATATTATATTATCATATAATAAATATGAGTATCAAAATTCTGACAATTAAAAACTTTGTAACGGAGTTATGGACAATAAGTAAATATAGGTTTAAAAATGTGCCTTTGTTATTGTCTATAATGTACGAGTAGAAAGCTATTTTAAAGCCATTATTATATTATAATATTGTTTTTAAAAAAGTTGTCCATTATGCTAAGTATATTTAGAAATGTTAATTTATCTTTCTGTTGAGTAAATTATTTTTAATATTTGGATTACAAACTGCACAAACTATTTTATCGTCTAAATTAGAGGCATGACTATACAGTAATAGCAGTACTTGATCCATGACGTCTGATAAAATTGTGATTTTGAATAGAATGAAGAAATTGACAGAAAATTGGTTCAACGTCAATTAAATTCGGTATTGAATTAAGTTTAAAATATGGCAATATGTCGGTAGTATGTACTAAAAATTGTAGTTCTTTAAAACACGCGTTTAAGCAAAATAAGTGCCTTACAGGTACCCAGCACATTTCTAAATCTAAACTGGGTTTCCACTAGTTCTTCCTCGCAATGATTTTTGCTTCTTTTTGCGTAAGTACATTTCTCACGTGAACTGTACACTATTTACGTTAATTATTTACTATCTAGTAAGCATGCTTGATTATATAGAATGCTGTTAATATTAGCAGTTCAAAACACAGTCCTACAATGTGATCACACTGATTACAGCCAGTGATTATTTTGTATTTTTTTTTTATTTCACATCCAATGTTTATTGCAATCTGTCTCATTACAAACAATAAGCCATATGTATAATTTATGTACAATAACATAGTGAGAAGCCGCCCAGTAGCAAGTACCCAGGTAAGACATTATATATATATATATATATATATATATATATATATATATATATATTATATATATATATATATATAATATATATATATATATAATATATATATATATATATATATAATATATATATATATATATATATATATAATATATATATATATATTATATATATATATATATATATATATATATATATATATATATATATATATATACCAAAAATACTGGATATTAGTGACTGTCGATATAAACAAACAACACAGTTTATTAGGGTTGCAATCAGAATATTGGCCGGGATGTTAAAAAAACACTCTTTTGACTTTTTGTCGAGCTTTCGGAATGGTTTTATTCCTTTTTCAAAACACTGTAAAAGACAATTATGTAAATATTTAAAAAATATCACAATTCTTCAGTGTAACTTACTAGTCGTTGAGATTATTTTTGTAAGCATTGAACAGTCAACATTTATACCACACATTAAAATATACAATTATGGACATAATACATCATAAAATTTTAAAATTTGTTGTAAAAATAGTAAAACTTGATTGATGGCATGTTTTACTGGTGTATATTAACTCATACAGAGAATGGAAAGAAAAACAGTGTAATTAATATGTAATTAGGTGTAAATTGACGTTATCTTTCTTTACAAGAAATACTAGAGGCCCTTCTTAGGTGACTATACTTTTTAAACCTGTCTTAATGGTATGCAACATATTATACAGAGGTGTCATTTTTGTACAGGTAAATATTTATTTTATTTTTGGTGTTTTTTTGGTACATAGCAATAAATGTTACTTAATTTGTCTATGTCGGACTTTTTGTTAATGCAAGATGTGCTAGATTTTATGAAACACATTTCTAAAAAAACACGTTTTAAATGGTTCTTTTCTTTTGCCAAAATACAGGAATCATCGAAATTGAACTCATGTTTTAGAGTTAGTGCATGTTCTGTCAATGCACATGCATTGATTTTTTTGGTTTTTATATCACTGCGATGTGATATCACCCTGCTGTGAAAATTACGAGATGATTCTCCTATGTAAATTTTATTGCAGTTACTACACGGTATAGAATAAACAACATTCGATGACTCCTGTATTGTGAATGGATCTTTTGTTTGTGTAAAGCTTCGATACTGTTTTCACATTTTTGGTTGTAATTTTTAAGCCACTGACATTTTTAAAGATGTTCATTAGCTTAGGTGTCAAAAATGGAATGTAGGATAGGCAACCATAAGTTATTTTAGATGGTAGTATTGATGCGTTATGTGTCAATGTCAATTGTCGGATCTCATTGTTATGAAAATTTTGGTTGACAGAAACTTGTGAAGGAAAAGGAGAACCGAAAATGAGTTTATTTAACAGCCCTATGGGATAAGAATTCTCTTGTAGTATGGATCTCAACTTTTTTAGTCCCTTGTCTCTGAATTCTATGTGTGACAAATTGATAAGCCTAGTTTTTAAAGCCAAAACCAAATTTGTTTTCATCTTAGATGGATGTTGAGAATAAAAGTTTATGAAACGGTTACTGAAACAAGGTTTACGATACCACTCCGTCTTTAGCATGCCATCATTGCCACGATGGATTAGCATGTCTATCAGCCTCTATCTCAACCGTAAACTTTAGGTGTTCACATTGGGCATTAAAAGTGTTTAAAACATCAGTTACCTTGTTTTCAGGGACCGATAGAATCAAATCATCTACATAACGTTTAATAAATGGTATGTGAAAAGGTATGTTTTCTTTACACGTTGTTATAAGTTCATCCAAAACAAAATTACATAGTATGGGGGATATTTTACTGCCAATTGGAGTGCCAAAAATTTGTTTAAAAAAATTACCATTGAATAAAAAGATGTTAGAATCAAATATAAATGTTAACATTCTTATGAAATCATCTAAATTGATCTTAGTGTGTGAAGAGATGTTGTTCCAGATATTTTTAATGCTGTTAAGAATAGCATCTAGTGGTAAGTTTGTAAACAGTGACACAACATCTAAACTAATCAATATATAATTATTTGGAACTTTAACATTGTTAATGAAGTTACTAAATAAAAAAGAATCTCTAATTATAGAATTCGTTGGATTCGTTGTAGGAAATTGTAAGAATATCTGTAAGGTGTTTAGCAAGTTTACTATTAGGAGCATCAATGGAAGATACAATACGCCTCATTGAAATAGTGGGTTTATGAACTTTAGGCAGTGTATAAAACTATAAAATAATGTATAAAAAATAAATTTTTGAAAATGTGTTTCATAAAATCTAGCACATCTTGCATTAACAAAAAGTACGACATAGACAAATTAAGTAACATTTATTGTTATTTACTAAAAAACACCAAAAATAAAATAAATATTTACCTGTACAAAAATTACACCTCTGTATAATATGTTGCATACCATTAAGACAGGTTTAAAAAGTATAGTCACCTAAGAAGGGCCTCTAGTATTTCTTGTAAAGAAAGATAACATCAATTTACACCTAATTACGTATTAATTACACTGTTTTTTCTTTCCATTCTCTGTATGAGTTAATATACACCAGTAAAACATGCCACCAATCAAGTTTTTCCATTTTTTTTTTAACAAATTTTAAAAATTTTATGATGTATTATGTCCATAATTGTATATTTTAATGTGTGGTATAAATGTTGAGTGTTCAATGCTTACAAAAATAATCTCAACGATTAGTAAGTTACACTGAAGAATTGTGATATTTTTTAAATATTTACATAATTGTCTTTTACAGTGTCTTGAAAAAGAAATAAAACCATTCCGAAAGCTCGACAAAAAGTCAAAAGAGTGTTTTTTAAACATCCCGGCCAATATTCTGACTGCAACCCTAATAAACTGTATTGTTTATATATATATATATATATATATATATATATATATATATATATATAAATGATATACCACTTTGTAACTATTAAAACTACGAAGATTAATAAACCTAGCATGGGCAGCCTATGGAAAACTCAAAGACATATTTAAAAGCGATATACCAATTTCTTTAAAACGTAAAACATTTGACCAATGTGTGCTGCCTGTAATGACTTATGGTGCCTAAACGTGACATTGACAGCTACAAGTTCTAAAACGCTGCAAATAGCTCAGAGGAAAATGGAAAGATCAATGCTGAGTATATCGCTTCGTGACTGAGTTAGAAATGAAGACTTAAGACGAAGAACAGAAGTTACCGATGTAATTTCCCGAATTGCCACACTAAAATGGAACTGGGCTGGACACATCGCCCGAATAAGTGATGAAAGGTGGACTAAGGGACTGCTTGAGTGGAGACCGAGATTAGACAAAAGAAGTAGAGGAAGACCCCCTACACGATGAACTAACGATCTCAAGAACATGTCAAGAAATAGGATGAAAAGTGCTCAAGACAGAGCACATATTGCAAAAATGAGGGAGGCCTATGTCCAGCAGTGTACGCAAAGGGTTGGATGATAATGATGAACGATTAAAACGTTACATTTGTGTTCTTATTCATTTCAAAGTACTTTCCATTATTTTAACTATTTGATTAAACATACAAGAAATAGAAACCCCTCTACTAAATAATTTACTTTTATGAATTCGATTCGATTTACTTCCTTTTTAAAATAAACCAGCAATTAACAAGGTATTGAATAAAAATAAATCTTCCTAGTTAGAAACTTCTAACAGTCTGCGTAAGTTTATTACTTTGTCCTTTTTACAAACATAGTTTTATACATTAATCAAGAACATAAGCACCGTTAGTTTTTCTTATACTTTTGTGTACGCTAGTACTTAAAAACCGCTTAGAATTTTTATTTTGTTTTTACCTATACTTACTATACTAATTCAATATAAATCTCACTAGCATGAATCGTACAACTTTGCTTTTTCGTTTTTCATTTCTTCTCCTTCTTCTTAGCCTTCTGTCGTCCATGTTTGGACATAGGCCTCTCCCAACTCCTTCCATCGGTCTCTATCGTAAACAACATATTTCCAATTTGTTCTGGCTATTCTTCTAATGTCATTAACCCATCTCATCTGTGGTCTTCCTCTTGGTCGTTTACTTTCGTAAGGTCGTTAATAATTAATTAACATATTTATTGCAAATTGCTAATTCGTGAGTTTTGGCAACATCAGAGAATTCTGAATCGGTATGCAGGTCTTAGAGAGAAGAGCTTTCCGCTTGCCAGAATTCTTCTGTTGTTGCACAAAACTCGTTTCAGGACAAATTTTATATCGGCTTTTATTTTTCCAACCACATGGTTTAGGTTTAAGAAAATCCACATGGTTTTGGCTTTAAGAAAATGCACTTGGTTTTGGTTTAAGAAAATCCACATGGTATTGGTTTAAGAAAATAGAGGCATGGTTTTGATGCAGATAATTTATGGATCGAGTTTAGAAGAGAACAACAGCAGGATCTCTTATGGAAGTTAAGCTAAGTTTTTTTCTGTCTTTGAATTTGTGTATAAATGCTTAATTCTCTGTTATTAAAACCTTAATTTTTAATTATTATTAAATTCTAATTTATTTTATTAATTTATCAATTAATAAAGAGATGTGTTAAAAACCTATTTTATTAATAATTCCCGATTTCTCCAAAATTAATTAGTTTATGCCCAACAACACCCCTGAGGGGTTTTAATGTGCAATGGATGAGCTAGCCGTTAGAACTTCAAATTAACAAACAAAGTTTAATACAGATAAACATCACTGACATACATATAAGTATTAAAAGACTAAACAAATGGAAAAAACCCAAGAAAAGATTGAGAAAACACCAGAATAAAAACTTTTTATTTGACCTCACAATGACACTATGCTCTGTTTCTCCATATTTACTAGAAATCCAAAGGGTCTGGTCGTTCTAATCTTTTTTCGTGTGAAATATTGAGCAGATCCGTGGCCAGCGAATTTGGATGGCAGGATAGTCTTGTCTTGCATACAGGGTTTACAACAGATATTGCTTCGCTAACTGTTGGTAACTGTAAATCGTGGTGTAATATGTGGTTCGTAATGGACCAAGGGGTATTGAGGATCTGGTGCAGTACTTTCGATTGAAATCGTTAATGTTTTCGTATGTTGGTATTACTTGCTGTACTCCATATTTGTGCTGCATATTGCCATAACGGTATTAAAATACATTTATATGTCAGACGTATGCTCTCCAGGTTAAGATTTGATTTTCGACTCATGTACCAATACATTTTCCAGTAGATTAAGCTGAGTTAATGGCGTTTCTTCCAGATGTGGATATCCTAATTAAGTTTGCTATCCAAAAGAATTCCTAAGTATTTAACGACGGTATTAATTGATACTGGATTGTTGTTTGTAGAAACTGGTGGCGCGACACTTTTTTTAAGTAAACGTTATTTTGTGTACTTTAAACTGTTAACTTAAACTCGCCACAGTTTAAGCCAGCTCTCTAGTTTAAGTAGGTGGTTTGGTAGGTGGCAGTTGCTGTAGAATTTGAAGCAATGATAACTGTGTCATTAGCATATGTAGCGATTGTTGTATATATTAAGTAGAGGGTGGGTCCTAGTATGCTTCCTTGTGGAACTCTGAAACAAATTGAAAACAGGTTAGTGATTTCCCCACATCTTTTGACTTGAAAGAATCGATCTGTCAGGTAGGATCTTAAAAGTGAGCTTATGGGATGAGGAAATATGGATTCAATTTTAGAGATAAGACATACCTGCCAAACTTTGTCGAATGATTGAAAGGCATCTAGAAATGCAGCAGTACAATAATTTTTTGTTTGAGCGAATTTCTAATAGTCTTTACCACACTATGAATTTGCTCGATAGTACCATGTTGTTTCCTAAACCCAAACTGATAATTCGGTAAAACATTACTGTCATATAAAATAAGCTCCAGTCTTCTCAGAAAAAATGAAAGGCAGATATCGAGCACAATTTTTTTAATTAAATCTTCCCCCAGTACTTTCGCGTTCTCAAGCATCATCAGGAACATTTCGTCAATTTTGGGCTATCCAAAAATCGCAGAATATAATAAACATAACATTAAACAAAAAATTGTACATAACACTACACTAAACAAGGCAAATAGTTTAAAATTATTTAAAAACTAGTCGAAGCTACATTATTGTCGGCAACAGGAGAGAGAATGATTGTTCGAGAGAGTGAATGATAATTCGAGCATTCAACTTTATATCAATTCTCAGAAAAGGCCGTTCAAATACTTTGGATATAATAGACAACAAGCTAATTGGGCGATATGAAGATACTTCCCTGTGATCCTTATTAAGTTTTGGAATAAGAATAATTTGAGCAACTTTCCATTGGAATGGAAAATAACCTGTTTTTAATATTAAATTAAATATGTTAATAAATAAACTTACGCCTTCGTTGGGTAGATTTTTTCGTACTAAACTAGATATTAAGTCATATCCAGATGACTTTTTAATTTCCAGATTATCGAATATTTCTTTGATTTCAGATTTGTTTAATAGATTTAATAGGTGAAGCCATGTGATATGGCGCATTTACGACTTCATAAGTAACCTGCTCTTCTTCAACTAAGACTTCCCTCTGATGCAGTTAAAATACCTCACATAGATGATTTGCAAAAGTATATGCTTTATTTATGGCAGTTTTACCCAAGTGACATTTTGTTTCCTGATTGGCATATTCATTTATTCGTTAATTACTATTTAACTGGGAATAAGCCACAATTAAAGATAAAAATACGTTTATTGACGTTTCAATTTCTACTTCGGAAATCGTTCTCAAAATACAAGAGAATATTCGTCAGAAAAAATCATAGCATATAATTCGTCTTTAAACAGACAAACACATGACATGATGACAGTAAAATTCTCCTGTTAGTGATTCCATAGTAAATTATGAGGGAAAAACCAGGAAAAAAAACCTCATAATACTATCCCGACATTGTAAGTATTTGTGCGTGAATTTAGTTTACCTTCAACAAACATCAAAATTATGATTTTATATGTTACGTTATTTAAAAAACATAAATGATGTATCCTCTATATGTTACTGACTTCTTATACTGGTATTTTTTATTAATAACTTCCTCTTTCAATATTGGTAACCAGATCCTACTACATCCTGCCGAGGAATTTGCGACACAATTGGCCTCATTTAGCATAATTAGAGCCGCTTTTTTGATTTTTCTTTTTTTACCATCCGTTTCTTTTAGTACTACATTTGAATTATTCTATTGAACCCTATGTTCATTATCCCATGCGTGTTTACATATTTGAGATCTATCAAATTCTCTATTTTTAATATAAGATTGATGTTCACTTATTCTAACATTTAATGGCCTTGATGATTCACCTAAATAAAACTGATCGCATTCACAAGGTATTTTATAAATACAATTCTTTGTCCTTTCTTGTTCATTGTTAGGTTTGGTTTTGGACCACATAGATCTCAACGTGTTTGTTGTTTTGAATGTTGTTGAATTGTTAAATTTATTTCTTGTTCTTTTAAGTTTTTCTGATAATCCTTTTATGTACGGTATTGTTATTTTCCTCATATTATTCCTTGTGTATGCTGTAGGATCTCGTTCTAAGTTGTTCTGTTCTATTCGATCGATCGTTGAAAATTTTTTATTTTTAAACGATAAAGGATAATCATTTTTTAATAAAACAGATATTAACAAATGTTTCTCCTCCAAGAACGAATTTTCGTTAGAACAAGTAATTTTGGCTCTATCGTATAAGGATTTCATTATTCCCTTTTTTACATTAATATTGTGATTTGATTTGAAATTTAAATATCAATTGGTGTATGTTGGTTTTCTATACACCTGAGTCTCATATCCAGTATCTCTCTTAGATATTAAAACATCCAGGAAAGGTAGCGTGTTATTATATTCCTTTTCCATGGTAAATGTTATTGTCTCTTCTTTATCGTTTATATAATTTAGGAATGTGCCCAACAACTCTGATCCATGAGGCCATATTGAGAATACATCATCTACATACCTCCACCATACTGTGGGTTTGAAATTTTGTTTAGAAATGATATTTGTTTCAAAATCTTGTCTTCAAATGTCATAAGTTTATCGGCTAAGAATGGAGATAAAATAGAGCCCATTGCTAGACCAAAATTTTGTTTATAGAATTCATTATTTAGTTGAAAATATTTATTATCAGTACATAATACATATGTACTGATCAGTACATATGTCTTGACTACACTTAAAGTCTTATTTAATGGTACACTCATAATCATCCTACCAGCAGACAAGTGAAATGCAACTGTGATAATGGATAAAATTCAATACGAGAATAAAATTAAAGATCTATTAATAAACGGACCTTACACAAAATTAACAAAAGATCCAACAAAGCCTTTGGAAAACAAAATATATAGAACTTTATTCAAGTTTAAAGATGTTTTAACAAGTTATTAGAGAGGATTACTTACACCTCATTACATTAAGACTCCTCATTTTTATGGAGTACCGAAAATTCATAAAACGAATATACCACTTAGACCCATTTGTAGTACCATGAATTCTCCTTGTAGTGAACTATCAAAATTTTTATTAAATATTTTAAAACCATTTACAAATAAAAATGACACATTCATAAAAAATACACGACATTTTTTAAATAAATTATCAAATATTGAATTTTATTCAAATAATAATTTGGTTAGTTTTGACATAAATAGTTTATTTACGAATGTGTCAGTAAATAAGACTTTAAGTATAGTCAAGGCAAAATTAGAGAGTGATGATTCATTGGCAACTAGAACAAGACTAAACATATCGGCTATAATGGAGTTATTAACATTATGTACTGATAATACATATTTTCAACTTAATAATGAATTCTATAAACAACATTTTGGTCTAGCAATGGGCTCTAGTTTATCTCCATTCTTAGCGGATATATTTATGGAAGATTTTGAAACAAACATCATTTCTGAACAAAATTTCAAACCCAAAGTATGGTGGAGGTATGTAGATGATGTATTCTCAATATGGCCTCATGGATCAGAGTTGTTGGACACATTCCTAAATGATATAAACGATAAAGAAGAGACAATAACATTTACCATGGAAAAGGAATATAATAACACGCTACCTTTCCTGGATGTTTTAATCTCTAAGAACGATACTGGATATGAGACTCAGGTGTATAGAAAACCAGCACACACCAATAGATATTTAAATTTCAAATCAAATCACAATATTAATGTAAAAAAGGGAATAATTAAATCCTTATACAATAGAGCCAAAATTACTTGTTCTAACGAAAATTCGTTCTTGGAGGAGAAACATTTGTTAACATCTGTTTTATTAAAAAATGATTATCCTTTATCGTTTATAAATAAGGAATTTTCAACAATCGATCGAATAGCACAGAACAACTTAGAACGAGATCCTACAGCATACACAAGGAATAATATGAGGAAAATAACAATACCGTACATAAAAAGATTATCAGAAAAACTTAAAAGGATAGGAAATAAATTCAACATTTCAACAACATTCAAAACAACAAACGCGTTGAGATCTATTTTGTCCAAAACCAAATCTAACATTGAACAAGAAAGGACAAAGAATTGCATTTATAAAATATCTTGTGAATGCGATCAGTTTTATTTAGGTGATTCATCAAGGCCATTAAATGTTAGAATAAGTGAACGTCAATCTTATATTAAAAATAAAGAATTTGATAGATCTCAAATATGTAAACACGCATGGGATAATGAACATAGGCTTCACTGGAATAATTCAAATGTAGTCCTAAAAGAAACGGATGGTAAAAAAAGAAAAATCAAAGAAGCGGCTCTAATTATGCTAAATGAGGCCAATTGTGTCGCAATTTCCTCGGCAGAATGTAGTAGGATCTGGTTACCAATATTGAAAGAGAAAGTTATTAATAAAAAAATACCAGTATTAGAAGTCAGTAACATACAGAGGATACATCATTTATGTTTTTTAAATAACGTAACATATTAAATCAGAATTTTGATGTTTGTTGAAGGTTAACTAAATTCACAAACAAATACTTACAATGTCGGGACAGTATTATGAAGTTTTTTTTCCTGGTTTTTCCCTCATAATTTACTATGGAATCACTAACAGAAGAATTTTACTGTCATCATGTCATGTGTTTGTTCTTTTAAAGACGAATTACATGCTATGATTTTTTCTGACGGATATTCTCAAGTTAAATTTGATTTTATGTAATCGAATGAACTATCTTATAAGTAAAGTCGTCCCAGGAGCGCAACTCAATAATATTGGCAATATCATTTTAAAGTCATCTACTTTAAAATGAATAATGTATGTCTGAATTGTCAATATAAATGAGTCAGATAAAATTAAATTATTAGAAGAATTTTTCACTATGTAACAAAAAACAAAATTTGTTTAATTTACTGTTTGTATTGTGAGAACGATTTCCGAAGTGGAAATTGAAACGTCAATAAACGTATTTTTATCTTTAATTGAGGCTCATTCCCAGTTAAATAGTAATTAATTTACAAAGCCACAAGAAAATAGCTTCAGAACAACATTTATTCGTTGTGTTTAAGTTTTTTGTTAGTTTCTACAGCGAATAGTTTGTATCATCTGCAGGTGAGAGGTTCTTTAAATATTTGTTGATTCCATTTTCTTTATGTTGGATCAGTTTTCTTTTGAGTAGTCTGCAAGCTCTATTAAGATTAAAAATATGAATTTATAACAGTATCTTAAAGTTTATTAGATAAAGTTAATACTTTTTCTTAATTAAAAAAATACCAAGAAAAGGAGCTGTAATACTTAAACCAAAAATCGTTATAAAATTAGTTGTCGAACTGTGTTACAAATAGGAGTAAAACGCAATTTTATTCATCAACAATTTATTCTATCTTGAAAACCTTTAACATAATGAAACAAAAACTAGTTATTTTATAAAAGTTTAAGGATCGATAACCCTTTAATGTTAGTTTCAAATTTGCTTTAATTAAATGAAAATCAAGTTCCGTTGTCGACCTGAAAATGGAGCCTGTCTTAATAGTCGCTCTCAGAATCTGACGGAAACACTACACTAACTAATTAAATAGCCCTCAAACTTGATAATAAGCTACCAACAATTATAAAGGACTTGTGTTTTAAACAGTTAAACACTCTGCCGTGTAGTTGCCTTATTATAAAGGCTTACAAAAAGATCACTTTGTTTAAAAGACGATGACCACATTTCTTCTAGTTTAGAAAATGTGGTCTAATCATATAGAACTAAACAACCTCCTTCTTCTTAAAAAAAAAATAAGTAACTTCTGTGTTTCTTTTTTAAGTTTCTCATAGTTGACAAAAAATGACGTTATATTTTGGGAGAATTAATATTTACTTGCATACATTCAAAAATATTACACTAATTAAATAGTCATCAATTTTTAGTATAAGAAAAAAATATAACAAAACTTATAAAGGTGACAAGTTTTACATATTTAAATATTTTACTGCACAGTTCTCTTATAAAAAGGACTTTATAGTTCCTACTTTCTGCTATATTTTTAACTGTTGTGTGTTATTTAGCGTTAATCTCTCTTCACGGTATCACGCAAAAGAGGCTGCAAACTATTTAATCCAGTTTAAAAATAATTGGGATTGCTCCAAAAGACAAACGTGGATTAAACAATAAACCCAACAAAAAACCGATGATTGTGTGATTATTCATATTAAATTTTCAAGGGTAGAGAAAGACATTACAGCAAGAACAAAAGCAGTAAATTATACTTACATGATGAAGTCAATATTAAAAAAATGCATGAAATGTACAAAGCTCTTCAAAATCTCATTGATTCATATGAGTTTTATAAAGGGATATTTAATACAAAATTTCCTTCGAGTATTTACGCAATGATACATGCAGCAAGTGTGACAAATTCTTAGCAGAAATGAAGTCACTCAAATTATCTTTAGAACATCTTCCAGTTGGTACTGTCTTAACGAAAACGTAAGCCACTTAGCCATATTTTGCGATTCATGTGGTGGACAAAATAAAAACTTTACAATGTTCCGTTTCCTACACTACGTTGTTCACATTGTTAAGAGGCTATCAAGCATAACCGTCACTTTTCCAATACGTGGGCATTCGCATTTAGAGTGTGATATAGACATGGCGTTGATATGCCAAAAGACAAAAGCTGAAGATCCTCAAGATTAGATTACTAAAATTCGTACGTGCTGGACCAAGCCTACTCCATTTCAGGTGATTGAAGTAGATCAACCAATGATTGGGAATTGGTCAACACTACTAGATAGTTATTACAAAAAGAAATGTCCATTTGCATCAAGACCTATTGAAGAGTTTAAAATTTCTGAGGTTCATCATCGAACAGTGGAACACAGATCAAGTTACAATGGAAAATGGGAATCCTCTGTGATTCATGAACCAATCAAAGACCTAACTAAAGTTGTACGCACTTGGGGCCTTTCGCAAAGGGTGATCGCCTGGGTTTAGACTGCTGTCATTAGGCCAATGCTAACTTACGGAGCTATTGCTTGGCTACCAAAAGCACTACAGACAACAACGATAAACAAACTATACCATATTCAGCGGATGGCTTGCATACATATAACAGGTGCCATGAAAATAACACCAACTGCTGCAATGGAGCTGATCATTTACATCACGCCTCTAGATATATATGTCAAAGAGGTGGCGCTAGTGACAATGATGAGACTGCGCTCAGTTTGTGCAAACCTTGATGTAGGAATGGGACAATTGAGAACTCTGGACTTTCTGGCGGGGCGCTACCACTGCTACAGGCAGGCTGCGATTCAATTGAATCAAAGTTTGTATTAACAAACCCTACAAAAATCGAAACAAGACAGTATAGGGAGAAAAACGTGGTAAATGCCTATTGCATATACACCGATGGCTCCAACATAAAAAAGCTTAGGATGCGCAATATACTCCAAATCACTGAACCTAAGAATAAAGTGGGGTATGGGCAAAAACATAGTTCTGACAGAACTGGCTGGTTTCTCCATGTGACCACGTGTCACATCAGGGCTAGTAATGGAGTGTCACGAGTCACTAAGTTAGGCTTCGGATGGTAATACCATCATCCTGAAGTGGGTTAAAAGACACAATAGGAATAAAGGCAACCGCATTGCTGACAAATTGGCTAGGAAGGCGGCAGCCCTAAGACTCTTAGGACCTGGAGATCTTCTTGGTTGGTCAACTACAACAATCGTGGAAATTGTCAAATGTCACTCATTTACGCAAACCCTAAAAAGATTGGAAGAAAGGCAAATATGTTAACTTGTCAGGGTAACACTAAGTAACCTTGAAGAGTCAGCATCAAAGTACTTGGGAATGACCAGGAAAAACCTACGCTTGACAGTTGTTTTTTTAACTGGTCATTGTCAACCAAGCAAACACCTCCACACACTGGGGCTAGTAGGCACACCTCTATGTAGAAACTGTAAACGAGAAGAAGAAACTGTAGAGCATGTCCTATGTGAATGCCCGGAGTTATCGTTAATACGAGAGTACGCGTTGGGCGAGTCCTGGCCTACACCTGCCCACATAAGAGAGATGTCTCCTGGTAACTTGTCCACCTTCCTAGAAATTGCAGAATGGACAATGAGCTAAGGGTGACAGCTCCCTGGGAGGGAGTGCACAATGGGTCAATTCTGGCCTAAGTGCTGTGAAATTTAACTCACCCTCCCTATTCTAAAGATTCAGATACAGATACCACTTCTCGATTATATTAAACTAGGTTTTTGTCGCGGTTTCAGAAGTTTTTGGTAAATTTCTAATCTGTGAATCTGTGTAATTCGTGTAATTCCGCTTTGAAGTGTAGATCTGCATTCACCTGTGTACGTTTTTATGTCTACATTTCACTAAAAAAGTACTTTTTACATAAATATAATAATAATAAACATTTATATATCATAACGAGGATATAGATAGACAGACAGATATACAAATGGACAGATAGATACACAGATGATCGATATATAGGTATTTATTTTTAATAAGCAAATCCCAATTACAGAAAATTGTATATACAAATATAACGGTAAACAAAATTAAAATAGTTATATAAATAAAGCATAATTAAAATATATAACAATCTCAAAACCTAGGTTAAACCCCCTCTGTGGCTCAGAGGTAAGAGCGCCTACCTTTAAACCTAAAGGTCGTGAGTTCGAATCTGATCTAGGTGGAGAAATTTTCGTTTATTAAAAATTAATAAATGAAAATAATTTCTATCCTTGTGCGATCGGTACTCACCGGAGGGACCGCAGACGTTCGGATACAATAAATGTCTCTAAGCAACGACAATCACGTCGACTTTGCTAAATATCAAGACAATTACTTTACACAAACACACACTACACTAGGTACCTGACTGTACCGTGCCAATGATCCTAGTTGTCGAGGCATTAACTCAATAATAAAAAAAACCAAGGTTAAATAAATATTTTAATACAATCCAAAAAATATAAAAAGGTCTATGAGTTATTTAAATAATAACGTACCAATAATTTTGTAATATTAGGACTTACTTTTAATGCTCTTTCAATTTGACTGGCAGTAAGTATATTGAAAAATAAAACATCTCACACGATACGATGGGTCCGATGGTAGCAAAGATATCGAAAACCCTTTTGGCATTTCGCCATACTTCATTTTTTTCCGTCATAGTATGTTATTCGTTCTTCTTCTTCTTCAGATGCAAATCCACTAATGGATGTTAGCGATCACATTTTCCATTAACTCTCTATTTCTTGCAATATGTATCAGAGATTGTATGTCGTTAATCCCTGTCCATTGCCTTATGTTTCGGAGCCAGGACATTTTCTTGCGTCCCATTCCTCTCTTGCCTTTAATTTTACCCTCGATTATAAGTTGGAGGAACTGGTATTTTTCATTTCGCATGATGTGACCTAGATACGCCGTTTTCCTTTTCTTGATGGTTTCGAAAAGTTGGCGTTCTTGGTTTATTCTTTTAAGGACATCTATATTTGTGATTTTCGCTGTCCATGGTATTTTTAGGATACGGCGATAAAGCCACATTTCGAAAGCTTCCAATCTGTTTATATCCCTCGTTTTGAGTGTCCAGCCCTCTACGCCATATAGCAGCACTGACCATACGTAGCACTTAGTAAACCTTAGTCTCAGTTGAAGATCGAACTCAGAACAAGTCAGTACCTTCTTGAATTTTACGAAAGCTTGTCGAGCTTGCTCAATGCGACATTTTACTTCCCTGTCCGATGCCCAGTCTTCAAAAAGCCACGATCCCAGGTATTTAAATTTACTCACTCTTTCTATGGATTTACTATTCAGTGTTATGGTGGAGTTTTCAAATGCATCCAAGTTTCTGGAGATGATCATGAATTTGGTCTTTTTGGTATTAATCTCTAGTCCCATTCGCTCACTGTATTCTCCGAATGTTATTCGTTAAACCCTCATAAACATGACACCTCATACGTCACGATCCAACTAGCTACTAGATCCAACTACAACAAAATTGTAATTTTCGCACATTTGGAAAGCGAAACAATTAAATATAATCCAGGTTATGAGGCTGCTCCCATAGGAGAAATGTTTCTGATTTGGTGTCTTTGCGGTGGACGAAGTCAATTTTCGAGCTGGGAAATGGACGAAGTCCATTTTCGAGCTGGAAAATTATGCGTTTCCTTAAAAATGTAGTCCGTTATCATTACCTATTGTCATATTAATTATTATAATGTTTATTACTTTAATAATGTAATTTAAATGTCAAGTCACCTTGTTATGTGACTAGTTACAGACACTATATAGTTTTTGACTAGGGACGGTCCGATAGAACTGAAAACGTTCTGAAAATTTATAAATCTATTTTGGATAATTTTGAATAAATATTGTACTAATATAATACAATTTTCACTTCTTAGTAAGTTTCTTCAAACTGTGGTATACAGCCAACCATTGGAATTTTTCCTTTTAAGCTTTAGTTAATTTTTATACCATTTTCACCTTTAGATTTCTTACAAACGAGTTAACTTTGATTTTTTAAGGGTGTAACCTCGGAAACCTTTTTTGGATGGTGCTAGAAAGGTCACCAATGGAGATGCTGCGAACGGCAACCAGATGGTTGGTGTAGAGCGAGTCGTGGCTTCGAAACTAGCTTTTGGAACCGAGAATGGGTCTAACGTATAAAATAAGTAAAGATAGGATAAGAGATATTAGAAAAGATACAGAAATAAACAAAAAGATAGATGGGTAAAATTACCAAAGATACGATAAAATAGAAACAGGGCGCCACTCAATTTTTTGGGTTTAAGGAGAAAATTAAGAAACCTTAGAACAGAAAAGAGATAGAGAAAGATATTTAGGTTCAGAGATCAAAGCCAAGGAAAGATACCAACAGTTAATTATCAAATAAATTTGGTCAACACACTATATAAACAAATAATAAATATATTACTTACATACGAAACTTAATCAGAATGATCTTTCTACTGGTCAAAGGTATAGTAATATTTAAAGGTAAAAAGCAAATACTCCTAGAGTTACTATTTTATCAGGGAACTTGTTAGGAGCCGACAAACAAAACACATACATAAAACAATAACAATATATTCAACAACAAAATTATGACGCTGCTGAATGCAACACAAGTAATAAAAGTACACCAACAAGTATAAAATGGTGGCATACATATAAAACTAAGCAGTAATATAATTAGAAAATACCTTAACAAAGATATATACTACAATCATGTACAAATAAAGTTTTGGCGTATCTCGAGATATTACAGCAAAAAAAATGAATAAAAGTTATAACCAACACAAAAGATAACAAAAATTAATCACTTCTAAATTTACAAAAATACAAAAAGGTTACAGAAATGAAAACATAAAAATTTAACCAAACCGCACTTGTTTAAGTGGATTAGCTATCTCGCACTATTATTAAATATAGAAACTGAGACTTAAATATTCATAATTATTACTTATTGAAATTTCTTAAATCTATTTAAATGTTTTTTAAATTGAATGCAAAAATCAGCAATCTACAGGTAAAGACATGGAGGAACTTTAGATACGTCTAGATAATGGCAGATGATATGATACCATACCGTATTACGCGCCTAGATAATTTGAAGATAATAATTACTTACAGTAAATCTTGACGACTGCGTAACAAGGTACTTCACTGAAGCTATATACTGTACTTAATACTTTACTTGTATCCAACACTGACTTTGATTATTATTAAAGGTACTTTAGAACTATATATAATCTAATATAGTATAAGAAAAGAGAACTCAAATATAAAGTGTATACACACTTAGAAAACAATTCACAGGCGGTAAGATAAGAAATCAGCCTTTACTCCACAATGGCCCACCGAGAAGTAAAAAAAGTCCATAATTTTACCAAACCTTAATCAAAAAAAGAAGAAGTGATATCTCCCTCTTAAAAATCGTAGGCCTTCTTCTTCTGGTTCCTATCCGTTTCGGATGTTGGAAATCATATTGGCAATCATAACCTTGCTCGCTGCGGCTCGAAACAGCTCCGTTGAGGTTTTTTTAAACCATGTTCTTAAATTCCGCAGCCATGATATTCTCCTTCTACCGGGTCCTCGCTTACATTTGACTTTACCTTGCAATATAGACTGTAGCAGGGAGTAACGGTGCTGATTTCTCAGAACGTGTCCCAGATATTGCAATTTTATGCGTTTGATCGTAAACACAATCTCTGGTTCCTTCTTAATTTTTCCTAGAACTTCCTTGTTCGTGATCCTTGCTGTCCATGATATTCTCAGCATTCTTCTATAAAGTCACATCTCAAATGCTTCAAGTTTTTTAATAGTGGTGTCTGTAAACGTCAATGCCTCCGCCCCGTACAACAACACAGAGAAAACATAGCACCTCAAATGTCTCATTTTTGTGTCAAGGGATATGTTGTGACTTTTGAAGATGGCGCTCATTTTGTTAAAGACCGTTCTTGCCTTTCCTAGGCGGCACTTTATTTCCTGTAAATTGCTCCACTGTTCGTTAATAATAGTTCCCAGGTAACAATACTGTTTTACTCGCTCTATCTGCGTCCCATTAATGTATAGATGAGCCCCGTGTATATTCTCCTTGCTGATAATCATTTGTTTCGTTTTGTGGGTATTAATGTTTAGTCCGTACTGTTGACTGTACTCGTTTGTTCTGTCCATTAGCCTCTGAAGTCCCTCTAAACTATCTGGTATCACCATGGTGTCGTCGGCATATCTAACATTGTTTACTCTTTCACCATTTAGAAGGATGCCTTCGTCTATTCCGTAAAGAGACTCGTTAAAAATTTTCTCTGAGTATGAAATGGATGCCTATAATCCGTTCTTTGATCTTGAAAAAATGTCTCCAAATATATTCTCCATTTGTCTTTCATCCCTTGGGTGTCAATGATTACTTTTCCATCGGTGTCTATGAGTTTCATTTGTTTTCGCTTTTTAAAAGTACCCGTTATTTCTTTGACCTTTTTGTGTACATTAAAATTGTCATGCTTGGCTTGTAGTCTTTCTATTTCTGTACATTTCTCTACAGCTTCTTTTTCTTTAGCTTCTCTTATTTTTCTTCTGATGTAAGCCTGACTTTTTTTATACTCATCTTTATTTCCTTTAATTAACCTTCTGCGTTCCAGTAAGTGAAGGATTTCTGGAGTCATCCAAGATTTCTTCTTTGTTTCTTTGTTTGGTTTTAGCAGATCTTGTTTAGTTTTCTTAATTATTTCTTGGAATTGATTGGAATTGTTATTTTCTTCTTTTAGTTGTTTAACTTGATTGTTAATATATTCCCCCACTTGCTTTTTAACTTCCGGATGTTGCAGGGCTGTCATGTCGTAGTTAGGTCTAGATTTTTTCTCTATTGTCTTTAGTCTCACATCCATGACTCCCACTAAAGGTCTGTGGTCAGATTTAATGTCTGCTCCTGGATATGTTTTAACAGATTTAAAACTGTTTCTGAATCTTCTATTTACCAATATATAATCTATCTGGTTTCTAATTACGTTATGGGGTTTATCTGCTGGTGCCTTCCATGTATACAATCTCCTCGGCGGTAGTTTATAAAATGTGTTCAGAACCACTAGCTTGTTATCTTTTGCGAATATTTCTAGTCTGTCACCTCTTTCGTTTCTTTGTCCTAATCCAAAAGGTCCGATTAGAGACGTTCTCCGTTCGGCCCCAAGTTTTGCATTGAAATCCCCTATTATGATGCTGACTTTATGTTTAGGTATTCGTTCTAATATATCCTCTATGCTTTGGTAGAGAGTCTCTACTTCCTCGTCGTCTTTAGCTGCAGTGGGAGCGTATATTTGTATTATGTTTACATTCACTGGATTGGCTCTTATTTGCAGTAGTATTACTCCGTTGGACACTGGGACAAAATTTAAAATACATCTACTAATTTTTCTCGTTATTATCACACCAACTCCATGCTCTAGTTTTCCATCTAGTGACCCTAAGTAGAATATTCTGTGATCTTTTTTGTCAATGCTTCCTGTTTCGGGCCATCTCATCTCACTTATTCCCATTATGTCAATGGTCATTCTTTCCATTTCCTGAATGGCATTGTCTATTTTTCCACTTCCTGCCATAGTTTTCACGTTCCATGTGCAAATTTTTAAAAATTGTGGTTTTGCTGTTTTTTCTTTTTTATAGGTACTCATAACTGTCCCCCCCCCCCCCGGAGATCCGATTTGGGAACTTACTCCGGAATCGTATTTAGTTGTGAGCATTACCATATATGATTTTATACTAAGACTATTCAATGTAATCTTTAATGTAGTGATGTAGTGGTTGTCCTCGGCCTTCTACATCCTTATGCCGTTGACCTCTACTGAGGTTCCTTCGCCTTTAGGGCCAGTTTCCCAACCCTCGGACAAAAGAGTGCCCTGTCACTTACCAGCTCATCCGCCCGAAGCCGTTGGCCAGTAAGTAGGGGATTGCTTATACCGGCAATCCTTCGGTGAAATAGGTGGGCGGGATATAGGGAAGAAATTTGTGGTTTGGGTAGGATAATATTGGGGTTTGGACCTGGTTTCCTGTAATTAGGAAATGGAGGAGGAGAACCAGGAGCTCGCGTGGGCAGGGACGCTACCTCCCTGAAGTAAGTCTACCCTCTATCGTCGGCCACCCTGTATCTATTTCTGAGAAGGTAAGATTGTAACAATATCGAAAAGTTTGAGGTATTTATGGTAATAGTAATTGGACGTGATAAAATATAAACCTTCTAGATTAGGTTTTTCCCGAAAAACATTACAACGGGCGTTCGACGACAATTACCGAATTTATGAAAAAGAACCCGGAAAACGATTAACTAAGAATTAGCAAAACCGGCGTCTTTAAATAAATAGGTAGGTAGATTCTTCAGTCATTTTTCGCTATTTTCCCGATAACAATTTCTGATCGTAAACACGACCATCAGCGTATCATCACGGGGTTAAAAATAATTAAAAATAATTTAATATATTAATTAAAAAAACTGTTACAAGGGATTATCTAGTTGTGTCGGTGTTCCGTCATATATTTTTATTTATAATTTGAGGTATGTTATCTATAATAAGTACAAGTCTACAAATATAATTAGGTATTATCAATTATAACAGTAGGTACAAAATAATTAAGAATTTCAAGTAATTATAATCTTATAGTGATATAGTGATAGTGATAATATGGTGACATTGAAATAATATTGTTAGACATCAGTAACTATTTGCAATAACAGTCAAAATAGGTCCGACCGCAATAGTTTCTGAAACAACACAAACATCTTTCCAACGAAATTGCAGAGAAATTTCTAATGACATGTCTTTGCCTTCACTAGCTCTCATTACATAATGTCGTCGTGCCTTCTGGTAACTAAACACGGTGTAATGGGCACATCCTCTTTGATTATATTTACCAAAACTGACATTTGCCACTACAATTTGCTAAAACACCGGCTTGGTGAAGATGTTAATGGTTAGTCGCCGAATTAAAGACCATCCATTGGTTCAAATTAATATTACGGAAATACCGCAAGTGCGTTCGCATTAATAAAACAAATAGCCTGAAGATGTTCATGCCATGTCGTTTCTCGTTTTTTACTTTATTGCTTTTCAGTAGCGTAGATAAAAAATAAAGAAAACGTAGAATGCTATAAAAGTAAAATATTATATGACAAAATTTATTCTTAGATGCAAACAAAAAATTATTTTGAGATGTGTGTTTTTATTTTACACGATCAATAAGCTGTATTTTTACTGTTAAGGGAAATATCAATCTATTATTTTTACATTACCTTTGTAATCTTCCATGCCTTAACAGAAAATGTCAAATTTTTGGACACAAATGGAAAGGTTTTATATCAAAGAGTATTGGTATAATTCTTATATATTTAGATATTATTATTTAATAAAAAATAAATTAAGTAAATTTTAATGTTTGTATTTTGGGAACAATTTCCGAAGAGGAAATTGAAACGTCAATAAACGTATTTTAACCTTTAATGTGGCTTATTCCCATTTAAATAGTAATGACCATTTCCAAGTTTCCTCTTTTAGTACAGGAATTTTCGTTATTGTAAACTAATATGCTCGCTCATTCAATGAAACAGCAACTATATCACTAGCATCATTAACAATATCGTACCACTTCATAACAGTTTATTGTTTAATTAAAATTTTTGGATAAAATACTTTTTTTTTCGAGGAACTAGCAATAACGACTTAGTAACACAAACTGACAAGTACAAGCTCTCGTAATAATTCGAAATTCAAGGAAAAGGTAAGTTACCAGTCGATTTAGAATTAGGATACGTTGCCAGCTTGTCGGTTAGCATCAGAGATAATAGAAAATTATATTGAAGGTCGTCCCACAGACGAGACCTTTCCAGTTAAGGGTTAAAAGTATAAAAATTAAAACTGTAATCATTATCTGATAGCCATATTTTTTAAATACTTTTTTATTTAATCTTTTTATCTTCATTTTGACGGTGTAGGTGGATAGACTCTGTAGAGAAAGTTCTTAAAACCATGAACATCAGGCAGCGTTAAAGGAATGTATCTGATAGGGCAGAATGGAAGAATGTTGTTAAACTGATCAAGAGCCACAACGAGTTGTAGCCATTAGAAAAAGAAGAAGAAGATCTTTATCTTGAATTTATTCTTTATAAGAATTTATCTTGAGTCTTGAATTTTATTTAATACTTAGCATTAGTAGGTCTTTCAAATTTTACGCAAGAAGCTAAAGATAAAAATCTTTGGAAAATATTATGGTAGCAGTGGACAAAAATATAGACTAGTTGATCATGATGATTAGTAGGTATATATTTTACTTTTAGGGAAACGTGATATTCCATATTATTTTACTTGAGTATATGCTGTTCATCGTTGTATCATATTTTAAAACGAAGAAAACTTTTTATTTCTTAAATGTTACTTATACTATTAAGAGTATTAGCTTTAGGTTGTAAGCTATGAACGACCTGTCAGTAACGGTGGGTTCCAATGAGTAACGATATAACTACCTCCGAAACTTGGGAGCCAATGTAAAACAATAAAACTCACAAGTTTCGTTGGAAGCCAATTGTTTAGACTCAAAGTTTAGCTCAGTCTTTTAAGTGTAGGAATGTCTTATCTTGTAGCATTTGCAATTCTTTGTTTTTTTTTGCGTATATTGAAATCTCCTTGTATATGTAATATATTGAAATCCCCTCATATATGTTTGAGAAATCGCAGAATATTTTTTAATGTGTTTCCAATTCCGATTCGCGCGTATTAAAACACCGAAGTAACGTAACCATTTTAGAGTTGTTTATTTTTTTCGCAACTGCGTATTTTTCTTTGATAGTATTTTTTGATTTAAGCCGCCCGATGTACTACATTTTCAAATTAATAATCTACGTCTTAAATTGCGTTGTGTTTTGTTATTATAAGTTATGCGATCAATTTCTAAAGACAATTTCGTTACTCTCGGTAAAGCCGGCCGCTGATCAAGGCGTGTTGACTTTTATTATTTATTCTGAATTATGTTATTACACAATAGGGTGGAGTGAAAAACGACTTTCTACGATATCAATTTCTAATAGTACGGAAAACTTGCGCATAGGCATCCTTAAAACAGGAAAAATAAAAAAAAAAATTTTAATATCCTAAGATCGCGCAATAGGCCTAAAGTTTGAAAAAATTTGAAAAAAACGGTCATTTTTAAAGTCATGGGAAAAATATTTCTGATGAATATTTTTTATTCTAATAGCTTAAAACATTTTCCATGAGGTGTATTTAGCTCGGAAAAAATATTGTTGAATATTTTTATGTATATTTTGAGATCGCGCAAAAAGCCTAAACTTTGGGGAATATCGGCAAATGAGGTATTTTTCTTACATGCTCAAGGATATACCAAGACTGTAATACTTACGCAAGACTTCAGAGTAGACACTGGTGTTTTGCTTTAGAATTGTTTAACATCATGTGCAGCTCCTCGCCCATTTCAGTACTTGTTGTACTGAAATGACCCAGGACTCACCACGTGGAGGTGGCTGCACTTCGGGTCCCACCCACGCCCTACCCAACCAATTCTGGGCGTGGTAAAATTACTTTCCGCCTTTGAACTCTGATTTAGTGTTAAATTTTGGCATCATTGATCTTGATTTCAGTGTTGCCTTGATATACCCATCACGGTTTTCATGGCCACACACTTTTCCTGAGGCCTCTGTAACTAATTTCACACATCTTTCTACATTTTGTGTGTGGCAAGGAAATGTTAAGCACTCAAACTCAGGTAAAGCTTTCTCTTTGAGCAGGGATTCAATGTGCTCTGTTGTCATCCTTCAATCAAAGGTGGTGGGGTCAGAGCACACTTTGACCAGTCAATTAGTTCTGTATAATCTTGAGCGTCAAAGTTTATCGAAGGTACCTTGTATATCCTGACGCTCTCTCCTGTTTCTTTATTCTGATTTCTAACTTTAATTATTCTTCTGTATCCTAACTCTCTGATATGTTCTCGATCATCCACTATCATAGTTAAAAGCAGATTCTCTGGATGAAAAATCCATTTCTTTCAATGACTGGATCAATTATCGTCTTTATGTCATCTGGTAAATGTCTTGTAATTTGTACTACTTTAAGTACATGCTTTTATCCGTCTTTTACAGTGTGGTGCTTTTTGATGGCGAACCACACAGGAGCATATGTCTTGACAATGTAGTTGGCCAATATTTTCAGCTCATATGAAGGACTTTCTTCAGAAATGTAGAGTCTGAGTACTCGGTTGGCACAGGTTAACCACCTGGAGTGGCTAAGGGGACCAGGATCTTTAGCAGCTAGGTCAGGTTCACAGAGTCCAGTTGTAACTGACTTAACAATATCTAATAAGTATTGCTGATCCTTACTAAGGTCAGATTTGGTAATAATGATCTCAAATTCAGGTACAATGACTTTAAATGGTACTACATCATTTTTTGCACAGTTCACGAGCTTTTTTCCAATCGGGCCACTGAATGATGCTGGTCCTGTAGTTGTGCCATCTAGGTGTTCAAAAAGATGCCTGTAAGGGAGTTCATTGAAGTGCAATAGGCACACAAACCATTGCAGGGGCCGTTTGAACATTACTTCGATGTTGCGAATCACTCCATTTTTCCATACAGTGTTGGTGGCGGTTCCATCGCATCCAACGGCTCCTACTTCCTTCACATCATAGTCTTGCTCTCTCATGAAATCAATAATGCACTGAGCTATTTCACTTCCAGTTCCTTTTTTTGGTGTTACATGACCAACATACTGGCCACCAGGCTCACTAATAATGCTGATGTGCTCTTCTTTTGTTACTCTACGATAAAATTTGGCTCCTAATTTTTCTTGAGTTTGAGTGGTATCTTTTCTTCCATCAAAATAGATTCCCTTTACTTCTTTAAGCTGATCTTGATTGTCAATTGTTACTTCTTTTCGCAGCTTTTCTTTCTCTCTCCTAATCTTACTTCTGTCAATTACTTGAGACATATCTGAATCACATATTAATCCAAGATCATGCATCACACCGGATGCAATTACTGCTGTGGCCCTGTCGGAAACTCCATATCTGTCACTTATCATAGCAGTAGTTGTCAACTGATAACGCATTTGCGATGTTGAAGGCTGTGACAAACTCATATCACAATGACTTTCTTGGTCCACACTTTGACGAACATAAATATCACATGTGCTGGATGCGCTGGTATCTAAGGAAGAAGTTTCTTGCTGCAAGAGATGTAATTTTCTCTCTTCTCTTTTATGCAGAATCACTGACACTTTCTTATCCACATTTCCAATAAACATTTTTCTTGTAGTTCGTTGGTCGTATACAAACTTCAATTCAATATCAGGGATCTTTTTTGCTTTCTCGCAATTGCAAACTTGAACCACAGGACAGTCACAGCTTAGTTTTTTCTCGCATTCACATGAAAGCATTATTTCACACTTACATGCTGCAATATCAAATAGTTTTCCCCGAGCATTAGCGATAAAAACTTCCAGTCTTTCCTTGAAAAAATCCTTGTCTTTATCACGGTTAAATGATTTCCTGATCTTGTAGTACTCTTCGTGATACGAAATTACCATTTGGACAACACGAGTGTGTGTAACAGTTGGAATTGAAGCATTCTTAAAAAGATTTTCAACTTGAGTGGCAACACTTTCTGCAATAGGTGGAAAGTTCACCTTGAACTTTAAATCTGACAATAACATTAATCTTTGTCTCTCTTCGAAACAAGAAAGAAGTACGTCCTCGTACGTTGGCAAAGTATTAGCACTTAGTTCTCGAGACGGACCGAAAATCGGGCAAACGTTCGTGTGGGATTGTCTTGTAGCAACTCCACTATTCGACGACATCATGTTAAAATTAAAAACACTACTAACAAACGAATTTTGTGAAAAATGCGCACTATTTGACTGTAACACAAGTAAACGCAAACAGACAACTGTACTTGTTGCGAGCTACTACGCTACTAGTCACAGTAGTCATAGTCAAGCCGCTGCGATGTTCTCACTAAGCGCGGAACAGTCCATGCATTGACAACAAGGGGAGTAAGCTTAGAGGAGTGCGCCATTAAGGCTGTTTTAGCAGTCAAAACACACTGCGATTTGAAATGGGCGTATCACTTACTTTTCCTCACTGCTTACGCCAGCCGACGACGGGTACAGCTGTTTTCGCAGTGGCTTTGGCCGGCGGGTGGTTTAATGACAACAAATGCATTATTCTCCATTTAAATTACTTTTGTCGGGAATACCTTTTTTGGTTGATTATCGTAGATGTTTTAAAAATAATTATCACATTTTTAATTTATATGTCTTAGCTGAATATAGTATTGAATATAAATTTGTGAAACGTGACTGCAAAAAACATAATGGTGTTTATTTATAATAAATTTAAAATAACATAAAAATATTATTATCAAAAAAAAAATACAATTTGTTGTCACAAACAAATAAACAATTTCGCAGTTATAGCTTGAAATTCATTTCAAATCAAACTATCTGACCGTACGTTCATGAGATTTGACGTCACGCAGCCGATAACGGTGAAACTAAATGCCAATGATGAGTAACATATTTCACTATTAGATTTCAGTATTTTTTAGCAATTTTCTTCAAAGTTTGAACACGCTTTTCTCGATTATTACTGGACATAAAAAGGTGAAAAAAAACCAACGATTACAGAAAAAGAAACTCTTTCAAGTGATGGGCTGTATAATCCGATCTTTCAAAAGAACTTTCAAAAAAATTAAAAAAGTAAAACCATCAGTTTAAAGGCAACATAATTTTGAATAACGTGTCCAAATTTCGAGATATTTTGTCGGTAAATAACAGAGAAAACACTGTATCTAGGTTTGGGTGTACCGATAAAACAGCCTTAATAAGCAATAAGCAAGCATGACTGAAAGTCGAATCAAGTTTTGTAACACATCTAAAATAATAAATTAATATGTAGAAATGCATCGGGTATGATTACAAACCGAACAGACATCGTTTATGTCTTTAGAATTTCACGAAAAATACCTCATTTTGCCCATTTTCCCCAAAGTTTAGGCTTTTATATATACATAAAAATGTTCAAGAATATTTTTTTCGAGCTAAATACACCTCTAAGAATATGTTTTAAGCTATTAGAATAAAAAATATTCATTAGAAATATTTTTCCCATGACTTTTAAAATGACCGTTTTTTTCAAATTTTTTCAAACTTTAGGCCTATTGCGCGATCTTGGGATATTAAAAAAAATTATTTTTTTTATTTTTCCTGTTTTTCCTGCGCATTCATATGCGCAAATTTTCCGCACTATTAGAAATTGATATCGTAGAAAGTCGTTTTTTCACTCCACCCTATTATACAAGTCCGAATTTATTTTCAAATTCGAAATCTTTTCGTTTTCCTTTTCTTGTCATGGAAATGTAGCATGAAGTGACAGTAGCAGTTGGATACTTGGTATCGAGCAGTTTTACATTAGTTTTTGAAGATGGCCTCATGTTGCCATTGTACTGTGCCTGTTCCAGTCTTTGAAGGAGATGAGTTTTCAAGGTTGTGTTCCAGCTGGTGCTGGCTTCCGCCCTTATCTTCTTATCCCTGATCGTCATCCCGGATCTGCCCCCAGTATAGTTTTAGCATGATTCCAGTTCCCGACTCCAGACATGCAGAGTGAAGTTTAGTGAGGTTCAGGTAATTTTTTCTGTGTCTAAGATTTAAAGTCAAAGTAACGATTATTTTGCTTGCCTTATCTCCACCCCCTTAGTTTCAGTCCCCAATTTTATACCCCATTTGGTAGGCAAAATAGATTTCGTTGGCTGGGACAAATAAACTAAGATAACTAATCATATTGGACATAAAAAAATATAAAGTAATTTAATTTAAGACATTAAAAATTAAAGCTAAACTTGCATACAAGTTTTAAGAATATAAAATACGATACTTATGGAATCACAGAAAAAATTGTTGTTGGCATCAAAGGATTGCAAAATATAGTTTTCACTTGCTGATGATGGATTCACAGCATAACTTGCTCGAGATGCCAGGATCGATTAATTAGACCAAAAAAAACTAAAACAATAAATCTTGAGTTAGTGACTAGAGAATATCTCTATATTCTGTTTCCACAGACCGCTTTGAATATCTTGCTTAATTATTTCGTTTTAAAATTTATATAAAAGGATTAATAGGCTTTTTTGGGTCCATGTCTCTAATCCATATGAGAAAGCGGAGACTATCAGTGTTTTATACAGAAAGATGTTTAAAATGGTGAATTTAAAATGATGTTACAGCTGCAATTTAAAGGCGTATGTTGGAATACAGCCAAATGCTTTATATTCCGTTATTATGTCAATACCGATGTTATTCTTTGTTTTGTTAAGTTGAATTTTGTTCGTGATTATAGTTGCGTTACTCTTGTTAGCTGGAAATATTATTATGAACTTATCTTCTTTTAGAGCTTTTATAGTTTTGAGTTTCGCTTTACTAATATATTTTACGCTTTCGTTTTTGTGATTTTTCCAGTTTTATTTTCCATATTCTTCCTTTTCATATGATGGTAGTTGTTAAAAGATTTTTCAATAGCACTTTATCTTTAATCTTATAGTTTAGGATGGGCAGCCTATAGCAACATTTAGATCTTTTGAGAGGTTGTGTGTTGCGTCTAACTGTCTTTTTGATAATCTGACAAGGTGATAGCTGTTGTGTGATTTTTATTGTGTTTTTTTGTTTATTTGATGTTACTGTTATGATCTTAATGTATGTATGAAATTTGTTTATGTACGTAACTTTTTCTCTATTGTATGTGTTAGTGTATACTATGCATATGCTGTGTATTATTGTATTAAAATCAGAATTTGATATCTTGTTATAAAGATATCTTTCTATATTTACAATTTTCTCTTAAAAGAAAATAAATAAGAGCTCTGTAATTATCTTTTCTTATTATGGTTCATTCATGGCTTCATTTATAATTTTGTCCAATCTTCTGCTAGAATAAGATGTTCTTATTTTAATCCTTTGGAATGATGTCCTGATATCGTTGTAATAATTGAATTAAATTCCCCACATCTATGAATTTTTTGTAAAGTAAATCTAATTTACTAAAATATTGAGTAAACTTAGGCCCATAGCGGTTATTTAAGGAGGTTTTGAAACTATTTTAAAGTTAATATTGTATTTATATAGGAGTATACTCCAATAGATTAATTGGTTATTATAGATAGCAATTATTTTAACCTTAAGTTTATACTCGACACTCTGTAGAATGCAATTTTCTGTTAATTTATATGGCCTAGACCTTGTAGCATACTAGACATGTTTTTGAGTTTACATTCTAAGAGAGTTGTTCAACTTTTCCACTATTAGCAAACACAACACGATAAAAATCACACAATATGGTGGAGATGCGTAAATGACATATTCTCTAATTGGCCTAACGGATAAGAAGCACTGGATATATTTTTGATCATCATCATCATAAGTGGCTCAACAACCCGTTACGGATATTGGTCTGCTCACAAATAAGTCGCCACTCCTGTCGATTCCTGGCAACTTTCCTCCATCTTCTGACCCTTAGAATATGTAGGTCTTCTTCCACATTATCAATCAATCTCCTTCGAAGTCGTCCTCTACTTTTTCTGCCCTCTGGTTTTAAAAATGTGAATCTCTTTGTATATTCGTGATCTGACATCTTAGCGCAATGTGTCCATCTTGATCTCTGCACTTTAACGAAATTCACAATATCTGGATCGATGTATAACTGATATAGTTTAAAGTTGTATCTTTGACGCCATAGCCCATTTTTATTTACGGCCCCAAAAATATTTCAAAGAATTTTTCTTTCTAAACTACCAAGAAGTCTTTCATAGTCAGTTCATGTTTCAGTCCCATATATCAAAACCGATCTTATTTAGGTCTTGTATATATTGAGCTTTACTTCACGTTTTATATTTTTATTTTTTAAATGTTTCTGGAGACCGTGAATAGTTCTGTTTGCTATTGTTATGCGTCTTTTTATTTCGTCGCTTGTCGTGTTTGTAGCGTTTACTAGCCATCAGAGATATGTCAATTCTTTGACTTGCTTAATGGTATGGTTATTAATTTGTATTCACTGTTGGATATTTTGTGGGTTTTTAGAAACCAACGTATATTTGGTTTTTTCCTTGCCTTGTAAAATAATGCACCATGTGTCTTATACTTCTGTCCACTGAAACTATATCGTCAGCGAATGCTACAATTTGCGTCAATCTATTAAAAATAGTTCTATTTATTCTAATATTTAAATGTCTGATTGCCTTTCCCAGGCAATATTAAAGAGGAGACACGCCAGCGCGTTCCCCTGTCTAAGACCATTATTATTGTCAAATAACGTAGAGTTTTCTGTTTTAATTCTAATCCATGAACTTACGTTTTTCATTGTTAGTTGGGTCAACTTAACTAACTTAGGTAGGATCCCAAAGTCTATCATTGAATTATATATTGCAGTTGTTTCACACTGTCATAGGCTGCTTTCAAATCGACGTGTGTATCTATGTTATATTTTAGTGAATTTTCTAGAATCTGTGTCTTTGCTTGAATTTGATGTGTAGTTAAATTTCCAGCAGTTAATAGGCATTGATAATGACCAACAATTTCCTTTGTAAAATGTTTGTGTCACTCAAATTATACATTGCCGAAGATTTTATACGCAGATGCTAACAGAATGATGCCGCTATGGTTCTTACACTCCAGTTGATCACCCTTTTTATGCAACGGGCATATTATTCCCTTTAGCTGCTCTTCTGGTACCAGTTAAAGTACTACTAGTTTATAAATTGCTGCCAAACATTAATCACCACCTTTTTTATACATTTCCGAACAGAGTTCATCGTTAATTACTATTTAACTGGGAATAAGTCACAATTAAAGATAAAAATACGTTTATTGACGTTTTAATTTCCACTTCGGAAATAGCTTGAATAATTGAAAATGGCAGCAGAACAATATTAAGATTTCATCGTTTGCTGAAGCTTTATTGTCTTTGAGTTTTAGGATGACACTTGACATTTCTTATCTTTTTGGGTCTTCACTTTGTAGTTGACGTTGTAGATTTTTTTAGATGTTCTCTGAAATGTTGTGCCCATATGTTAAGAACTGAGTTTTTATCATATATAATTTCACCGTTAGTGTCTTTACAAATTTTTAATCATGTTTTAAAATTCTCGACGGCTAATATTTAAAAATTTTCTCGTTTCATTTTTATTGAATCAACTTTGTTTCTCATTGAAGGTTTTCACTTCGTATTCCATCTTCTCATATCAATGGATATGTTTTTCCTTTCTTCCAAGACGTCTATACTCTTCTTTTTTCTCTGTGCACAGTACAACCTGCGTCGGTGGTTTTTTAATATGCTGCGTTTTTTCTATTTGTGACCATTTCTATTTGTGACAAATCAAGGATTTCTTTTTTCTGACTTGGTTTTGCCCAATATTTCAACCGATTTCTCTGACACAACATCTCGTATATTTACCCATAGTTAGTTAATGTCCTCTTTTTCTTTTTATGCTTCATCTTCTTCTAAGTTATTTATTTAATCTTCCTTATTTAATCTTCTATTTGCTGTCCGTGTACATTTGAAATGTTGGGATCTTTTAGTTTATTAATGTCGATACATTTTTGATGAAACGCTAAAAAAAATATTATATTGACCATAGCAAAAGCAAGCAGTACCTTTTCTGGAATAATTAATCACAAAGGAGAATAGAGTATTTATAACTATAATCTAAAGAAAATCGACTCACACCGACAGATATTTAAATTATCACTTAAATCACATTATAAATATCAAAAAGAAATTTATCAAATTATTTTATGATAAAGCCTAAAACACCTGCCCAAAAAACGCAGTCAGAAAAGAAAAAAACTTACTTACAAAGGCTTTAACAAAAAATGATTAATTATTGTAGTTTATAAAAAGGAATTTCACAAGATTGAAGAAAGAAACCAACATCAAAAACCATCCAGAAATGCTCACAAAGAGAGATTTAAAGATACGAAAATATAGGAAATAAAATAAATATTACAACAAAATTCAAAACAACCATTATACTTAATTCTACTTTGTCAAAAACTAGACTAGAAAACACACGAGACAGATCACAGAACTGCTTCTATAAAATACAGAACAACTTTTTGTCATGACGTCAATAGTCATGACAGAAACAGACAGCCAAAAGAGACAAGTCAAAGAAGTAGCCCTCATCTTATTTAACGAAGAGAAATGTTTAGCAAATCCTTTAACAGAATGTAGTTCTCTGGATCTTCTTCCTGTAATGTCTATCCATTTCGGCTGTTGGCGAATATCATGGAAATCTGTAATTTGCTCACTGCTGCTCTGAAGATTTGTAGTTGTTGTGTTAAACCACGAAAGTCGATTTGTCATTCAGGATATCCTTCGCCTTCTTGCACCTCGTTTTTCTTCTACTTTTTTTGTAAGAATAATTGAAGCAATCCATATATTTCGCTGTTTCTGATTATGTTGCCGAGGTATTTCATTCATTTTGGCTGTTTATATGGTGGTTAACCTTGTCTTTTTGTATAGTGTCTTCTTTTTTGTATTCTTAATACAACATCCTGATTAGTAACTTCTGATTAGGCTTCGGTTACCTATAATAAAACAAAATGTCAGCAATAAGAATATACCTAACATTAATGGATTAATAAAAAGTCAGAGATACATCATATACAATATAATGGTCTACATAAGACCACAAAAATCAAAATTTTAATTTTATAGTATGGCTTTTTGCCAACAATATCGGTTCCAACTATGTCAACTGTCAAACTAGATGCTACATAGCGCAAATAAACAACTATGTAAATGGATAAATGTCTGTAGGATAAAATAAATGTCAGTTGCGAGAGTTTTTAAAGAATCCGCCGATAGATAGTGCAAATAATATACATATTATCACTTGTCAAATCAGTGTTGTTGCGCCCTATTTCTAGTTTACTTTATCTTTGATACTTCGCATTTTTAACAGCTAGGAATCCTAATTCGCGACCCTTTTTTCTCAGTCAATCCGATAATGTTAAACCAATTAGCTTTCATTTAATATAAAAGCATGCATATAAGTCATGAGCAGCGGATTTTATTTAAAAAATACATGATAAGAATAACATTTTTATTCAAAAATTAATTATCGTTAATTGAACTAAAAATATTTGCGGTGATAACTTCCTTTCGGGTGATTACTCAATTCCACACAAGATAATTTTATCTATAATATGCTTATTCATCTATAAATTTATCAATATTTTAATCCTCTGTAATTTACTCGTTTATTTTTCGATTTGAGTAGATATTTCTACTGTAGAGTAACTACCCCGCCACTGATGCAGCTCGTTAGCTTTATTTTCAGAGCTGCTAATCGTTGGGTCATTATGTGGAGTTATTTTTTGTCAATTTTTTGTGGATAATATTAAAAGGTTTGTATTACGTTAACGCAAAATTTTTTGCTATTAAGAGCAGTTCGATTGGGACTATTTTCCTAAAAAATACCAGCAATTATAGCAAGATGAAAAACTAACAAATTAATGTGTTTATTTAGATAAACGAAAAATATTATCCAGAATACTATAGAGCTTTTTGAAAATTGTAATTTAACAGGTTCGCTTACGAAGTGAACTTTGTAATTTTTTTTCTAGAACCAGTGCACATTGAAATAAATATACACTAAAAACACTGAAACTCAACCGAAACTGTTATCACAAAAAATCCAAAAAATAATACATGTAGAAAACCAAAAGCGTCGGTCAGATAGCTCAGCGGGCTGTGCGGCTGCCTCTCATTCGCTTCACTGTCGAATGGTTCAGTGGATGTGGGATCGAGCCCCAGCTCGGTGTACAGAAAACAAAAAGTCTAACGCAGCAGTTTAAAATTCTAGATGAATCTGCGGCTTAGACTAGAATATGCTGGGATCTGATCGGCCTATGATGGAGCAGTACGGCAAGAGATAAGGGCTTGCGGCTCGGTGATACTCCTCCATAGATCCCTACCGGACGGGCGTAACGCCTAAAAAACCGGATAGATATATATATATATATATATATATATATATATATATATATATATATATATATATATATATATATAGAAAACCAAAACCGGTCAATATGACTGCTTCAGAACTGATAACCCGCCATCATTACTTGCATTATTTGTTATTTGAAAAATAATAAGTGGAAGAAGGATGATTATAAACACATTAAAATATTATACTTTAAGTTTACTAGTTTACTAAACTAAAGTAAAACTATAAACTAAACTAAACTAAAGAATGTATCTAATAATGGAATCAATATTAGATACATTTTTCATTTTAGACACTTCTAATGAAAATGGTTAAGCTCAGATGCTGATGAAGAAAAGGCGCAAAACTGAGAATATTGTTGCTTTATCTGATTTAAATGAGCCAGTAGTGGTTTATCGAGCTCTTATTCCGAATGAGAAGTTGTCAATAAATGTTATATTGAAGATATTATGTCAGAAGGTATAGTAGAAGACAAGTTAATAACCATCTAGATAGCTCAGTTGATTAAGGTGAAAATTAACAATGGACAGTCCCAAGTGGTAAGTACCAACGATTAAAGTTTGGGGAAAATTTAGTGATTAAAAAAAATATGCATCCGTTATCGCTGTAGATGTAGTATCTCCCACTATGTGTTTTTATTCATTCCTTTATCATGAAATTGCCGATATGATGGTTAAGCAAACCAATTTTTATGCAACGCCAGTACCACTTAAAGTAACAAATACCTAAAAAAACAAAGTTACATAGTTGACAACTAACAAACAGGAAGAAATGATAAAATTGATTGCCCTATCCTCTCGCTTTTGTCGTTTCCTCATTACTGAGGATCATTATTTCTTCCAATATTCCTTACAATTATGCTCCATTGGTCGCTATCTTCAGCTGCTTTAAGAGCTTCGCAGAATAATTTTTTAGCTGAATTCTTAATTTGATCGGACTATCTAGTTGGTGATCCCCCTCTTGATCTTCTCACCGGAACGTTTCCAGAAACCTTTAATTTCTCCAAACTGTCGTCGCATCTGCAAACTACGTGAACGAAAAATTGTAGAATACATCGGAGATATATGGTTGACAGTCTTTTTTTTAATCTTGAGTTGGTTTTGAATGATAACGTTTGTCCTATGAACTGTCCAAAGTATGCACAGAATTCTTCTACAGCAACACATCTCAAAGGTATCATTTTTTTGGCGCTCGTGTCCGCGAAAAATGTAAGTCTTTGTCCCGTAAGAATACAAGGGCTTTCATTAGTCTTATCTTGATATTTTGATAGATATATCTGTCTTTTTAAATTTTAGTTAGGCGACTAATCGCATTTCGTTAATCGTTATAGTTGTTATAATCGTTAGTTATACTAGACCCGAGATCAAAAACACTGATCCAAAACTGAACACTGGGACAAAACTGTCCACTCTCTGCTATTCCTGTAACATATTAGTCAGTTGAATAGTGTGGAATCTGTCAACCAGAATTATTTTTGTCTTAGCTTTATTGATTTTCAGATCAACTTTATTGCTTTCGTACTCAACTCATCGCGATAGATTATACATTTCTTGCTCAGTAGCTGTTATAAATGCAGTGTCATTAGCATATCTTAAGTTGTAGATTTTCCTGCTATTCATCTAAAGCCATCCTTATAACATGTTCACCATAAATGTTAAAGAAGTCAGGTGACAACACGCATCCTTGTATAACCCGTCTCTCGGTCTTAAATTAGATTGAGAACTTCTGATCTAATCGTACTGTTGATATATTGGACTGGTGCAGATTTTTAATAAGGGTGACCAGGTGCATTGATATACCCATATCTATTAAAATGAACCACAGATTTATCCAGTCAAATGTCTTTTGGCAGCCAACAAAGCATACAATTATCAACATCATCACCAAGTCCTTTGCGTAAACTGCTGGATATAGGCCTCCCTCATTTTTGTCCATTCTGCTCTGTCTTGAGCACTTTTCATCCAATTTATTGACATATTCTTGAGATCGTCAGTCCATCGTGTAGGGGGTCTTTCTCTACTTCTTTTGTCTAACATTGGCCTCCACTCAAGCATTCTCTTCGTCCACCTTTCATCACTGATTCGGGCGACGTGTCCGGCCCAGTTCCATTTCAGTGTGGCAATTCGGGAAATAACATCGGTAACTCTTCGTCTTAAAATTCCACGAGGAAACTAAGTTCCTGTAGCTGGCTGTATACCATATATCACAAAAAAATATTGTTAAAATCCTTTATAAAAGGTATATAAAAATGCCTCAAACGGGCTATCACAAACACATTGCAAAACGTTTTCTGATTAAACAATCCATCATCAGTGCAAACCTGAAAGTATATAACCACTTTAATTAAAAAGAACGTTAAATGAAAATGTTGACAAAGGTTAGAGCAAAATGTGGTCAATACTTACGGTTGTACATGCTAGTGGCCACCAAAATATATGGGTAAAAACCCTTTAAATGTTATAAATTTGAATTTGTTTTACATTATTAGTATTTCTAATTTGTGATGGTTAAGTTACCGTTGAATAGGTAACATGGCGGCGTATGACTCTACATGAGTAAAATGGCCCTGAGACGAAGTGTCTACGAGGACCTGTTGATAACAACTGATCAAAATGACATTGTTGACAAGTTAGGACGGATGTTGTGTCACAGCAGTCAGTGTAACTTACGGTAGTTGTCTAAAATTGACAGATGTCAGCCTTATTTAGAATTGAAAAAGCTAAAATTATAATAATGTAACAGTATCAACCATCAATATTGTAATCTATATTGTAAATTAATCAAATAGGTATATTTGTAACATTGAAAATTGGTTTTTTAAAAATTAATGTAGGTCAACTAGAATTTATGAAACTTTGTAGGATTGATAGGCAACCAACTATACATGTGTAAGGATATATTTATTTTATTTAAGCTATAGATTTTGGTCAAAAGGCCCTGTATGTTGTGAGACATTTGGTACCTAGAAAATGGTAAAAAGGCACATGTGGGAAGATGGGTCCTAAAAGATATATTATTGAGTATTGATGTAATGGGTGGAGGTGTATTTAGGTACGTTATTGAGCTGAAATGTAACTATGACAAGAATGTGATCATAATGTGGTGTTCATGTAGTACTCAACTTAAAACTTAAGTATGGAAGGCCCTCTATGTCAAAAAACTACATTTGGTACCTAGTAAAGATAAATAAAAATAGATTTTTAAGTTATAAGTAAGTGAACATGAGTTACTGGTTATGTGTGTAAAGTAAAGATGGTAGGTTGTTTATGTGTGTGGGCAAGTATGCCAGACTGAAAGAGAATTGATGGCTGAAAGATGGTTAGGTGTGATATTGTTCCTACATTGCTCGAGTTAGAACTCAAGAAAACAAAAGGCCCTATATGTTAAAAGGAACATTTGGTACCTAAGAAATATAAAAGTAAAAAGGATGAGTTATAAGTTAGAGTGTAGGTAGGTGAATAGTTAACAGGCTTATGGAGTGTATTGTGACAATATGTGGAAATGTAAGAGTAATTGTGTTTAAGGTGGATCTGTCAAGTTTACTAAAGATGTGTGATGTTTAAATGTTATTGTGAAGATGAATGGGAAAACTACAAAAGACTGAAGACCACCGAGACCCGAAAACCAAACCCTAAAGGAAATTGGATGAGTGAAAAGAAGTTATAAATGATAATGAAAAACGCAGTATAAAAAGGTGAAGATATGTGATTGAGTGGGTGATGGTGTATATTAATGAAAATTGTTTTTGGAGAGAAAGTGGCATGAACTGCTCTGAAATTATTTTGTTGGGAAGGAGCATGGAGAATATTGGGTATTAGGTCAGATTTGACGTTTGGATGCCTAGACAGAAGTGAGGAAAGAAGAGAAAGAAGTGAGGAGTTGGATATATTGAACAAAGTTTGAGGGGGCTAAGGATGATTAGTAGGTGATAAGAGAAGGATGAGAATTTAAATAATAATGAAGAAGTAAGTTTGGTAATGAGTTATGAGAATAATTGACGGTGGAGCGGAAGAAAGTCTCGATTAAATGAAACATGGCGATTGACACAATTTGGACTTCTCTGTGTTTCTTTAATGAATTCTAGGTCTTCATATAGGTCTAATTTGAGAAAGTTTTTTTGTGGGATGTTGCGAATAAGTGAGACGTCTTCTGGGATATTGAGAGTGTGGTTGTGTTCTTTAAGGTGTTGAGAGAAAGTGGAAGTATTTTCTCTTTTTGTGTGCTCTAAAGAGCGTGAAGACAATGATCTACATGTTCTTCCTATGTAGGTAGCATCACAATCAGAACATTTTAATCTATACACACCACTACGGTTCATATAGTTGATGGGGTCTTTGGAATTGGATATATACTGACCCAAGTTTTTAGTTACTTTAAATGAAACATGAATATTTTCAACCGAACGTTTAATTAGATTTCTAATATCTCCAGAAAGACTCTCATGGTGACATGTAGGTTACCTACACAGACTGACCATGTAATACCCTTCTCATCCAATCACCCCATGTCTCACAAATATGCTGCTTTTCACAGTTACATCCATCGCCTGGAAACCATTCCACTTTCTCATTTAAACTACACAAAATAACTAAATATTATCAGACAAATAGCAGTCAACAACGGTTATGATCATAACATCATCAATAAACTCATTTATAGAAAACGTCGTAGGAACTTGCAGGAGACTGCGTTCCCCAGAGATCCTACCACCAAACCCAATTATGTTTCACTCCCTTATCACCATGAGAGTCTTTCTGGAGATATTAGAAATCTAATTAAACGTTCGGTTGAAAATATTCATGTTTCATTTAAAGTACCTAATAACTTGGGTCAGTATATATCCAATTCCAAAGACCCCATCAACTATATGAACCGTAGTGGTGTGTATAGATTAAAATGTTCTGATTGTGATGCTACCTACATAGGAAGAACATGTAGATCATTGTCTTCACGCTCTTTAGAGCACACAAAAAGAGAAAATACGTCCACTTTCTCTCAACACCTTAAAGAACACAACCACACTCTCAATATCCCAGAAGACATCTCACTTATTCACAACATCCCACAAAAAAACTTTCTCAAATTAGACCTATATGAAGACCTAGAAATCATTAAAGAAAAACAGAGAAGTCCAAATTGTGTCAATCGCCATGTTTCATTTAATCGAGACTTTCTTCCGCTCCACCGTCAATCATTCTCATAACTCATTACCAAACTTACTTCTTCATTATTATTTAAATTCTTATCCTTCTCTTATCACCTACTAATCATCCTTAGCCCCCTCAAACTTTGTTCAATATATCCAACTCCTCACTTCTTTCTCTTCTTTCCTCACTTCTGTCTAGGCATCCAAACGTCAAATCTGACCTAATACCCAATATTCTCGATGCTCCTTCCCAACAAAATAATTTCAGAGCAGTTCATGCCACTTTCTCTCCAAAAAAAATTTTCATTAATATACACCATCACCCACTCAATCACATATCTTCACCTTTTCATACTGCGTTTTTCATTATCATTTATAACTTCTTTTCACTCATCCAATTTCCCTCAGGGTTTGGTTTTCGGGTCTCTGTGGTCTTCAGTCTTTTGTAGTTTTCCCATTCATCTTCACAATAACATTTAAACATCACACATCTTTAGTAAACTTAACAGATCCACCTTAAACACAATTACTCTTACATTTCCACATATCGTCACAATATACTCCATAAGCCTGTTAACTATTCACCTACCTACACTCTAAGTTATAACTCATCCTTTTTACTTTTACATTTCTTAGGTACCAAATGTTCTTTTTAACATATAGGGCCTTTTGTTTTCTTGAGTTATAACTCGAGCAATGTAGGAACAATTTCACACCTAACCATCTTTCAGCCATCAATTCTCTTTCAGTCTGGCATACTTTCCCACACACATAAACAACCTACCATCTTTACTTTACACACATAACTAGTAATTCATGTTCACTTACTTATAACTTAAAAATCTATTTTTATTTATCTTTACTAGGTACCAAATGTAGTTTTTTGACATAGAGGGCCTTCCATACTTAAGTTTTAAGTTGAGTACTACATGAACACCACATTATGATCACATTCTTGTCATATTTACATTTCAGCTCAATAACATACCTAAACACACCTCCACCCATTACATCAATACTCAATAATATATCTTTTAGGACCCATCTTCCCACATGTGCCTTTTTACCATTTTCTAGGTACCAAATGTCTCACAACATACAGGGCCTTTTGACCAAAATCTATAGCTTAAAATAAAATAAATATATCCTTACACATGTATAGTTGGTTGCCTATCAATCCTACAAAGTTTCATAAATTCTAGTTGACCTACATTAATTTTTAAAAAACCAATTTTCAATGTTACAAATATACCTATTTGATTAATTTACAATACAGATTACAATATTGATGGTTGATACTGTTACATTATTATAATTTTAACTTTTTCAATTCTAAATAAGGCTGACACCTGTCAATTTTAGACAACTACCGTAAGTTACACTGACTGCTGTGACACAACATCCGTCCTAACTTGTCAACAATGTCATTTTGATCAGTTGTTATCAACAGGTCCTCGTAGACACTTCGTCTCAGGGCCATTTTACTCATGTAGAGTCATACGCCGCCATGTTACCTATCCAAAGGTAACTTAACCATCACAAATTAGAAATACTAATAATGTAAAACAAATTCAAATTTATAACATTTAAAGGGTTTTTACCCATATATTTTGGTGGCTACTAGCATGTACAACCGTAAGTATTGACCACATTTTGCTCTAACCTTTGTCAACATTTTCATTTAACGTTCTTTTTAATTAAAGTGGTTATATACTTTCAGGTTTGCACTGATGATGGATTGTTTAATCCGAAAACGTTTTGCAATGTGTTTGTGATAGCCCGTTTGAGGCATTTTTATATACCTTTTATAAAGGATTTAAACAAATTTTTTTTCTTCGTCTTAAGTCTTCATTTCTAACTCGGTCATTTCGCATATAATTATAGGTACTTTAAATTCTCCGGACGTTTCAATGAGTAGTCGCAGATTCAGGATCTGTTCCCGAGTCCCTTTACCGTTTAAAAGCCCTTCTTCTTCATGAGGTATTTGGTAAGTTAGATATGTTTTTAATCTATTTTTGAGGATATGCAACTGCCGTACTGCGTAGTACGAATTACTTCGTTGTCACGCTACTAACAGAGAATCTTTATTTCGGAATAATATTGCACCTACAACTATGAGGCAAAATATCTCCTAGATAATGGTCAGAATGTGGCACTTCGTACATAACTTACATTGAAAAGATATCTCAAAATTAAATTACAGGCACATGTGTTCATCAAAAAATATTAAGACATTTGTACTCCAGGAGAAGATTTATATATTGAGGAAAATGCAATTTTATTTTAAGGAAGAGTTGTCCCAAACAACACACAAGTATGATGTGAAGCTATTCTGTGTTGCAATAAAGTATGTGCCATGCATACAATTTTTAGATATACGCTGTTAAAGAGAAAGAAGGGGAAGCATTAGGTCATCATCAATGGTGCTACAGCCCTATGAAAGAGCCTCGACCTTCCCAAGTCTATTACGCCAGGCAGTCCTATCCATTGATAACCGTTGCCAGTTTGCTGCGTCTATCTTTGTACCATCCTCATCTACACCATCCTTCCATCTGAGTTTTGGCCTACCCTTTTTTCTACTTCCCACGGGTTGTGACATAAGGATTCTTCTAGGAGGGTTGTTCTGCTGTGATCTTGCTAGATGTCCTGCCCATCTTAGTCTTCCTATTCTTATACAAGATACTACGTCTTTACCACCAAATATTTGTTTATATCTGTGGTATTCCTCGTAGTTGTATCTCCTCCTCCAAACACCATTTTCACAGATGCCACCAAATATTCCTCTCAGGATCCTTCGTTCAAATATAAGCAGAAGGTCTTCGTCTGCCTTGGAGATGGTCCATGTCTCCGATCCATATGTCAACACTGGCTGTATAAGGGTTTTGTATATGGTTATTTTTGTTTTTTGGCTTAAGTTTCTACTTCTCATATGCCTACTCAGTCCAAAATAGCATCTGTTTGCCATTATTATCCTTCGCTTGATTTCTTCCGTTATGGCGTTCTCTTTGGTGATCAGGGAGCCTAAGTATGTAAATTTGTCCACCACTTCAAACGTAGAGTTATCAACCGTGAATTGGGGACCGATGTTCCTGACTCTATTGTTGGGTGTTATTGCCATCATCCTAGTTTTCTCCTCATTTACTTGCACGTCCATAGATTTTAAGGCATTTGAGAATGGTATACATGGTATACATTTCTTCTAGCTTGTGTGTTGTGCGGGCAACTAGATCAACATCATCTGCATATGCCAAAATTTGGGATGATTTATTAAAAATATTTCCTCTGTTGTCTATTCGGGCATCTCTGATCGCCTTTTCCAGTATTATGTTGACGCAGACCAACATGCGTTCCAAACGCTTGTGATTGTTCGCCCTGTATTTCGACTTTGCAAACCACATTACGCATTGTAGCCTTAACCAATCTTATCAGTTTATTGGGGATGTGAAGCTCATTCATAGCTTCATACAATTTATTTCTTAGGACACTATCATAGGCAGATTGGAAGTCAACAAAAAGATGGTATGTATCGATATTGAATTCATTGGTTTTTTCCAGTATTTGCCTTGGCACAAAGATCTGATCTGTTGTTGATCGACCAGGCCTAAAGCCACTTTGATATTCCCCGAAAAGTTCCTCTGAATATGCATTTAGGCGACCTTTTAAGATCCTCGAAAATATTTTTGTATGCTGTATTAAGGAGGGTTATTCCCCTATAGTTTCTACATTCCAATTGGTCACCCTTTTTGTGTAGCGGGCAAACGATTCCAATACACCACTCTTCCGGGATTTGTTCCTCATTCCAATATTAGGGGAAGCATTAGGTCAGACAAATATTGTGATAAATCTTTCCAAGAATCTTTTAAATGCACGTTACACTATTATCAGAGATAATTTTTATATTAGCCTTAAAATGGCTAGTCGCTTCTTATATAACAAAACGGATTTACTGGGAAATCTGTGAAAAAAATGTTATGAAGATGATGTCCTAAGTAGGAAACTAAAAGATGAATTGGTTTTTTTGATGTTAAGAGAGATTCCGTATTCTCCACTTTTGTTCATTATTCTTTTAAGTCTACCAACTTGTCGGCTATTATGACTGTATCGTCGGAATACCTAATGTTGTTAATTAAACTTTCGTTCACTTTTATGCCGACTGTCTCGTTTACCAATGCTTCTTGTATGATTACTTCAAAAAAAGCATTAAAAAATAACGGCGACAGAATGCGACCTTGCCAGATTCGTATTTTTGAGTACTTCTATAAGTCGATCATGTTTTACTTTATCGAATGCCTCACTGTAGTCTATTAAGCATACATAAAAATTTCGATTAACATCCAAACATCTTTGGGTCAGAACGTTAAAAGAAAATAGTGCCTCTCTTGTGCCCACTCCATTCCCAAATCCAAACTGGCAATTACTAATATCCATCTCTAGCTTAGCGTGTATTCTGTTATGGATGATTTTTAGCAGAGTTTTTAAGGTAGTATGTGACTTTGGACTGATCGTTCGATAATCACTACATTCTTTGGCATTTACTTTCATAGGTAGACAAATAAATGTTGATGTCAGCATTTCACGTGGAATGATTCCTGTGGAATAGATTGTGTTTAGTAATGGGACTAAGAGATCTATGTTTTTTTCATTGACCAGTTTTAACAATTCACTTGGTATTTCATCTGGACCAGCAGCTTCATTATTTTTCATGGACTTTACTGCATGAATAACTTTTGATTTTCAAAAGAAAAGGTAAAAAAGTATTTTTGAAGTGTGTATATTTTAAATAATTCCTAGCTGAGCGCTTTCGTCTTTACAAAGCCATCATCGGAGCTATGGTCAATTTATAAATACCACTACAATGGAGAGATTTTATTTCCTTGTATGTCGAAATATTGATTTTTTAGTTGATAAAATTCTTAAAAAACGTATAAAAACATATAAAAAACCGACACTGGACTTCACAGACACATTAAAAAATTGAAAAATTTTTGTCATGGTACGGGTGTAAGAACCCGACCATTGATAGCTGTGAGAAGGTAGACACAATAGAACTCTATTCATAAACACCTTTAGAGAAAAAGCAGAAAAATGGGACCTATCATCGAGTAAAGTAAGCAAAAGCAATACAAGTCAAAATGTTAAAAAGAACAAAAACATCGTTTTTCATAATGCTTAGATTAGGACATAATAATATAATAAATTAAATAAGCTATCTCAAATAGATGATAATTTTTGATTATAAAGTACCCTGAGACAGGCCTTAAGAATTGTTTCAAGTGCACATTTGAACGACGAGCGGAATGGGACAAAGAAAACACACGACCCAGATAGTAGTGTTATACCTGGTACATAAAATGAAGGAGATCCATGTAAGCACAAAAAGTCCAACAGTCATAAGGCTCTTATGAGCATTACGGTAGATGCTAGACTAGTGTGAGAATACGGAGATAAATTAGATAAATTGACTAAATATCATACATCATATTGGTATGGGTTCCTAGCCACCGGGAAATACACAACAATGACATAACTAATGAGCTTGCCAGAAAAACATTAGCTCCGGAATACTTTAGTAAGTACAGCGCCTGCCGTGGAAGTGCCAGAAATCAATGCCCTCGAATGAAAAAAGTCTAGGCCCGAATACGATATAACTCTTACTGAAAAATATATAATCACTCGAAAAGTCATGCGGAAACTAAGCAAAAATCAGGACAGAATCATATGATACTTAAGCCAAAGAATCTGTCTAGAACAGTCAAGCATATTTAATATAACTGTAGGGCATTCGATCGTAGCAGGCAAATACTTTACGGAGACCAGCGTACAAAAATCCATTCCAGAATTCTGGAGTGGGTATCATGAGCATGAGTCAACTGAATATGTACAATAAGCTAACCGGCCAAATTACGACCGGTTTAAAACAGACGATTTCAAAAAATCTTATGTTACGTTCCAAATTTAAAGTAGAAAGTTCCACCTCTATTTTATCAAAATTCAAATAAGTCAAGACGTGTAAGAGCGGTTGCCTATAATATAGTATAAGCAAGTTGACGAAAATAAAATTATTAATTTTCAAATAGTGGTAATGTCTGGCAAATTGTGCTGAACTTAAGGGAAAACGTCCTTTTTTTAAGAAACTTATTTAAATCGTTCTTTCTAGAGTCACTTTGAAAGAATTGGGATCATAAAATTAAAATGTTTGAATCTCGGTATTATTCGGTGACCTCCGTGTGTCAAGTTGTCAAGTGCTTGGAAAGACGACGGAAAGGGACTGATTCTTGGTCTGACGGAGCTACTGATAGGTTGGGCTAGATGAAAAAACGGCATTTTGGTTTTTGCTGCTGTTTCATGTGGGATCTGGCCTAGTCCGAACCGTGTGGATATTCAAGGGGATTTGCTGCCTTCGTGGAAGGATCTTTTTGGAAAATCCACAATTTCGCTAAAGAAAAGCGGATCTACAGTACACGTGAATACCGGGAGTCGCATTTATAACACAAAATTAGCCTTAATCACGAGTCCAAATAGCCGACTACGTTTCGGTCCAATTTGTGATATTTCAAACCCCTAATCTGGCTAAGAAGGCTGAGTGTTAGATCATTTCGTTTTTAATTAATTGAAAAGTTGTAGTTATTTTTTTTCCCCATCTCTAAAAAGCTATTCAAATTTTTATCAGGTTTCACACATTCAAGTTCAGACACTAGTTTTTTTTTGTATTGCTCCATTATCGCCAAAAGGCAGATAAAGGAAGTGTTAAAATTAATATATTTATTTCCAAATAATTATTTTAGGCACAGATGGTAATTAATGTTTTCTTGCTTCAGGATTTTGCTGTTTTGTTGGTTTGTTTGGTTTTTTTCCTGCTTCTTCTTCTTCGTATTTTTCCATCTGGCTGTAATTTTCAACTTCGCAACATTGTCACACAAGTCTATGTACATCGGCAATTGTATGGGGATTTTGGATTGGAGACACACTGAACTGTAACTGGATTTCCACGCGGTGAAGTATATGAAAATTCAAGGTATGGATCGATAATTAATTTTCAACGGAAGATTTAAGCGCCGCGCCGTCTAATTTGTTTACGGAATACAATAGTTTTTGTTTAAGATTACTTGCTGTTAGTTTTTATTTTAATATTAACAAATACTTTACAGTTTTTTTAAAGAATATTTGTAAATATTCGGTTTTGTACGCCACACATAAATGTTGCGGCATTTTAACTAAAACTAACTCTCGATATTGACTCGTGCAAAAACAAAAACGGTCTTTGCAAAAACCAAAATTTCATATCTGTATTATAAATAGGGTCTTAGCCGTAAAAAATATTAAGACATTTTCACCAATATAAAAAAAGATAAAATAAAAACTAAGGTCATATAATGAGAAAACAACAACTCTACTATCTCTTAGAAACTCATACTTCAATGAGTATAAATATATGCTTTAAGAGAAGTCACAAATAAAGGATATTAAGTATGTATATACTTAACAAATAGAAGTACTATCTCTCTATCTTCTTTAACCTCAAAGAAACTGGTTCAAAAATTACTCGATGATCAATATACGTCGTTTGTTGGGAATTTTTTCAAATTGCCCACCGAGCCAAAAATGGAACATATCAATATTAATGAAGTACGCGAACGTTAAAATCATTTATTTTTTGTCGTGTTTATTTATTTTTTCATTTAAGGATGTGTCAGAAAACCAAATTCAGTAGAGATAAACATCAACATATTTTAAATTTACAATGTTAAAAGAAACGCTCTGTTATAATTTATCTGATAAAGAAGATGATGGCTGATGACTGCTGCATAATTTAAATCCAGGATAAGTGCATCCATTTTGTTTACATTATTATTTACCTATTTTTTATAGTAACACAGATACTTTCATTAGTAAATGTAAAAAAGGTTTAATTATTGGGAAGAAATTATATAAGTAAATAAAACTTGCATGTTTTAATAAACAGTAACAATTAATAATATTATGACGTAAAAACTAATAATATGTCGTTCTGAGGGGACATCCTTTCGGCTTGTTTCATGCACCAATTGCGTTTTTAGTCCTATTTCTGGTAACTCGGGTAAGTGTCGAGGCCATCCTCTAGCAGGTAGGTATTGATGATAAAGACCTACGCATTATTAAAAATCTTTACTGGCATCAATGTGTAAACATCAGGATTGGCTGGGATACTTCTGAAGAGCTTCAAATACGAAGAGGAGTAAGGCAGGGCTGCATTTTGTCCCTGCTACTATTTAACATCCACTCTGAGTTCGATTTCAATAAAGCAGTGGATAATGTTCAATGTGGTATAAAAATTAGTGGCATCAATATTAATAATTTGAGATATGCGGATGACACAGTGTTAATTGCAAGCAATTACAAAGAACTTCAACATCTAATTAATAGAACAACCACAACTTGCGATGAATATGGCCTTAAGCTAAACAACGCAAAGACAAAGGTAATGGTCGTCAGTAAAACCCCAATACAACCGAAAGTGGTAACAGCATATGGTGAAAAACTAAAGAGAACTAACAGTATCACTTACCTTGATTGTAATCTAAATGAGAACTGGGACATGAGCAAAGAAATTAAAATACGGATAGAGAAGGCCAGAGCTGCATTCTTTACACGTGGAAACAATACTACTTTAAGTCTGAAAATTTGATTAGTGAGATGTTATGTGTTCTCTATTATTTTGTATGGTGTCAAAGGATGGACTTTGACGGATACACTTCTCAAGAAACTAGAAGCCTTTGAAATCTGGATGTATCGGAAAATCCTACAAATAAGTTGGGTGGATAGCGTTCATAACGAAGTTGTTTTGCATCGGATGGGAAAAGTTACGGAAGTCGTCAAAACAGTTAAAAATCGCAAACTTAAATAATTTGGCCATGTTATGCGCCACCCAAAGAGATATAATATACTCCATTTAATAATACCAGGCAAGGTAGACGGAAGAAGAGGGATAGGAAGAACGTCATGGCTTAGAAACCTGAGAGATTGGTTTAACAGATCCTCTGCATCTCGTTTCCGAGCTGCCGTCAACAAAATTACTATAGCCAATTTGAAGCCAACGCTCAACAATCGAGTACGTCATATGAAGAAGAAGTGTTGATGCACATTAGCTCAGGCGGATCGACGGATTTACGTGACATTAAAAGCATAGTGACGGTTCTTTATCATCTTCATATGATAAAGCCAAAATCATATGCTCTAGAAAAATACCTGCTAGCAAATATCATTTATAAACAAGACAAGATTGAAGAGGGGAAACAACATACCACCATAAGTATTGGGTAAAATGTATGAAAAATGTGTATACAAAAGAATGTAGTTTCCTTAATAGATACAAGATATTATGCTTCAACTATACGGATTTCTACCTGGACTTTACCAATATCTTTACCAATTACTTTACCAATTTTTGTCTTACAGAAAAAAACAACAAACTGAAATGTTTAGTGTAGTAAAATTTATATTATTTTACTGATTAAGATGTTAATACCAAGCAAGAGAACAAGCGGGATTCAGAAAGGGTTTTAGTACTAGCGACCATCTGCTAACAGTAAAAATACTGATTGAAAAGTCGAACGAGTATAAAATCGTATTATACATGCATTCATAGACTTCCGAAAGACGTTTGACATCATAGAACATTGGGTCATCAAAAACTCACTACAGAACGGCAGAATTGATTACAGGTACACGGACCTAATAACACACATATACAAAAATGCGAGTACCACAATAAAATTGACGAACGAACGCGCTACAGAACCAATAAAATTCGAAAGAGGAATCAGGCAGGAAGACACAATATCACCAAAATTGTTCAATCAGACTATGGAAGACACATTTAAAAATTAGAATGGGATACATACGAAATAAGAATAAATGGAGAGCTCTTGAACCACTTGAGATATGCAGACGATATAGTCCTGATAAAAGATAAGAAGGAAGAGCTACAGAAGACGGTTGAGGAACTAGATAGAAAAGCGACAGAGGTAGGTCTAGAGATGAACTATAGTAAAACCAAGACTATGACAAACCAAGAAGACCAATTAGAAATAGTAGTCAAACAGAATCAATTAGAGCAGGTGGCAGAATACATATACCTAGGACAAATAATAAAGCTGAACAGGGACAATCAAACAAAAGAAATAAAAAGAAGAACTAGACTAGCATAGGCCTTATTTGGTTAACTATCATATATTCTAAAAAAAATAAAAAGTTCCCTCAATATATGCGAACGAAAGTATTCAATCAGTGCATTTTACCAGTTATCACATATGGCTCACAAACATGGACTTTCACAAAGGAGAACATCGACGGTATATCCAAAACACAAAGAGCAATGGAAAGACAGATGCTGGGTATCGGTTTTAAAGACAGGAGAAAAAACTCATGGCTCAGAGAAAAAACAAAGGTGAACGATGTATCAAGACAGGTTGCAAAACTTAAATGGAACTTCGCTGATTACACTCTCCGACAAAAAGATGAAAGATGGAATAAGCGAATTCTACACTGGAGACCATGGGAAAAGAAAAGAAAAAGAGGAAGACCACAGATGAGATGGACTGACGAAATTAAGAGAACGGCAGGAAAGGACTGGATGCCCAAAATAGAGACCAATGGAGATTAACAAAGGAGGCCTATGCCCAAGAGTGGGCGTTTAAGGCTGATTAGATAGATAGATAGAAGATGTTTCCTATCACTAATACTTTATAAAGTTATTTTTCAAAAAAGGGATTTTTTTTTAATTTCAAAAAATTTTCTTTTACTTTAAAACCAATTTTTTTCAAAAATAAGCACTTTGAACCAGGCAAACTTAAAGCTTACATAAACAGTATATACCGTAAATTGTGAAGCGATAACAATTAATTTGGCTTGGGGTGGAAATTGGGGCTGCTTTTTGTCAAAAATGTTTTTACCAAAAATAAAAGGAATCAATTTTGTTTTGAGCATAACTCGCATAACTTTGATACTGGAAATACTTTTAAAAAGTTTTGATGAGTTTTCCCTGCAAAGTGTTTTATATTTTGGTTGTTTCACGTTAAATTACTAGATTTTGAATTTGATAAATAATAATCTACTTTTCACGAGTTACAACTCCGCAACTGGGTCTACAGACTTGATACGTATATCATTTTTTTTTTGTTATCTTAATAAGATAGATTTTTGTCAAAAGTATTTTATTTAATAAATGCCTTCTTTTGAGTTATATGTAAAAACCATCTTAAAACTTGGTTTTTATGTAAAAAATAAATATTTCCACTCGCAAATAACTCAAAAAAAGGATTGAAGAAGAAATTCTATAAAAAGTTTCAATTTAGTCAATTTATCCATTTCCGAACTTATTTTGAGCGTATGTTTTTTCACCCTGATAAGTGGCGTTGTCCCCCCAAGTAAAAGCAGCCCTGAGCTGTAGTCCAAAACTTAGGTAGGGTGTAAGAGCAACCTAATTCCAAATTTTTAAGCAAAACCGTCGTGAAAAATGATAAAATCCCACTTCAAAACGGTCATTTACTGTAGAAATAGAGCATTAGTGCTTTTCCTATTATGCTGGCCAGCCACTTCACGAACTTTCTTGTGCATATTGAACATGTCATGTTTTTTTTTAATTCTTTAATTTCTGAACATCTATCCGTCATCCACCTTTCTTTAGCCGCTAGTATTTTTTGTTTAATTTCTTTTTGCTTTTTTCTGTATTAAAACGCCTTGACATTTTATTGTATTTTTTGTTCCATAAGGTCTAGTATAATTTATTTTGTCATCCATTGTTTTTTCCTTAAAAGAAAAACTCTGCTAATTACTTTGGGTACTTTTTTGATACTAGTGGATTTTGTTTTTCTTAATTATTACCTTTTACTGCTTTATTAATGTCCTTTTCTATTGCAATTGCTAATGTTCGTTATTTTCGGTTTGCTCAAAATTTTATATATCATTAGTTTGAATAAATTTTTTTAAGTAAGAAGCCACAATATTATTCATTGTGCTAAATGAGACCAATTGCGTAGCAAATTCCTCTGCATAATACTGTAGGTTGTGGTTACCCAGGTAAGTCAATAATCGGATACATGATTTATGTATTTAAACACCCTTTTAAACACCTAAAAAGGTGATATACTCCATTCGCTTAGCTCTGGTATATTTTGACAGATTCATTGTATACTACTATTGCAGACTTCTTACTTTGAAAAAAGAAGAATTATTCTAAATAGTGAAAGTGTATACTAAACCCATCAAATTTTGGGTAATATATATTTAAAAAATATATTTTAGTTGTTATAATAATTTTAACATAACGTTATATATTTCAGATAAATAAGTATTGATTTTCGGTAATTCGCAAAGTTCTATTTTATTAACTATTTAGTTTGTTTACTATTAATATTAGCTATGAGTACGTGTGCTTGGTTGTATAGTAATTTCCAGCCACTTTTAGTTTGTCAAAAAGTAACTAACTTCGAAAAAAAATAATTACTAAATTCACTAGACAGTTCGGACTGGGAATAGTGAACCGAGTATAACACACCTTATCACCTTTTTTTCTCATGATTTACTATGAAATCACTAATGTTTTCATGACATGTGATTTTCTTTTAAAGACGAATCACATGCGATGATTTTTCTGATGGGTATTCTCAAGTTAAAGTTGATTTCATGTAACCGAATGAACTATCTTACAATAAAGTCGTCTCAGGTGCGCAACTTAACAATATTTTCAATATCATTAGAAGTGTTTATCAAGAAAAAAAATTGTTTAGTGTTTTAATGTTTTGTATTTTGAGAACTATTTCTGAAGTGGATATCTAAACTTCGAAAATTAACTAATTTTAAACCCATATTGTATTATTCCCAATAAAGATAGTAAATACATTAAGATGCCACAAGAAAATAGCTTCAGAGCAATATTTTCAGAGATTTTTCCAAGAGATTTCCGAAGTGGAAACTTAAAGAACAGAAATAAAACGAAATTTTTATACATCCAATAATTGTCTCTTGTAGAATTTATATAAATTCATATATAAATTTTAAATAATAATTTAATTCTAAATTGCTACCTCCTTTCATGATTTTTTGTTGAACATTTACATCTAGAAATATTTTTGTTGAACGATTTCCGAAGTGGAAATTGAAACGTCAATAAACGTATTTTTATTCCCAGGCTTGTGGCTTATTCCCAGTTAAATAGTAATTAATTTAAAATGCCATAAGAACATAGCTTCAGAACAATCTAAAATATTTGCCGTATACACCGTAGAAGTTTAATACAGTAATAATAATAATCAGAAATAAAGTCTTTTATTCGACATTTTTACAAAGACAGTAAATTCTAACAAGGAACGTCCCTTATGGCATGTTTTAACGAGTCGTTGACTTCAACACTGAACAAAATTATGCAAAATGCAAAAACTTGCAAACAAGTCGCATACAAAATGCGCCAGTCTGATTTACATAATCATTTTGATATATCTTCTGATATGTCGTTGATCGGCGGTCAAAATATATGTGTTAAGATCAGATATAACGGTTCACTGAAGCCGATGGGTCTTTTTTATTCTTGTTGCGTTTATTGAGGTACTGAAAAATGGACGAATGATAATTAAACAAATATATTAATAAGATTTATTTTACTTAAACTAGCTTCAATATTTTCATAAAAAATAACAAGAGGATTTATTTAAAAATTAACAACAAAATTAAAATCGACGTTTTTTATAAAGCCAATTATTTATTATCTTTTTCTTACTCTTTTAATATTAATATATGAATAAAAATGATACCGGTGGATGTATAGGTATTTACATAAAACGTAATATAAATTATGTGCTGATTGAGTCATCAAATAAAATTGAACAATGGTTAAAACTCTCTCTTTGATATGAAACATTGTGTGGTTTTGATGTTTTATATAATCCTTATGAAGAATTTTATAAAACTTTCTTTGGTGTTTTGGAACCAATTTTATCATCAGTACTGAAATGTATATCATTTACTCTGTTTGGCCGACTTTAATGTTGATCTATTAAATACCAATAAATATTCTACACAGTTCATTACAGATGTATTAGATGGTCTTGGACTAAAGCAGATGGTCAATCAAGCAACTAAAATCACCCAGTTCACATCGACTCTGCTTGATTATGTAATCACATCTACTGAGAATAAAATTTTGTCTATTAAAATAAAACATATCCCAGAAGTAAACGATCATGAAAAGGTTGTTTTAGAATTTGGTTTTGATGTCTAAACTAATACAAATCAATTTATTACTATTCGGAATTTCAAAAATTTAAATTACGGTCAATTTATATCAGATCTAGAATGTATAACATGGAGAATAATATATGAATTGCCAGATATAGACAGTAAAGTCGATTTTCTCTCTAATAATCTCATTACTTTACTTGAAGAATACTTGTACTTTACTTCAGAATCTCACAGAAATATGCTCCATGGTTAACTGATACCATCAGGTAATTAATGTTAGATAGGAACAAAGCACTGCTTACAAGATTACTAAAAATATAAATCAATGGAATGACTACAAAGTATTGCGTAACTGAGTAACAGCCATGACTGTAAATTAGAAAAAATCATATTTTACAAACATACACGCTCAATCTTCTAAAGATATGTGGAATAATTTAAAATATTTTGTAAATAATAGCAAGACCAAAAATAACTTCGAAATAAAAAAGGTGTGAAATGCATAAAATATTTGGTAAATAATAGCAAATCCAAAAATAACTTCGAAATATGAAATGTGTGGAATGGAAAGATAAATAAACACTTTATTGAAGTAATACCAACAAACATGAAAGCAGACATTGATACACAATATTCTATAAAAATAACTTCAAGTATTCCCTCAGTGCTTTTTTATTTTTAAACCAGTATCTGAAATTAATAGTTTACATATTATTATTAATATAAAAACTAAAGTTTTTGGTGATAATGGCGTTAACATATTAACGCTGCATCCGTTTATTTCATTTCTTCTACCGTATATTGTGAGAACATACAGAGGTGCACATGCAGACACAGACCATTTCATGGTTACCGCAACGTTAAGAGAAAAAGTCAAAAGAACGCTAAAAAAAAAGACAACAAAGGACAAATGGTACATAGAAAAATTAAATGCTACAGATAGAAGAATTAAATATGCAGAAGATATAAGCAAAAAACTGAAGGAATGCTGTGAACATACAGAAGATGTAGAAACAGAATGGAGCAATATAAAAAAATGTATAAATGAAACAGCTTCTGAACATGTAGGGATAGAGAGAAAGAACAAAAAAGAAGAATGGTATAATCAAGACTGTCATAACATGTTAAAAGAAGATAGAAATAAGACAAAGGTGGATTAGAACAAATAGACAAGAATATAAAGAAGAATACAACAAATTAAGGACAGAATGTAAAAAACAAATAAGAAAAATTAAACGAACCTGGTTAAATGATAAGATAAATGAAATAGAAAAAGAAAACACAAATAGAAACACAAAAGCATTTTATACGAAAATTAGCTAGCAGAACAAAACCTTCACAGGAAAGATAAAAGGCATAAAGGATAGAAATGGAAAAGTATCAGAAAATGACAAAGAGTTTAGAGAAATCTGGACTGATTATTTTAAAGAATTATTAACAGTACAAGAGGACGAAGACTTAAATGAAAATGTGGAAGAAGAGACCACGATGATAGAAACCGAGCTAGAAAAACCAACGAGAGATGAAGTTGAGGAAATTATAAACAGTAGTCGCAACGGTAAAGCACCAGGTATAGACGGTATAAACATGGAACTAATAAAATATGATGGACATGAACTCAGAGAAAAAATATACCAATTAATAAAAGTCATATGGGACGAAGAAAAGATGCAAGAAGAATGGCACAAAGGACAAATTATCACAATCCATAAAAAAGGAGACCAACAAATGTGTAATAATTATAGAGGACTGACATTATTAAACACAGCGTATAAAATCATGTCAACCTTAATACAACGAAGACTGGCCAAAGCGACAACAAATATCATGGGACAGTATGAATGCGGACTTATTAGGGGAAAGTCAACAACAGATGCCATACATACGGTAAAGCAAATTATGGAGAAAGCTTATGGATATAAAATAGAAATTGAACTGCTTTTTATAGACTTCCAACAAGCATTTGATTCAATAAACAGAGCGAAATTACTTACAGCTATGAGAGAAATGAGAATACACAACAAATTAAGACGATTAATAAAAATGACAATGAGCAAAACCGTAGTTACTGTAAAAACACAGGAAGGAGACACAGAAGAATTTGTTATAAACAAATTGTTTGTGTACGTCAAGGAGATTCATTATCTGCAACTCTGTTTAATCTTGCCCTGAAATATATAGTCAGAAAATTCAACAAAGGTACACTTAGAACGAGAGAGGGACAAATAATAGCATATGCCGACGATATTATGATAATAACAAAGAACAGAAAAAAAAATGGAAAGTATGGTAAAAGAATTGGTAGTAGAAGGGAAAGTAATGGGATTAGTAATAAATCAAGAAAAAACAAAAATAATGAGATTTGACAAAAAAAATGAAATCAAAAAGGTTTGTAGAAGAAAAGTAGAAAAGTTTAATTATTTGGAAATATTATTAGCAAACAATGGAGAAAGGGAAACAGAAATTAAAGAAAGGATAATTACAGCAAATAAGACATACTATGTCAATAAAAAGCTGCTAAAAAATAAATTACTGAGCAAAAAATCGAAAATGAAAATATATAAAACAATAATTCGACCGACTAAGATGTATGCTGCCAAAACCCTTAGTATGACAAAAAAAAAACAAGAGGAAGGTCTTAGAATACTAGAAAGGAAAATACTAAGAGCAATATTAGGACCAATAAAAATTAATGGAAACCAATATAGACAAAGAACGAATTATGAACTACTAAACGAAATTAAAGAGGATATAGTTTGTAAAATAAAACAGCAAAGGGCAAAATGGCTAGGACATATATGGAGATCAGGACCATCCACGACAATATTCTGAATATTGGAATGGACACCAGCTGGTAAACGAAGACGTAGAAGACCAAGATCTATATGGCTACAAGAAGTAACAAACGATCTCAACAGGGCGGGCGTACGACAATGGAGAGAAAAAACCAGAGATAGGAAACAGTGGAGAAAAATTAAATAAAGAAAATGAGGACTGATCTACCTCGTAAAATGGATCTAGAGAGCTTAAGCGGCGTAACCCCGTACGAGGTGTTTAGCCACAATATAATATACCGTATATTACACATATCATTAATTTTTGCTTAAAAAATTTAATTTTTTTCACTAAATGGAAAAGGGCCCAAATTATTCCTTTTCCGAAGATTAAAATTGCAGAAAGCATGAGTGAAGTAAGACCAGTAAGAGTACTGCCTACATTATACTAAATTTTGGAAAAGGTAATCGATATTCAGTTACAAACGCATTTAAAAATAACAACAAAATCCCTACGATGCAGTCCGGTTTTAAAACCAGATATAGCTGTCTTTTTGTTTATTAAATATTACACATGATATTTTTAGAGCCTATGACCAAAACAAAATATCAATTCTAATTCTTCTAGACTACTCAAAAGCTCTTGATACAATTGAAGATAATTTGTTGTTCTCTATTTTAAAATATATTGGTCTAAAAGCGAAAGCAGTTAATCTAATGAAATCCTGGCTTTCTAATTGAGGTCAAGCAGTAAAACTTGAGGAAAATATTTTTTTATTTCTATATCTTAATACTGATGTGCCTCAAGGATCTACATTAGGTCTAATTTTATTCTCTATATACACATCAAACTTTCCCTCTGTGTTTTTGTAAATGCAACAAAACATGACGTTCTTCATCTGCAGATTTTTTCTTAACATCATTGTTTAAAATTGAATACGTCAAAAACTCAGGATATCCTTTTTGGGAGGAATCTCCATAGGTAAACATTTTTATACAATTATGCCAATCGAATTGTCTTACGAAATAAAAATTTAATTTTTAGCAAAAAGAATAAAAGCCTAGGGGTTTGGTTCGACGCAGATTTAAGCTTTACATATCACGTAAGTATTTGTTTAAAAGAGCTTACGCCATTGTAAAATGACTGTATCAAAGCCGTAAGTAGGGCTACCAAGTCATTATTGTGTAATGCTCTGGTATTATCAAAATTAAATTATTGTGATCTACTTTAAAATGCGTGTCTTACTGAACTTAATTAATAGAGAATACAAAAATTTCAAAATTGCAAAATTCTTGTTTGCGTTTGATTTTTGGCACCAGGGAATTTTAAAGAAAGTCATGTTTTTACCGTAGTCAAGTGGCTAAATATGAAAAATCGTCGGAAACTTCATGCTTTACGTTTTTACCATAAAATCATTCGAGAGATTGTTCCACCATACTTGTGCAATAGAATAACTTATAGGACTGACGTTTATAATCTAAATCTTACACACAAGAATACACTCACTTTACCTAAACATACAACATGTTTTTTTATACGTTCATTTTTGTATTCAATTACCTGAAATATAAACAATATTTCCCACAAGATTGAAAATTTATCTAGTGTCAAGTTTAACACATTAATTTACGAGCAGTTTTTCGCTGAACAGTGATTTAAAAATTTAAGAATTTTTACAAATAAATAGTTTATAATTTATAAATTTAATACGTACTATTTCTATCTTCCATTGTACAATACAAATCCATTATTTATTATTTACTAACAAAAACAATTCCACTAATATCCCATTTGTTAAAGAATATATGAAGCTAAACCTCCAAAAATCGTAAGAAACGAACTACATCGATTTAGCAAGAACTTGTACGCCGGCGCCGAAAAAAAAAATATTTCAAACGAAAAATGTAGCTGGATAATTTTAAACAAAAATTTTTATTAGTATCTTTTGCGTAGAATGAACCGTTCGTTCAGAAACAACGATCAAAGCAACCGGCGATTTTCAATGTCAATTTGCGTGCGAAATCAATAATATTTAAATAAAATTTGACGGTAAATATTCGATATTTTTTAATTAGAGTATCCTAACGAAAAAAAATCAAATTCGTTGTAAAGATAAAGAGATCAGCTTTCGCATGTATTTCGCATATGATTTTTGTATTTTGCTGTAAATTAAGTAATTTTCTATAACGCTATTAAATAAATAAACTTTTTTTGCCATTTTTTACAACTTTCATGAGATCAATAATATATATCCCTTTCATCGACCCGTCACTATCGAAATTCCGTGGCTGGAGCCTAAATTTTCAGCTATAAACTAATAGCATGAAATTTCAATTCTGAGCTTTGGCAACAAATATCAATCAGTTGAAATATGCCTAAAAAACGCTTAAACACTTCTATACTAAAAAGGATATAAATTGCTTAAAAATCATTTTTTTCGATTTCCGAAGACCGGTTTTTAAAATAACTCAACTAACTAAAAATTTCATCAATACTGTCTTCGTGGAAGCATTTTCTATGACGTGAGATCGTTTGTAATGTGAAAGTTTTAACTCAGCGTTTTTAGAGATATCTCAAATGCCTCATGTTTGGTTCTAAGGCTCAAAATCTTATGTATATAGCTTTTGAAGAGTAGGCTCTAACAATATAAATTTCTCCCGACCGGTCAATGAAAGTAAATAAATTTTATTGATCTTTATTCTTCTTATATATATATATATATATATATATATATATATATATATATATATATATATATATATATATATATATATATACAGATTGAACCAAATTAAAACGGAACATACAACTTAATGCATGTCTGTTTGAACTGCATTTGAAATAGTGGACCAATATAAAACTTGGACAAAAATAAATCCATACCTGGGTATAGACATTGTATAAAATATCGTTCAACTATCTGTCTCGCAACAAAGTTGTTTGAGTAAGACGCGTTTGTCTAAGGAAGCGATAATAGTTCAAAACATTTCAAAGCGATTTCAAAATAAGAACGCTTAAAATTTCGAATGTATAACGCCCCACTAGCTAATATACTGGTTTTGTAGATTATGATGCTCCGAAATGTACTGTACTATACTAATGGAATTTTCCGGAAAAAACTTAACTGGTTTTTTAACGTATTTCCTTTCATTTTTAACAATAGAGTGTTTCTTCAAAAACGATTTGTAGAGGTTTTTAAGAGCTACAAGGATCTGTGAATTAAATCTTTTTGGAACTCTTGGTTTTTAAATGGGGTGAGTTTAAAGGGCTCGAAAAAGATGGTGCTTGATCGTAAATCAATGCTTTAAACGGCTATATCTCGCCAAATATTCATTGTACAACAAATCTAAATAAAGGATAATTTTAGTCATTAAAAAAGCTACAATTTGGTAATTTTTATTTTTTTCATATATTCAGTATTTTCGGGCATATTTAAAAAAAGGGGTAAAAAATATGAAATTGTAAATCGTTTCTCGCTTTAAGCTGTACTTTTTCTAAAACTAAGCATTTTAAATAGGTCAAACTTCTTGGACGTATTAACAATACATGTACACAGGGAATTGCAGAAGGGTGAAGATCGATTTTAATTATGTGGGTGGTTCGTAAAAAATGAGGTATTGACCTTATTTTTATCATAACTCACTCAATTTTTGAGCTAGTGTCTTTTTTATGATAGGTCTACTTATGCTCTTTAAAAAAGGTTATGTGAGTTTTCTTCCAAAAATGCATCATTTTCCCGATATTTGACTTTGAATCTTCCAAATTTGGCATTTGAAGAAAACCGCTGAACATTGATTGGCCGTATTTCGGTTCCTATTATATCGCAAAAACATTTTAAAAAATTAATTGTATTTGTCTTTTTAAAAGCTACAAATTTGTTCTCTACAATTTTTTTGATAAAATGTACCATTTTCGAGTTATTCGCGAAAAATCGATTAAAAACGTGGATTTTTTCGTCTAAAAGTTGTTACTTTTAATCGCGAATAACTTGAAAAATATCATTATATAAAAAAAAATGTATAGTACATTTGATGTTTAGAATCACCTTTTTAATCGAAACCTGTAGTTAAAACGTAAAAACAATTTCACCCCGGAGATGGGGTGGCAACCACCCCCTAGGCTTTGGCGCTCTTTGGTTCGATATACATTTTGATCCTTAGGCTATTACCTACCTTCTGTTAAATTTCAAGTCAATCTACGCAGCACGAAAAAATTGCGAGGTGAAATGCTTCATTTCCTGGACTATAACTGGTTTGACAGCATAATAAAATCGTAGATTTATATGTAGCTTTCAATTTTTATGAGTTCAGAATCCAGCAGCCCGCTGAAGTATGGGATTTTTATAATATAATTATTTGACAATCTTTTGTTGGCCAACCACCTACAGCAGAATTGAGCCGAAATACATTATATTCCTATGTTCCGAATTTATTTCGTTTAATCTGTATATATATATATATATATTTATATATATATATATATATATATATATATATATATATATATATATATATATATATATATATATATATATATATATATATAATAACTTTATTCTTCTTCTTTAGGTACCATCTCTTCTAAGGAAGTTGGTAATCATCACAGCTATTTTCACTTTTGAGATTGCAGCTCTGAACAAGTCGACGGAACTACAGTTATACCACTTTCTCAGATTGTTGAGCCAGGAGATGCGTCTTCTTCCAATACTTCGATAACTTTATAGAAACTGACTTTTTTTGCAGCAAAATACAAAATCTTATATATAAAAGGTAATACAAATTTTATTTAAAAAATTAATTTCACGCGCATACTGGTATTTGGTATTTTACACAAAAAGAGCTAATAAACATTTTTGCTCTAAATTATCTTAGCTACATTTTGTGTTTTAAACATTTTTTTCTGCGGCCTATACATTTTTGGTAGATCGATGTTTTCCGTTCCCCTTCCTCCCAATTTATATCGTAAATATCTAGATTTAAAATTTGTAAAATCACCTCTTTAACTACATAAAGGGTTAAAAACATGTTAGGTATATAAAAAATTATGTTTTGAGCATTATCAAGTAACGATTTTTATTAAGTAATTTCAGCGTCTATCCCAATAACAACATTTTTTTAAATCTTTATACGTTTCAGTTACACGTATATATTTTATTTAAAAAAAATGCTTAATCAAGGCCCATTAAATTCCATAATACTACACAGAGTCTACAAAACATTTTATAACATGACGAAACGACATTTTTTAACTTTCTAATTTAAATGAAAGCATGCACTCGCAAATTCTTTTGCAAGCTTCCCCTAAAAGTGCACCGAATCCCTTTCATAAGTAATTACCTTTTATCTCGGAATCCAGTCTTTAATCTATGCACAAATTCTTGGGTTTAATGTAACAAAAAACAAAATTAAGCACGGATTCCGTCGGAACCGTTTGTGTAAAAGGACCTGGTACCTTTGTATGCACATTATCAGAGCCAGGGGTTGGTCGGAATATTGCTTTAATGTCAGCCAGTTTTGCCCTTTTGGTATAATGAAGAGGGATATTTATAAAAGGGATAGAGTATTTAGGTAACGGCCATTTAGTGGAATTACAAACCGAAGAATCTGCTCCTGTTTTAGTGAGATACAGGAAAATGAATACAGTTCATCAATAAAACGTGATGCTAAGCTTATATAAGCAAATTAAAGAGGGTTAACGTTAATCACCTTTTAACTTAAACGTAGCTCTATTTAAAGACTAAAATTACAAAATTTTACTGAAATTCTGGTATTTTAAACATAAAATATTTTTAAAAATATACAAAGAATATTAAAAGTCAATTATTAATTATTGACCATGTATATAAATATATATATATATATATATATATATATATATATATATATATATATATATATATATATACACCACTGTTATTCTGAGGAGAAAAAGAAAAATAAATGTCTTGCCTTAAGGTATTCATTATTAAATAATATAATATAATTTTATATTATTATAATTTGTTAATATCATTAATTATTAGACTACAAAGCTATTTCTTAGCATTTATTTTAGAAAAAATGTGTTACTTCATTATTAGATACGAACACGAAATATTAGACCATTCAGATTTATGTCTGTGTTTTTTAATTTGGTAATTTCCATAGATTTAAATAAAGATAGCTTAAGGCCCTATATTTTAAATAATGACTATGATCTACAAGGTGAAGTGCGTATGTAGAATCTGTTTTCCCATTAATAAAAGCTTTTTTATGCTCTGCTATACGTTTGTTAAAAGTTCTACCAGTTTGACCGATGTAAGTTTTTGAGCAGTCACCACATTTAAGTTTGTATACAACACTGTGGGTCGGCAACGGTGTACTAAGTAGATAAAAGTCAATTTATTTTTCTCCTACTAAAATCCCAAATATTGCGATAAGTAGGTAGCGAAAAATAATTTACGGTTTGTTTACATATGTGAATTTAAAAAGGCTTTGTAATACCACAGTAAGGAATTTCTGGAAAAAAACTCGCTTTTGATAAAAACTATTGTTTGAAGTGATAAAAGTAAGTAAGGTTATTTATAATTTCGAAACAGTCATACTGGTAGAACTCTATCCGTTAGTTTTGTGACGCTGCTAAAGTTAAAAATAGTTCTGCAAACTGAGGACTCATAGGAACTGCATTTTGAGCGGTTGAAGCCGATCTAGTTCCTTTCGCGGTCCATAGAAACAGATATGATGTACACGGATAGTGATGATAATGCGTCAGAAGGCAACAAGAGAAAAGATAGAGGGTCAACTTAACCTTTCTTGCAGAGCAAAAAAACTGCCAGAAAGCCAAGCAAAAGAGGACCAAAGAAAGCAGATTCAGAGGATTTGGATGACGTTATGAGCATGTTCAAGAAGATGATGGGGGAACTGAAAGAAATCAGAAGTAAAAATAAAGAATATAGACAAGAGATGATAGCGCTGAAAAAATAAAATATAAAGATAAATCAAGAATTGGAAGAAACAAAAAACAAATTAACCCAGGTTGAAAACAAAGTAGAAAGAATTGAAAAACAGATCAAAAGAAATAACATAGTAATTACGGGTCTACCAATAAACTCAACAGATAAAACACTCTTAAAAAATAATGTAAAAGATTTTATACAAAAGCACATAAAACAGGATGTCGAAATAGAATCTGCAATGCAGTTAAAGAACAATATATGTCTAATGACATAATGAAAGAAAAAAGCAAACTCATATCTCTTACTGCAGAAAAGATCGTCAACGATGACCTGTCCGAAAAAGAAAGACACATGAGGCAGGAAATCGTAAATAAAGGTAAGGAATTTAGAGCTGAAGGTAAAAATGTGACAATAGGGTACAAAAAACTAACTGTGGATGGTATAAAATGGGTATGGGCCGGAAATGGTACTTTCAATCAAGAAAATTCTAGATATATGGACCCAAAAAAGGGCATATAGTAGTGGAAAAAGAAAAAGATGGCCCATTATGCCAACGGACCGTAGCGATGAAGAGGAAAATGAGTTTGAACATAAATAGTAAAATAAAAAATAAGAATATGTACCTAAATATTGCTGAAATGTACGAGGAGTATACAAGGAGGGAGCATTAATTAACCTAATAAAAGAACTAAAAAAATTTAGAATACACATAGCAATACAGAAAACACATTTACCTGGAAACAACATTAAAAAGATTAGCCCATATACGTTTTATACAAGTGGAGGCGATAATAGGAATTTTGGAGTAGGTTTTCTGGTACATAAAATCTGACAGAATGTGTGTAATTAGAATTAAAGTAAAAGAGAATATAATATCGTTGACAAATATAAATGCTTCAATAAAAGAAAAAGAAGAAGAAGTGAAAGACAAATTTTATGAAGAATTAGAGTCATTGTGTGAAGAAATGCCCAGACAAGATACTAAAATTATTATAGACGACGCCAATGCAAAGGTCGGAAGAGAAGATATGTATAAAAACATAACAAGTTAAACATAACATTATAGAATCAAATTGGCAAACCTTATAAAAGACTACACGACATTATCTAAAGGTAATTTTCGACTAATTCTCAGGTTCATTTTTAATAACACTTATTTCAGTTTCAATGGAAAATTTTACTCCCAAATTTTTGGAACACCTATGGGTTCCCCGATTAGTCCCATCCTTGCTACTATTGTAACTGATCATCTCTTAGACAATGTGATCACCCAATTACCTTTCGAATTACCATTTATATATAAATATGTCGATGATATCATATGTGCAGTTCCATCTTATCACATCAATACCACATTAAACATATTTAATTCATTTAACAAACATCTTCAGTTCACAATTAAAACAGAAACAGATCTTAGTATACCATTTTTAGACACAAAGGTAATAAGAACAAATGACAATATTTTGACATTGGATTATTACCAAAACTGCATCAGGCAGGTATATGAATTACTTTTCAAACCACACCACTCGTTAAAAATATAATACAATATTGGGTATGAAAAATAGGGTAATGTCCATTGTTGATGATAATTTATTACAGAAAAATCTGGACATATTATACAAAATTTTTCGAAACAACGGCTATCCTAAACATATTTTAAAAAAACTCATTTACAGCAGTAATTTCTATGATGGTCCTGTCCTCGATTCCAACAATAAGTCAATCAAATATAAAAAACTCCCCTTTATCAATGGTCTAACTCATTCAGTCATATCCATATTTAAAGATGTTTCCAATATTAATATAGCTAAATACAATACCATAAATAGCACACAACTTTTTTCCAAAATTAAAGATCCAGTACCAACCTTATATAGGAGTAATGTGGTATATGAAATACCGTGTCTAGGATGTGAAAAAAGCTACATTGGCCATCATTCGCAGTGGCTAAAACAACGTATCACACAGCACAAAAGTGATTGCCGCTTGGGAAAAAATAGTTGTGCAGTAGTCGAGCATTATAAAAACACCGGTCATCTGTTGGACTATAACAATGCTCGTATTCTGGCACAGACTAACAATTACAAAAGTAGGTTATTTTTGGAGATGTACCACATCAAAAAAAATAAACAAACTTTAAATTATAAAACAGACACGGGGCAATTAAGCAACATATATTGCAATATATTGAACAAAATTTAAAACTCACTCACCTTAATGATTAATCATACTAACTAGCCTTAATGATTAATTAAAGAAATAATATTCCTCTAATGTTTTCTTACATTGTTAGTTTTTGCATTTTAAATAACTTTTAGTTGTTTCCATATCATTTACTTACTGTTAACGAACGTGCTCATATATATTTACATTTTAACAAGCTTATATATTATCAAAAAATGTTTATTTTAATATCAAATTTATTTATGTGTGAAATCTTTTAAGTTCTGTAAGTATTGTTAATCTAAGTGTACGTCAGTTTTTTGAAATAGTTGTTTTTTACAGTTACTCCTGATGAAGCTTTTAAATAAAGAGCAAAATATTGAGTTTTAGAAAAAACAAAGATTTTTATTTAATATAGACCACATACCCGATATTTCCAACATACTATATATATATATATATATATATATATATATATATATATATATATATATATATATATACAAACAACACAGTTTATTAGGGTTGCAGTCAGAATTATTGGCCGGGATGTTAAAAAAACACTCTTTTGACTTTTGTCGAGCTTTCGGAATATTTTTATTCCTTTTTCAAGACACTGTAAAAGACAATTATGTAAGTATTTAAAAATAATATCACCATTCTTCAGTGTAACTTACTAGTCGTTGAGATTATTTTAGTAAGCATTGAACACTCAACATTAATACCACACATTAAAATATACAATTATGGACAATACATTATAAAATTTTTAAAAATTTGTTGTTAAAAATAGTAAAACTTGATTGATGGCATGTTTTACTGGTGTATATTAACTCATACAGAGAATGGAAAGAAAAAACAGTGTAATTAATATGTAATTAGGTGTAAATTGATGTTATCTTTCTTTACAAGCATTACTAGAGGCCTTTCTTAGGTGTCTATAATTTTTAACCTGTCTTAATGGTATGCAACATATTATACAGAGGTGTAATTTTTCGTACAGGTAAATATTTATTTTAATAAACTGTGTTGTTTGTTTATATCGACAGTCAATAATATCCAGTATTTCTTGTATATATATATATATATATATATATATATATATATATATATATATATATATATTATATATATTTATATATATATATATATATATATATATATATATATATATATATATATGTATATATATATATATATATATATATATATATATATATATATATATATATTTATATGCATACACATATTTTACTTTTATTAGATTTCGAGAGTTTACTGGTTGGTTGTGTAAATCTAATAAATTTAAACCTAAAAAGGAAAAATTTAAAAATATAAAACGTGATAATATAATAGCAGCTAAAGTCTTTCTCGTTATTATTACACATTTTGTTATGAGATAAGTTAAACAATATATCGTCGGTATACTGCGAAAACCAGGTAAATGACAAATTTTACAAAATTGAGTTAAGTATACCAAAATTCTCAGCTTTTTGCGCTCTACATACAGGTAAAATCCAATAAATGATACCACTTACCGTTGAGCAGATAATTTGTGTAATAAACAAATAATTTGCACCTGACCAACTTTTCATTTTCCAGTAAAACAATATATTGCTACTTACTTCCATAAAATTGATGTTCAGTTGCATGTAAAACTAAGTAAGCCCACATATATGATTGTCCCGGACAACAACATGTTTCTACTACTGCATACCATATTCAGTAAAAAGGTGATAAATGTCTTTAATACATTTTACATGTATAATTTAATAAAATTTCTCATTCATATCGACTAGTAAAAACTCTTAAATACATTTACTTGATTCTACCTGAAAACGGGTTGAGTGAAAATTTAGAAATGATGACTGCTAAAACCATTTTTTATCTGCTGATATCTGCTGTGCAGAGTTATTTGAGGATTCAGCAGATACGTGTTTGTATGTATAATATTAACAGATGGTTTTGAACTTGAACTTAGTAGAAAATAGTTTATACAAAGTTTAGTCTGTATTACCTATCTGTTTTGATTTTGTGTTACTAAAAATTATAAAACAAAGAAACAATGAATTCAAGAGCTAAAAGAATTTTATCCATGGTGAACAAACAATCCGAAAATGCCGTTAATGGTAAGTATTTTACAAATATATTATATACAATATAATTATTATATACAATTTTATTATAAACGTAATAAATAATACAGTGCTTCACAAAGTCAAATTGAATTGGTTGACATTTTGCTTCTAGGTAGTAAATAACACATTGTGACAAATTTACAGAGAATTTCGAATTAAAAATTTTTGTTTCTTACCTATTTATAGGGAGTTTGGAAATAAGTTTGACCGTTATATTCTTGTTGCTTTCATGTTTAATGTTTGTATTGTACTTAATAATAATTACTTATTTTTATGAATGTTTGGGCGTATGTTGTTTGCACAACTGAAGTTGTTATTATACGATGACAATTTGGTTGGGCTATCGAAAATAAGCAATATTAGCAATAATATTCATCAGTTTCGTGTGTCCACATTATGTGAACAAATCTTAAATTTCTCTTGAGAGATCGTTTTGTACATATAAATACATATTATAATCTGAACAATACATAATCATGTTCTCGATACATAAAAATCAATACAGAAAAATAGTTATATGGGTGTTCACAAATGCACATGTTTATATTAGGGAAAAAGTTAAAAGATTATTCTAAAGTTAAACAGACTATTAAATAATATTGAATATCTTCTATTTGTGACCAGGAAGACAGTTTTGAAATATTTTATTTTTATTAATAAGTATCAATTAGTTACTTGTTGTGCAATATCGTTTTTTTTTAGATTCCGTTGAAACTGAAGATATCAGTTCAATTCTTGATGATTCTCAGAACAATATAGCCTCAATGATGGAATCAATTTTGGATAGTGACTTCTCAGATGCGGACCCCACATATCAGCCAAGTGAAGAGGGATCACTTTCTCTAGTAAGTCTATTTGAATTACAAACAGCTGACCTTGATAGCCTAAATGATGAGACGAAAGAAATTATTGAAATAGGAGCACTCACGAACAATGTAGTGTCAACTGAAATAGCTAGTTGGATATTAGATCTACCTCTCGACAAAGTATGGAAAGATGTACGTCCACTAAAACGTTGGCGAAAAGCTAACCCAAAAGATTGAATGATAAATGTCGCAAAAAGGAGGCGTGCTGAGGGTTTACCTTATGAGATAAAAAAAAGAATAGACCAGCAAAATTGCCAAAACCTGTTAATTGTTCAGAGTGTTTTTACAAATGTGCCAGTTATTTCAGCGAAGATTACAGACAAAGACTATGTCGTGATTATTGGAGCTTAGAATATATAGGCCATAAAAATTTTCTTATTGCACGTATTAAAACGGAGCCACCAAAGAGAGTCGTTGCAGTTCGTCAAAGTTTAAAAAAACCACGTGCATTTTCCAAAAAGTGTTACTTTTCTTTGAATGGCCAAGAGATACAGGTATGTGAGAAGTTTTTTTCTAAGACACTTTGTATATCAGCGTCGTTAATACAAGATGTTGTAAGAAAAACTGATACTCTAGGTTTTTATGCAGATACGGATAAAAGAGGCCAGCATATACCGCCAAATAAAACAAGCCATGAATCCCGAAAAATCGTGAAGGCTCATATTGAGTCTTTCCCAACCATGGCCCCACATTATATTCGCCAAAGTTCAAAGCGTAGATATTTGGACAAAGATTTGAGTATAAGAAAAATGTACCAACTTTATATAAATGACTGTGAGGAGAAGAAACTGAAAGGTGTTAGCGAAATTACATACCGAAGAATATTTTCTAACGACTATAATTTAAGCTTTTTCGTCCCTAAAAAAGATCAATGTTTAGTTTGTAATAAATATGATACGGCTAATCCAACTGACAAATCGGATTTAGAAAACAGTTACAGAGAACATCAGAAAAGAAAAGAAGTATGCAATCTTGAAAAACAAAATGATAAGAAACGATCTAATGAACAACGGAATTTTGTTTCAATTACATTCGATCTACAGGCCGTACTACAGATTCCAAGTGGATTGACCGGACAACTATATTATTCCCGGAAATTATGCGTCTACAATTTGTGTGTATATGAAGCTTCATTGCCAAATGCAGCATACTGTTTTGCCTGGTCAGAAATTAACGGTAGACGAGGAAGTTCAGCAATAGGAAGCATTATACTCCACTACTTATCATAATGTGTGCCAGAATATGTAAGTGAAATAAGTTTATTTTCTGATACTTGCGGAGGACAGAATCGTATTCAGCATGTTGCAGCCTTACTATTATGGGCTGTTCAAAACATAGAGCATTTAAATATTATTGAACACAAATTTTTAGAGTCTGGACATTCCTATATGGAAGTTGACTCTATGCACAGTAGTATCGAAACCGCTAAAAAACACAGATCTATCTATGGAATGCCAGATTACTTGTCTGTTTTTCAAAATGCAAGAGGAACTAAAAATATCAAGGTTGATGATAAAAAAGTATGTGTCGAACCATACAAATGTAAAGAATTTAAATACCACGACTTTTATGATTTAAAAAATTTGTCACATAATTTAATTAAAAATCGGACAAAAGACCAAAACGGCGAAAAAATAATGTGGTTAAAAATAAAAAGAATGAGATTCGTGAAAGGAGAGACAAACAGAATTTATTTTAATTATGATATGTCAACAAGCTTCAATTATTTCCTTACTGATACTGGACGGCAGTCAACAAGAAAAAAGCACGCCAAGTTAACTAATACAAGCAAGCTTGAAGAACTTAAGCGACTTTATGATGCACCTTTGCCAATTAGCATAGCAAAAAAGAGAGATTTGGTACAGCTATGTGATAAGGGAGTGATACCGGAGGAATATCATGGGTGGTATCGCAATTTGAGAACAGGAAATGATGTAACAGACGTCTTGCCAGAGCCTGCTTTCAATGACAAATCGGACGAGGAATCCGCATAATAATAATATTGTTACGATTATAAAAATGTTATTATTATATTCGAAATAAATTTGTTTTTTCTAAAATTTCTACTGCCTTTCATTCATATAAATAATAAGTATAACTACAAATAGCTGTTAATAAAATTTTCAGGGAAAACCAGTTAAATGTCATAAATATCGACTAATACCTTAAAACATTGCTGATACCAAGTAAAACCCTGCTATTTTGATGATAGAACTGTAAAATAATATATTTGGTATAATTATATTTGTTCTAAGTGTGTTATTTGAAGAGTAACTGATTTATTTAGATTTACAGGTAAAACCAGGTAAGTGATAGCATTTCCAGCTTAAATTTAGGTTTAATCAGCCAGGTGTCTCAACTTGTTCAAACTAATGATAGAATATCATTAAAGATATATGAATCTTTAACTAGAATATCTAAAATCAAAAAGAAGCAGGCTACTTAATTCACAATAAAAATCTAAACTTTAAAAACGTTTTTTCTCGGTTTCGGTATTCTGACATTTACCTGGTTTTCGCAGTATACCGACGATATACGGGACATGCCAGTACAAAATTACATATTCAGCATGTGTGTTTGCCAGTGCAAATCATCTTCGTATCCGAAACCATCATTATCTGTTTATACCTACATCGATGTTAACCGTGTTTGCTTTTGAAATGCCGAATTAAGTATCTTTAACTCGACGTAATTTGTATGTTTACTTATTGAATCTGTTTTATCGTCATGCAAACCAAAATTGATTATGAATTATGGATTTGTAGAAGATAAAAGCAGAACGGAAGCGGGAGCTTCAATTAGGGGAGAATAACGCAACCAAAGGATTTGATATCGGATCGATAAATTAAACAGATGTTTAGTTTCGTATTACTGTAGCTTTATTTACTTGATCATAATAAGAAATGACAATAATTTAAACAATATTTGAAGCTCTTACGGTAAATATATTTGTAAAATTTTTCATAATAAAAACTATACTAAACTTACTAAAATGACAGTAATTATTTGCTGGTTTTTTAATTCTCAATGATATTAATTGAGTATAGGTTAGTTCTGTTAATTAAACAAAAGAAATTATCTACAATAATTTTTATGTTTAATATAGTTTTTATTTTAAACCAGCTACAAACAGTACATTATAAAACTTTTGAATAAAACATTATTGTACTCACTTCATTACATTACATGTGCTGTAACCAAATCTGGTTTTGATTTTTTCTTGTATTAATTATATATTTCAGCAGCCTGCTGTTTATTCTATATTTAGTTTAACGTCGCTATGTTTATGTAGACAAGTGGAAAAGCTCGGTTTCGTTCGAAAAATATTTCCATTAGATTTTTTTTGCATAATCACGTTCGTACTTTTGAGATGTCTCAAAATAAGTTTATAAAATCACAACTAAAAATATTATTTTTGAATTTATCAAGGACCTAAATTCAATTTCAAACCTTGTTCTGTCATTTTCCAATAAGTATTTTGGGCTTGTATAATTTTAAAACATTGTTTTTTAATCAATAATAAAGAGCTTCTGACAGGACGGGCGCTCGGCTTGCTACGTGTAAAAGAGAGAGAAACAAGATATATGATATAAACTTTTGCTGGTTTAAATTCTCGTTGTACAAATGAGTGCCCGTTTTTTAGATCATTTTGAACACAAAAGATCTGTTATAAGTGTTCTATAAAGTTGATCGTTTTTGAGTTATATATAATTTAAAATTGAAACAACGTAAAATTCAAGGCTCAACACCACAATTATTTTTTTTAATTTGAACAACATTTCGCCTGGGCGACTTGATCCTTATTTTGGGATATACCATGAAAGTGAATATAAAAAAGAATCTCATGAAATGCTAATTTTGTGCATGCTTTTTCGTCTAACAAAACGCTATTTTAAATTACAATTATAATTATTATTTACACTATGTTACTTAAAATAATTATATAATTATTAATGTAGATTTCACTAATCAGATGAATTGATTTCTATTTTCTTTCTCCTTTTTCTTTTAACGTTCCTGTACAGCTTTTTCTGCGATAAGTTGATGAAGTGACCATCAGTAGCTCTCACAAAAAGTGAACTTTCAGGTTAATCATACATGCTATTTTTTTAGTTTTTTAACATGTTAGCTACACTAGTAACATATTCTTGGTCTTTGCATTTCCAAGAATTTTTAATGACTTGCTTTAATGATGCTCATGCCTTTTGCTCGTTTATGGTCATTGTGGTTTCAAAGTCAACGTCGAGCATCATTTTCGATGTCCTATAAAGGATTCTTTAAGTTTAGGTTCTGAAAGATTTAGAACATTTTGCTAGAAATACTTGAAACTAGGTCTATTTTAGGCATTACCTTTACAAACTGTTTCATCAGTTTCAAGTTCATCAAAACTGAAATGTCTGAGCAGTACACTAAATCACTTTCTTATTTAAAAAATTTTAAAAACTGCTGATCTGTCTTTCTATATGCTGGTTGCAATTGCCAACAAGTTTTTTCTTTTAGTCTAAAACCAAGCAATTTAGAATTTTCTTTTGTTAATCCAAGTTCCCTAATCTTTCTTTCTAACATTTCTTTATTTTGTTCACCATCAGACTGATTACTTATGTGATCAATTTTGTTTTCATCGTCGGAGTCCATAATTTCGTACTTATCATCTTCTGTTCCTGCCAAAGTGCCAATAGTTTGGCTTGTTCTTTTTCGTAATGCATAGAGAAAAAAGTTTATATGTACAAGAAATAACGCCACGAATTAAAATTTTGTTATATTGCGAATTAAAATTGTATCTTCGTAAACTAGGTGGGGTCTAATCGGACGTACGCAGAACACTGTACTTACTTTTACGTTTAACTTACAACTGAAACTGGTTCAGAACACCCAACGGCAACATGTTTTAGGAAGCAATAGGCAACCAATAAAACATCCGTTTATTAACCATAGAATTATGCTAGTTCTCAGTGTGTTTGGGGTACTCTAAGACCCCACCTGGGGGACGCCAGGTGAAGCTTGATCTACGTTAACAATTAAGCACCTATATTTTCTGTATATTGAAAGTCCTTAACATCTTGCTCTATCTATCTATCTATCTATCTAGCTCTGACTGTACATTAGAACACATACAGTTTAATTTGAACATTGTTTAAACCATTTGAAAATTCTGGGTCAGAACAGACCATAACATACCTAAGATTTATAGTGATCACCAAATTTAGTTTTAAAATATAAGAAATAAATCGTTTTTACCAAGTCTGTAATGTGTCTTTGTAATGTAACTTTAATGTTATTTCTTTGTAACGTTTTTTAATAACAAACTCACCACAGATATAACAAAACCTCCACATGTCCTGCAAAAAAGAAAGTGAAGTTAGGTTCAAAGTAAACAAAACATCAGCTGACAATAAATAGTAAATATGTTTCAGTAGTGTTTGCCAAATCTTCTCCCTCATTCAGTAGGGGAGAGCTGTAGCATTACTACAGCAATATGTGAGAAAAACTGAAACCAACAGAACATTTTATTTATTCATCAAAAATTTAATTTTTGGCATAAAATAGCTATACTAATAAGGTATATTTTAACAAAAATATAAATAAAAGTAACTTATATGTACTTTTATAATTGCAATTTTACCAAACAAGTCATAATGTAAAAATGGTTCCAGTGGTAGAGTGAATTATTATAGTTCCAGTGTCAGTTGGTGTGTGTGTCAAAGTACAATATATGAAGGAGTACTAAATTAAAACAATTATAAAAAAATTAATATAAAAAAAATTAAGAATTCTCATGAACAGAACATAAAAAAATTAAGAAAGCTTGAACTTTATTCGCACAAGTACTGTGAACCGTTTTTCAACACTCGGTATATTGTAACTAATACCCGCTACTCTACGAATACGGTTTTTAGCATACAAAGCAAATTATTGGAATAACCTTCAGACGAACCTTTACTAGAATCGTAATCAAAGTTTTCCTTCTGCCGTACCATTATTTTTGCTGTCAAATAATTTGGTGATATAGGAGTTTTCTTCGCTGTCTTCATTTTTATTTCTACTTAAAACGTTTGTTTCTTCAGAGTATCTGTGTATACAACAGCAGTCTGGACTTTTGTATGATCATTCTTAGATTTCTTATCAATTAATACTGCCTGGCGTTATAGAAGGTGGAGTTTTGTTTAAAGTCATCGTGGAAGGAGACTCATGAAAAGATAAATGAATTTGAATATATTTATCTCATAAACCCCCAGCTTGGGATTTAATAAATGGTTTATACGGCATATCAGTGACAAAAGCTACAGCGAAATCAATATCGTGGAAAATAGGATCGTTAAATGGAGATATTTCTGTGCATTCGATTCCAGCAATCATATTAGACGCCATGGCAGCTGACAACAAGACTGTTTTAACCAGTTTTGACCAAATATGGATTATCAGTCGGGATGGTTTCGCAGTTAAAAATTGGCTGCAATATTAAATTTCATATAAAAGAGTAGAAATACGAATCTGTGAAGCGGTTAGAGCGTTTGTAATCTATGTGACGGAAATCATAATATCGCAATAAAGTTTTCTCTGCAGAAATTCTTCATAGGTAAGCTTGTACAATGGCTATGACTGTCCATTACTATCAAAACACGATTTAAAACTGTGTAAAATGTTGCATACCTAACAAGAAATCTTCTGCTGCATCCAACCAATTTTATTAGCAAAACCATTACAGGTAATAGGTCCATATCTTATAAAATGCTGATTTTTTTTCAGGAAAAGACAAAGAATATATTTATACAAAGACAAAGACAATATTTTATATATATATATATATATATATATATATATATATATATATATATATATATATATATATATTTTCATCTAAACTTATAGTTCAGCTACAATAAAAAATTTTGACATTGGGCATATTAAAGTTTATAGCTTGAGCTACTTTCGTTTATTGAGGTTTCTAATTAATAAGCTGGGGGTTCTTTGGGTCCGTGAAGTTAACTTTCAGATCTGTGGCTTAGCCGTATGCTACTGTAAGTCCCTTGTGGTAATGTCAGAATATAATTTACACACAACCACAAATCTTTTCAGAGCAGCAAATTGCAAAATACAGATTGCCATAATGGTCGCCAACACCGAAACTAATAGGCACTTCAAAAAGAAGAAGATACCTACGTCCTTAGCTATCTTTCGGTTCGTTTCTCCCCCAATCACACGTTTAAAATCTTCGATGTAGGTTTCTTTGGATATTGTACCCTTGGAAGTTTTAAAGTCGTGATGTCGTTTATAAACCATTTTTACTGACTTCTGAAACAAAGGCATACATTTAAATAAACCAATAATACATAGTACAACAAAGGGGTCAATTGTAACATGTAAGAATCGACACCTTTAACTTCGTAACAATTGTTATACCACTATGATATAATATTCTAAGAGTAACAAATAGCTCTGTCATAGCAATGTAACAATTGCCTCCTGTAACTATTGACACATCTCTCACCTACAAGTTATTTCATAATTATATTTGAACTGTATGACAGCGGTTAAATTATTTAATTAATTACATAGTTTAATGACTTTTAGTGTAAATATGACGTTTAGCATCCCAAAAACCATAAGAGTAAGTTGTTTTAAGTAAAGAAGTTTTTTCGTCGTTGGACTACGTTATTTCGAGGTCGATGAAAACATTATTAGAATAACGACATGTATCCGCATCACAAACAAAATTTATGTATTTACGTAATCGCTTTCAGGTACAATATGTTTGCATTATTTATATAACATACTTTTAGTTCAACTCTCGTAAGTCGCCCTACGTTTCCCCTCAATAATAAAAATATCGCAAAATTTCCTTAAAACTGCCTGAGACGTGCCCAAACATGTCGACGTTTTGACTCGCTGACACCGATCGAAGAAATATCCAAAATCCGCACTGTTTTCCTTTTCAGTTTTCTTTTGGCGTTTTTCAGAAAACTCTCCAATTTTACAGTTCAGCCAAGTTTGCAGGACTCGGAAATTGTATTGAATTATGTATGAAAAAGGAAATGATTAATGATAATAGCATTCATGCTTGTGTTTATTTGGTTATCATAGAAATAATGGGAAAATATAGAAGGTTTTCTACAAAACGAATATATATATCTTTGTTGAGGGTTAGTGAAGTTATTCGAGTTTGAAAGTTAAGCTATTCATCATTTTAAATTCAACTTTATTCTTGTTAAATTGTATCAAAATACTCAAAGGATTAATAGACATGTAATAAATAATAGTTATTCACTTTTAGTAATATTTTTTCAAAGTTAACTGCTTAATACTACTTACGTAATTAAATAAGCTATAAAATGTTCGATAAAACTTAATCTAATAATACTCTAACGTAACTATACCTTATGCAGGTATATTATTATAATATCTAATGTTATATTAAATACATATAAAAAACAAATTAAATAATTACTATAATAATACTTTTAGCTAGTAATACAACATGTATTGTTATAGAAAATATTCAAGTGTCAATGCTCAAGAAAAAAATAATTCACATTTAAAATTTGTAAAATAAAATATAAACATAGAATATGATATGGTTATAATTCTATTATATTGTGGAATATTTTATATGTCACTATTATATACTTTCTGGAAAAAAATCACAATAATATACATAATTACAAATGAATAAATAATAATATCTTTGAACCTTTACCAACCTATACAATCGACATTCATTTTATCAAAACCTAAATACTACAATGAACAAAAAAGAAGAAGCTCCGTTTACAAAATATGTTATAAATGTTAAAGTTTTACTTGGAAGAATTATCATGGCCACTAAATATTATGTAGAATAAAGAAACATGTTTATTATACTGAAAAACAGATAACCTGATATGCAAACACACGTAGGACAAGAAACATCGAATTAAGGGAAAAATTAAAAAAGTCGCATTCATCTTTCTAAGTGGAAGAACATTTATTTGTACCAATCACCATTGGTGAAATTCCGTTTTAACTGGTATATATTCTAAACCATGCCGATATTGCGATTCATAATAGGAAAAAAGGAATAAAGAGGGAACGTATTAAACGGTACTCTGGAATAAAAATAGCGCCGCTAGCCGCCTGCATAATTTGGATATTACCAGCAGTTTCGTAAAAGTTATCGTAGAAATCAATCGAAAAAACTGCAAGTCCCTTAGCTAAAATCGCTAGCTTGCAAAATATTTGCTTCCCATTTTAGTGTATTGTATTATTAACTATTCATTTTTTTTACAAATTCGCATCAACTCGAAGGTTATTAGCGATAATCAGATTTACTTATTAAATATATTATATATTAACAAAATTAATAGCTTTTAAGTAGTTTAACATATTTGTGAATGAACAATTTGCACCAAATACTTTCTCTATGTTTATTGAGAAATCATAATTGATTCTTGCTGTGGAGAAAACTGGACAGTCTACAACAACATGTTTCATCGAGAGTTTAACGTTACACTGCTCACATTTTGGATCGGATCCTTTAGTAATTAAGAACTTGTGCGTGGCACTGGTATGACCTAATCTAAAATGAGTTATTGTCACTTGATCCCTTCTTTTAGCGGGGAACCATCTCCATGGTTTAATGTCCGGTTTAATATTCCGAAGATTGGACACTGAAAATTCCCACCGGTTTTGCCTCTCACTTAGGATCCGCGATTTGATAATACTTGAAACATCACTAGCTATCAAGTATTTCACAATAATAGAGTCAGCTGAATTGACGGCATCACGCGCACAACACTTATCTGCTTCTTCATTACCTTTAATACCATTATGTGATGGGATCCAAATAAAGATTACCTTCTTATTACAACTTTCTATCTCTATCAGATTTTGTTTTATTTTTTTAAGAATATGATTCTCTGGGTATATTTTTCTTCTCGTATCTGGCATATAATTCTGCACTAAGAGTACTATAGTGTATTGGCAACTAATATTTTTGACACATATTAGAGGATATAACTGCTGCTCCCACGCCATCTGTTGATTTTGAAGCATCTGTAGACATTTGTATACTTTGATAATAAGTTTTGCAGATTTTAATGTATTATATTATGGTTAGTAGTGTGTTTATCCAATGATGTTAGGATAGTTATTATTTTAGGTACTCCCAAAGTCCATGGTGCAGCAGGTTCAAAACTAACGGGTAAGCTAGGAGGTAAGGTGGTGTTCAGAGATGAGAGATCCATTTTGATTCGGTGGTAGAAAGGTTTATGTAGACGTGGTTTATTGGAGAAACATGTTAATAATCGGTTAAGGTGATCATATTTGAAGGTGTGGTTGTTAGGATTTGCATTTGATTTAATTGTGTAGGTGAACTTTAAGTACATTCTTCAGTGATATAGTGATAGTTTAGCTGCTTCACAATACAGGCTTTCTATTGGTGTGGTTCTGTAAGCTCCCAAGACAACGCGGAGTGCAGTATTGTGTATTGAATCTAATATTTTAAGGGAAGACTCAGTAGCCGATGTATATGCTATCGCGCCATAGTCTAATTTAGATCTGATTAGAGTTCACTAGAGAGAGAGAGCATAGTTTGTCTATCTGCCCTTCAGTCTTTTTTAGATAGTGATTTAAGGATATTAATACTTGCTTGGCATTCGATTGCCTATTTTTTAATATGTTCTTTCCAATTTAGTTGTTGGTCGAATGTCATTCCTAAAAATTTTACATTAACTAGAGAAAAACTAGAGGCTTGTTAAATAGTAAGAGTGGAGAGTGATTAGGGTAGCTTTTATTTGTAAATAATATAAATTGTGTTTTTTCTGTAGAAAATTGAAATCCACAATTTTGCGACTATTCCCCTAGTTGATGTAAAAACGTTTGTAGCATACTCGTGATGTTTTCCATATTTTGGCTTCTCGCATAGATAACAAGGTCGTCTGCGTATCAGAGACCTTTCAGTGGTGAGTTCATATCGGCTAGGACATCATTTATTGCTACTAAAAAAAGTGTAGGGCTTAAAACTGATCCTTGAGAAATACCATGCTCTAGTTTTGTTTCTGGGGATAGCATACCATTAGTTTTAAGGTGCAATGATCGATTGGTTAAGAAATTATTAATGAAAGCTAGACAGTGTCCTTTGATATTTAAATTATGTAGTTTTTTATCTATTAGGTGTTTTCAAGTGGTATCATATGCTCCCTTGATGTCAAAAAATATTGCGAGGCATTTTTGATTGGCAGCAAAAGCTTCAAGTACGTCATTTTCTAATGCTTAAATATTGTCCATTGTTGACCGATTTCTACGAAACCCACTTTGATTTGGAATTATTAGGTTTCGATTCTCAAGATCAATAAAAGCCATTTACTTACAATTTTTTCCATTAATTTACCCATAGCACATGTCAAAGATATTGGTCTTTATGAATTTGGATTACTTTTTGGATTGTTTGATTTTAAAATTGGTATAATGACAGATTCTGACCATTTTGATGGAAATTTATGTTGCATCCATATTAAATTAAATAACTTTAGTAAGTACCGACTTAATTAGAAATATATACAACAAGGCAACAACAACTATTAAGCTAATGAAACAAACGGAGCCTATTAAAATAAACCGAGGAGTAAGACAAGGAGGTACCATATCGCCCAAGTTATTTAACCAAGCGCTAGAAGATGTTTTTAAACGACTACACTGGGATGACTTGGGAATTAATATAAACGGGCAAAATCTGAATCATTTACGATATGCTGATGATATTGTACTAATAACAGAAAAAAGTGAAGAATTACAAAGAATGATGGAAGAACTAGATAGAGAATCGACAAAAATTGGACTCAAGATGAATTATAGTAAAACAAAAACCATGACTAATCAACCAGAAGAACTTATGATTACAGTGGCACAAACAAAAATAGAACAAGTAAAAGAGTATATATATCTAGGCCAAATCACTAAATTAAATAAAGAAAATCAGACCGAAGAAATAAAGAGAAGAATAAGATTGGCCTGGGCATCATTCGGAAAACTGTCTTATATTCTAAAGAATTCAAAATACCCCCAATACTTAAAAACGAGAGTCTTCAATCAATGTATACTCCCTGTCCTCACATATGGCTCTCAGACATGGAAGTTTACAAAGGAAAATATGGAAAAAATAGCAAAGACAGAAAGATCCATGGAAAGACAAATGCTAAATATTAAACTATCAGACAAAAAAAGAAACGAATGGATCCGTAATAAAACAAAAGTGAAAGATGTCTCAACCCAAGTAGCAAAGCTTAAATGGAAGTTCGCCGGACACACCCTAAGGCAGAAATATGAAAGATGGACTAAAACAATTATACATTGGAGACCATGGAATCACAAACGTAAAAGGGGAAGGCCACAAATGCGATGGTCAGATGACCTGAAGAAACACGCCGGGTCAAAATGGATGCAAATTGCCCAAGATAGAGAGGCATGGAAGAAGGAGGAGGAGGCCTATATCCAAGGATGGATTTTAAGGGCTGTATAGATAGAGATAGATAGATCATCAGGTCCCACTGCCGAATCTTTAAACAAGGTAAGAGCTTCATAGTACTCTTCCATTGAAAACCGTGAGTTTATAGGACTTTTATCTATTTCGTCGAAATCAATAATTAGTTTCTGTTCTTCAAGTTGCTTAAGTGTGATAAAAATCTGGTTATACTGGGTATTACTAGACCTATGTTTATAAGTGTTAGCCATTTCTTCTGCGATTTCGTTGTCGTTATAAATAACCTTATAATTGAGTTGATTTTTAAATTCAAATTTTTTCCCAACATTCGTTTTATCTTCTTCCATGTGTCACTCATAGAAGTAGAGCTGTTTATTTTAGAAACATAATCAATCCAGGACTGACATTTAGCTGTCTTTGTTGTAAGTCTAGCTATGGCTCGAGTTCTCTTATATTCTAGTTGGTTTTTAAGTGATTTATTTCTTTTGTATTTATTAAAGAAAGTTTTATTTTCTTCAATGACCTTTTTACAAGATTCTTTTCATCATGGAACTGGTGTGGAGCGTTTCGTTGGAGCTGTTTTACCGATTGCGTTTTCAGCTGCTTTAATAATTATTTTGGTCAAGTTGTCTAGAGATTCTTCGACATTAATTATTGTTCTCGAGTACTTGTTTATATTCGACTCTATTTGTTCGGCACAAAGCTTCCAATCTGCCTTATCCATTTTCCATTTCGGAGAAAAATGGGTTGTGCGGTTATGTTGGTTGTTTTCTATAATTAATGGATAATGGTCAGTGTTGTATGTGTATTGCATTGCATACCAAGATAAATGTGGGAAAAGATCGCTGTCACATATTGTTAGATCAAGTAGAGTAGCTTGTCCAGTTCTTATATTAAATCTAGTCGGGCTTCCGTCATTTAAGAGAGACAAGTTAAGATGACCTAAAAGTTCTTCAATTACAGTACCCCTTTGGTCTTATATGCTGATCCCCAAATCTGATTATAATGCGTTTAGGTCTCCCAAGAGGATTCGTTGAGTAGGAATTTGTTTGAAAAGATCCTCTAGTTTGTTTCCGGATATTACTGTTCTAGGAGGTAGATATATATTGCAAAGGTTTATATTAGTTTTTTCAATGACGGTGACAGCAATTGCCTCTAAAATAGTATTTAGAGGTATTATTATCGAGTCATATGAATTGTTAATGGTAACATAACGTATAGATAAAAAATGTTTTGCAGACACTGATTTTGGAATTATCAGCGTACAAGTAGAATGCAGCATTTGTTGCTCTGGGATATTAAGCGTTTGAATACTTATATTTAGTTTCAACTATAGCCATTCTTGCTTTTATAAACACACTGTAACTGCAAATGTTCTAGTGCCCAAAACATTTGAAATGTTGAAGTCTTTTAGCCTCATCAAAATTTTCGCTGCATTTCTGATTGCATGGACTCTTCATTTGACGTGCAGGAACAATGTTTTTAGTCTTAGTAGAAATGTATTGTTTTCCTGCATTTCGTTTTATTTGGTTATTTTGATTCCATTTAGTAGGATCAGCTTTACGTTTCTTCGATCTCCTGGGCGATGTTGCAACTACTTCGGAAGTACCATCATCAAAGGAACTTGAAGATGAGCTTGGCGAACGTTTTTTACCTTGATATTCATTATAAGTGGGATCATTGTCACTACTATCAGCATCACTCTCTTCTGAATTCATTGGCGATATACGGTAATGTACAGCTGGAGTTCGTGGTGTTATAATTACGGATTCTAGTATTGAAGGTGAAGTAGTTCTAGATGATAAAGACTGAGACTGGGCTTCTAGTAATGAAGGTGAAGTAGTTATAGATGATAAAAACTGAGACTGGGCTTCAATTTCTTTACCTTTTAGGATATGGGAAATAAATCGTAATTGTTTCAGTGAACAACATCGAGACAAAGAGCTGCTGTTAGAAGATAACGAACTGCTACTGTTGACGCTAGAAGACGAACTGGAACTACTAGATGACGTTTTCGACGAACGTTTTGATGTTGTTGCAGTAACAGTGTTAACAGTGTAACTCAATATTATCGTCGTATTCTATTTAAACCTAGCTCTACCACTTCGATAACATTTTTGCTCATTTGTATTTTGATGCGCCATGGTCCATAGTGGGAATAAAAAAGCGGTCCATACTGGGATATGATAATAGAATGCGGTCTATGCCTAAATATAATAAAACATGCTAAACATTTTTATTCTTTACAGAATTGAATATGGCAAGATATCCAAGATCCCAACTGTCAGTAGTTTTCGAGAAAAGCCTAGAGAATCATGAAGTATATGCAAGATCTATGCATTCTGCAGTAGAAGATGTTGTAAAAAATCAAATGTCGTTGATGAATGCGTCAAAAAAGCAAGGTGTAAGCAAGTCAGCTCTACAGCGCAAAGTGAAGAAGTTCAAATTAGGTAATAAAGCTAATGAAGACAACACAAATGATTTTGAATATGGACGAATCCATGGTTTCAAAAGAATATTTACAAGTAGAGAGGAACAGCTGTTGTTCTTCTTCTTAGAGTGCCGTCTCCCTACGGAGGTTGGCAATCATAATGGCTATTTTTATTTTAGAACTTGCTGCTCTAAACAAATCAATCGATCTGCATTGGTACCAATCACGTAGATTCTTTAACCATGAGTTCTGCCTTCAGCCAACAGATCTTCTTCCTTGAATCTTTCCCTGTATTATCAGTCTCAAAATTTCATATTTTGGTCCCCTCATCACGTGGCCTAGGTATTCCAGTTTTCTGGTTTGTATAGTGGTGATAAGTTCTGTTTCTTTACCAACCCTCTCCAGTACTTCTTTATTTGTAATTCTATCAGTCCATGATATTTTCAATACTCTGCGGTATAACCAGAGTTCGAAGGCCTCGATTCTTTTTAAATTACATTTTTTTAATGTCCAAGTCTCAGCTCCATATAATAATATTGAAAATATATAACAGCGAATGGTACGTAGTCTGATCTCCAAATTTAGATTTTTGCACGTTAGGAGTGGCTTCATTCGTATAAATGCTGATTTGGCAATCTCTATTCAGCTATTACATCTCTAAACAGCTATTGTGCGAGTACATAATTCAGGCTTGTGAAATGCTACGGCTTAACATTATTACATACTCGTGAATTGGCTTATAAGTATGCCATTACTAACAATAAAACAATGCCTTGAACTTGGTACGAGAAAAAACGAGCTGTAGTCGAATGGTTGAATAATTTTAGGAAACAACACCCTATGTTATCGCTTCGAAAACCAGAAGCAACTAGCCTTGGCAGGGCCACCAGCTTGAACAAGCATAATGTGGCTACATTTTTCACAAACTTGAGAAGTGTAATAACGGAATATAATATCCAGTCGAACCAGATATACAATTGTGATCAAACTGGTGTCACTAATGTGCATAAACCCGGGAAGGTACTTGCTAGTATTAAACAAAAACAAATTGGAAAAGTGACAAGCGCTGAAAGAGGCACATTAATAACAATGTGCACTGCAATATGCGCTAATGGGACTTTTGTGTCTCCATTCTTTGTATTCCCGAGGAAAATATTAAGGCCTTTCATGCTTACTGGGGCTCCTCTAGGATCAGCCGGTGGAGCGTTTCCTTCTGGTTGGATGACGGGAGATAATTTCTTAAAGGATATAGAGCACTTTATCAAACACGTGCAATGCAGTAAAGAATTTCCAGTTCTACTTATTCTTGACAACCATGAAAGCCGTCACGATGTTCGCGTGCTGAATCTATTTCAAGAGAATGGAATTATTGCTCCATATTATTATTGACATTGCCGCTCCATTGCAGTCATAAATTACAACCGCTCGACGTGAGTTGCTTCTTTCCATTTAAAAGCTACTACAACCAAGGAGTTGATGACTGGATGCTAAATCATCCTGCCATACCTATGAGCATTAATGATGTTTGTAATGTTGTTGGTATCGCCTACCCTAAAGCATTCACTTCTGTCAACATTCTCAATTTATTTAAAAAAAAACAGGCATAGCGCCCCTGAATTCCCAAATTTTTTCAGAGAGTGATTTTATGTCATCCTGTGTCACTGATAGGTCGAAAGAAAATGGAAATGGTAATGAACATAAGGCTAATGAAAGTGTTCAGGATGTGGAAGATATTCAGGATGTAGATGTTCAGGATGTAAAAGAACCACGACGTATTAGCCCAATTAATGGCCCATCCAATATAATAACCCCTCAGCAAATTAGGCCATATGCCAAAGCTGCTGTCACAGTCAGCAATAATAACAGATACCCCCATAAAAGATGCCATAGAGGAACAGCATAAAGAAAGATTGGCTAAAAAAATATTGTCAGAAGATAAAAAGCAGAAGGCTACAAAATTTAAATGTCAAGTTTTTAATGACGACATTAGTTCGAACAGTGATGTTAGTGAAGAAAAAATTTAGAAAGCATCAGAAAATCAAGATTTGTCTATTCAAAGTCATGACTATGTTATAGTAAGATACATGACAAAAAAAAATGTTAAACATTATGTCGGTCAGGTTATTAAAATAAGTCATCATCATCAGTGGTGCTACAGCTCTAGTTGAGCCTTGACCTTCCCCAGTCTATTTCTCCAGTCGTTTCTGTTCATCGCCAACCGTTGCCAATTTGCCGCGCCGATTTTCCTTGCGTCCTCGTCCACACCGTCCCTCCATCTCAGTCGTGGTCTGCCTCTACTCCTATTTCCCACTGGGACCGATAATAGAGTTCGTCTGGGTGGGTAATTTTCATTTGCTCTTGACATATGTCCAGCCCATCTAAGCCTACCTATTTTTATGAAGGATATTACATCTCTACCATTTACTATTTTTTTATACTTCTCGTACAATTCGAAATTATATCGCCTTCTCCAAATACCATTCTCACAGAATGCGCCCATTATTCTTCTTTTCACAGAATTGTGGCCGTTAAATTTGTTTTCCCCGATAAACCCGATGTAGATACCGTAAAAGCAGAAGATATTTTGTTAAAACACCCCCCTCCTGCCATTAGTGGAAGTACAGCTAGGACTGCTCGATAGTTTATGTTCGCTGTTAATTTGTTACAATTTAAAATAGAATAAAAGAGTTTTTTACTAAAAATCCCATTATGGACCACTATGATTCCCACAATGGACCATATAGTGGTTGATAGTGGGACGAGTGGTCCATAGTGGAACTTGTTGAATATCATTTATTATAAATAAAGGATTAATTATTATTAGTTTGCTTTCTTTCATCCATACCCATGCATAGGTACCCTTTCTATAATTTACAAACGCTTAATCAAGGTGCTATACACTTTAAAAAAAAACGTCCCACTATGGACCAGTTTACCCTACTAGTAGTTTTGTGTCCATTTATGCCAAAAACTCAGAAACCCTAGTTTTTGAGATGTGTCCTTTTAATACTAAGGCTGCGATACATTAATGCATTGGGAAGCTTTAACTGAAATAAAAAAAAAAAGAAAAAAAAAAGAGGTTAATCTTTGTAAATGGGTATATTTATTTAAAAAACCCTTAAAAGGGCCACATCAATCAAACAAACGTTTTCGGACCACACAGTCCATCATCAGGTTATTAAAATCGAAAATGCCTAAAAATAAGTATAAACCATTGAGTTAAAACAAACGAGATTGTGAAATTTTGACTATGGTTGAAAAGCAAAAGATGGTTATACTTACTAGGTCATAATGCCTGAGCCACCAAAATATTAGGGTAAAAACCCTTTAAATTACATTTAGTTATGAAATGTTGTACATTGTGTTATAAAATAACTGTGATGTTCAATATTAAATTAAATTTGACTATAGGTAACACATGGCCAATTGGGTTCCAGAGCCGGGTGAGAGGGAACCTCTGCACTCGGAGAACAACGTGGAACTGATTGACAAGATACTTTTGAAGGATGAAGATAACAGAATGTCAATGCAACAAAAACTATAAAAGTTGTACATAGTATTACTACAGCCAAAAGATTCAACAAGTTTTGATGATTTTAAAAAATAACAATCTAGGTGTTGGGATTTAAAAACTTTTTATTTATTAATTTAGGTTATAAAAGATGTCAAATCAATGATGGTTTTATAGTCATGATTAATAGAATAACCTGTGCCTTAGGCAACTTTTGTTGCTTTTCGTCGTATGGAATGTGGTCTAAAGTGTATTTAATTTTGGGTTAGCTTGTATTTATGAAATTTATCCTTTTATGTTTAACACATCTAGGACAAGGTAAAAATTAAATAACAAATATTTGAAGCTAATATCAGACCTCATATTTAAATAACTTTATTTAAGAATGCTCCTATGGTGAAAAATTAATAAAATTAAGTTTAGTAAGATGGAAGTCTACAGGCTGAAGAAATTGAAGTAGTAACATATGTGATTGAATTTAAAATTGAAGAGACTGGGTTCCTCAGAGACTAATGAGAATGAAAGTAAAAGAAAAGACCGAAGAAAAGGAAGGGGGGGTTGAAGGAGAAAAGGAGTTGATCAACAATTAGAGATAATAGGGGTCCTTTATACTTAAAGTATCTAGCACCCTGAACAAAATCTATTTAGGTGGTATTAAATTCAGTTTGTAGAAACCTGAAATTTGTTGTATAAGTGTGCTACTAAGTTGTTGACCGAAAGAAGGTGGACAAAGGTAGATTAGGATTCTTTGTAATATGGTAGATTATGAATTTTAATAAATTGTTAGATAATGTTTGAGTGATTACTAAATTAAAACTGTTGGATACATGTTTAATATATGAATTGACCAAGAAATAATGAAAGAGAACAGAATTAACAGGAAAGCGATGTAGAAGTGAAGAGTGGATAAGATAGTGAAATGTTGGTATGATGGATGTGGGTGGTTCTGAAGTTAAAATTGGGGTCAGAAATTTGTGAGAGGAAGGTGTGACGATATTGTATAAAATGGGTGTTTGAAGAACCAAAAGATTATGTAGGAATAAGGTGTTGACGTTTGTATAGGAAAATAAGGCAGAGAAAATAGGACAGTATTGTGAAATGTGGACTATGAAAAAAGTTGACGATGTAAAGGTTGAAAGTCACGGTTGAAAGATACATGGCGATTAACACAATTGGGGCTTTTTTGTTTTTCTTTGACTATATATCTTTGACTTTGACTGAAATAGCTACAGCTTCGATGTCTGTTTTTAGAGGAATCGTTTGTGCTTTAAGAGTATTTTTAACATAAATGGCTACTCCACCACTTGCTTTTTCCTGCTTGTTTCTATTTTTATAAAATATGAAATTTTTTTAAATATATGGCAATATTGGTTTTTGAAATTCGTTTCTTGGAGACAAATGATAGGGGGGGGGGGTAATATAATTAATTAAAAGTTTTAACATTTTATAATGGGTATAAAAACCTTTTATATTCCACTATAATAAATTAAATGTTATAATTATAATTCTTGAATGCTTAGCTCCTAGGATAATTCAGTTGATGTATTCGTGTCAGGTTCTTCATCCTGGTAGTTGTCTTTTGAGAGCTGTCTCGTAATTTTTTTGTTTAGCTTTGTACATTTCAATTTTAATGAGCGCTTGAATGTATATGAATGAATTTTGGTTAAGAGTTGCCTAAATTCTGGAATACTGTATATTTATTTATAACGCTGATAACATCGTTTATTCCATGAGTATTTTCAAATAAACCAACTGTTTCCTAAAAAATTAATATTTGCTTTTCGGAATTGAATAGTTCTTTAATGGGCTGCGTTAGCCTTTCTAAAGGTATTGTTGGTATTTTATATTCTTTTGTTTTTATTCTTATTTGTTTCTGAGTTGGTGTTGAAAGTACATCGTCATTAGCTAATGTCTCAATCGGGGGTGATATTGCTTCACATACAGTTCGTTTGGAGGACGATTTAGATGTATTTTCCTTGTTGGATACGCTAAATTCTTTTGGTACTGGATTCTCTTTAATTTCATTAACCGAGAAAAAATTATTGTTTAGACTGGAAGGTGAAGGCTGGTTAGTTAGGATTATGGAAGATAGGCTGATGAGGTAGGTATATTTGTTTTGGATATCAATGGCATTGTATTATCTGAAGTTGATGTGTCAAGAGATGGTAGGTTAGTTGATGGATATTGTTGTTGATATTGGATGATAGATCGGTTCTTGTTGCTTGCTGGCTGCAGCTGAGTAAGATAAAGGTTCTTGTGATGTGGATTGCGATAATAATTCATCGCTATGATTAGTGACGTCAAACTCCATTTCTCAACACCATTTAATTTTTCTAAGTACGGACCTGTTCTGTTACTGGCAAAACTCTGGACAATGCGATATACTTGGATATAAAGTTTACTATGCTGGAAACAACACAAAACATCACAGAAACGGCACTGCAATAGTAGTTGCCCCACATATTAATTCGGCAGTAAAATCTTTCACTCCCCATTCAGATAGAATGATGCTTTTACAAATTCGAGCAACACCGGTGGACATTAATATATTACAGGTATACGCGCCAACGGCAGATAAAGATGAGGCAACCAGCGAAGAATTCTACGAACAACTGGGAAGCCTGATGAAAATGACAAAAAAACATGAAGTAACAATAGTGATGGGAGATTTCAATGCAAAGGTTGGCAAAGGCAAGGTGAATGAGATCGTGGGAAACTTCGGCCTAGGGGAGAGAAACGATAGAGGTGATAGACTTATATGCTTCTGCCAGGAATATAACCTGCTGTTAAGTAATACACTCTTCAAGCTCCCCAAACGTCGACTTTACACATGGAAATCCCCCGCTGACTCACCTGACAACATCATTAGAAATCAGATAGATTATATAGCAGTACCAACAAGATATAAAAACATGATAAAATCATCAAAAACGTACCCAGGTGCCGATGTTCCTACGGACCACAATGTGTTGGTATGCAGAATGGTCATGAGAGTAAAACGGCTCGAGAAAAGATCTAATTTAAACACAATCGATATTAAAAAACTCACTAACCCAGAAACCGAAATAAAAGTACGAGAACAACTAGGAAAGAAAATAAAGGACATTAACGAGAACACGTCGGACATAATAGAGAGATGGGATAAATCGAGGGAAGCAATCCAAACAACATGCGCGACTCTATTAAAGCGAGACCGACGAAAAAAGAAAGAATGGATGTCTGATGAGATAATGGATATGATGGATGAAAGACGTAAATTCAAGAATAAAAATGCAGAAAAATACCAGCAGATCCACAAAACCATAAGAACGAAAATTCGAGAAGCCAAAGAAAAATGGTTTTCCAACGAATGCAGGGAAATAGAACAATACGAACGAAAATACGACAGTTACAATATGCACAAAAAAATAAAATCGATGACAAACAAGAGGAAATTCAATAAGTCACCCAACAGTATAAAAGATAGCGATGGAAATCTTATCTCGGAGCCATCAACGATCTTAAAAACATGGAAATCATACATAGAAAAATTATTTGCATCTAACAGGACTGACGATCACCTATATGGAGAAGGAGAAACAGGACCTTCAATTCTTAAATCGGAGATAGAAGATGCCATTGCAGCACTAAAAAACAATAAGTCAGCAGGTCCGGACAATGTACCCTGCGAAATATTAAAGATCCTATGTAAATCAGACAAACAGTTCCTTGACAATCTAGTTGTACTTTTTAACAACATATATAATAGCGGTAAAATCCCGGAGAACTGGCTACAGTCAACATTTATTACAATCCCGAAGAAACCAAATGCCCAGATTTGTGATGACTACCGGCTCATAAGCTTGATCAATCATGTCACTAAAGCGTTCACTAAGATCATTCACAGAAGAATATATGATAAATGTGAGTCAAATATTGATAGATCGCAATTTGGTTTTCGGAAAGCACTTGGAACTAGAGAAGCAATTTTCGCTCTCCAGGTGCTTATACAACGGTGTAGAGACGTTGATAAAGACGTGTATCTGTGCTTTGTAGATTTTAGAAAAGCATTTGACAATGTCAATCATGAACAATTGATAGGTATTCTGCGAAAGACAGGTATTGACAACAAGGACATTCGAATTGTGGCAAACCTATACTGGGGTCAAACAGCAAGAGCAAAAATTGGCAACGAACTCACTGAAAGCGTGCAGATCAAAAGGGGTGTTCGTCAGGGGTGTATATTATCCCCACTCCTATTCAATATGTATTCCGAGGAAATATTTAACAAATGTATGGAAAATGCAAATGAGGGCATTAAAATAAACGGCGAGTTAACGAACAATATAAGATACGCCGACGACACGGTGATCCTTGCCAGTACCATAGACGAATTACAACAAGTAATGGAAAGACTTTATTCAGTTAGTGAGGAATACGGCCTGAGTCCTCAACTTCAAGAAGACAAAGTGGATGCTGATAAGCAAAAAGCAACAACCTGCTCGACAATTACGGATAAGTAACATATTAATTGACCATGTAGAATCTTATGTGTACCTTGGCACCAACGTAAATGCAAAATGGGAACAGACCATAGAAATTAAGGCGAGAATAGAACGAGCTAGAGCAGCATTTAGCAATATGAAAAAGCTCCTCATAAGCAAGGATTTGTCTCTTCCCCTAAAACTACGTATAGTTAAATGCTACATTTTTCCGATCTTGCTGTATGGCGTGGAGGCCTGGACGCTGACGGAGACGCTAACGAGAAAACTAGAAGCATTCGAAATGTGGGTGTACCGACGCATTCTTCGTATATCCTGGACCGAACATGTCACCAACATAGAGGTACTCCAAAGAATCGGAAAGGAGAAAGAAATCGTGAATACAATTAAACAAAGAAAGCTTGAATATCTAGGCCACATATTGAGACACGATAAGTACCGTCTGCTACAATTGATTGTCCAGGGAAAAATAGACAGTAAGCGAGGGCCAGGCAGGAGAAGACACTCGTGGCTCCAAAATCTGCGGAAGTGGTTCGGGCTCACATCGGTCGAACTATTCAGAAGCGCCGCAAACAAGATCAAAATTGCCATGTTAATAGCCAACGTTCGCAACGGACAGGGCACTTGAAGAAGAAGAAGACGGACCTGTTCCACTTCGGGTTTTGGTAATTGTCTTTAACGGCAAAAAACTGGTGTCGATTAATAACTGGTGTTATTTATTGACGGTTTTATAAAATTCTTTGGTTATGAATTACTTATTAATATAAAAGTATGTACTCACAGAAAATGTTTTTCTATACACACTGAACTAACACTATTATACTTGATGTTAATGTAGTGTAAGAATTCTATGATTGGTTTTTATAAGTTAAGTTTAATAATTTGTCAGGATCGATCAAAAAGCATGTGTGCTTATTTCATATCACCACCGGATTCAGATATAATAGTGAAATTAGCCTCAGCAAAGTGTAGTGAAATATGCCACAACAGTGTTACCGAACAATACCGCCATTCGCTATCCATTCTACATAATATGAACGTTACTTAATGTCCAGCTAAAATCAGAAATTGATATTTAAAGCCAGAATTAAATTTAAATTAATTTCTAACCAGTTTTTCATTTCAGCCTAGGCTGATGGTCCTTCAATTCTTGTTTCTACGCCCTTTTCTTGTTTTGGAAATGGACCTAATTGTGGGTATTTTAATTTGTATTTGGTACAAAATAAAGCGGTGTAAATTGTGACAAGTCTTCGAGCACTATAATACTGGTTATATTAAGTGGTTGGTAAAGAGTATTTTGTATTACAAAGGACAGATCGGAGTTGCACTCTTTATCTCACGATGCTGATCTAAATCTTCCCTTGTCTGTAGTATCAAATAGAAGGTGCAAATTCCTATCTTTAGCGTATCATGTTATAAGTATATTTTTATTTTGGTCATATCTGCTATATTTTCACATTATAATGGTGACTATTGAAATCGCTTAAGTAGATTCCAGTATGGTTAAGTAACGGTAGTGCTTCTTCAGTCCATTTAACTTGAGGGTGTTTGTCCACATTTGGTATTGACAGCTCTTCAACATTTATGGATATGGTTTGTGTCGTTTTTAAAGCTGCTATTTACTAAGTAGACTTCTTCGATGATAATGCGAATATATGTAACACGTCCATAAATATGGTAAAATGTGACTAAAGCTCTTCTTATCCCGGTATACTTCCCATTGTATTCCGTTTGTCTTTATTAGTCACATGCATCTCTTGTAATAAAATAAAAATATATCGAAAACCCACTTTAATTCAAGAATATTGTATCACGTAATAGGTAAACGACACAAAATCTAGTACTTCATTAAAATCTAGTATAAAGCGGAAGTAAACAAAAAGGCGTTGTATAGATATTTTTTTGTTTAAACAATAAAATATATAATTATCCTTGAAAACAACGATTTTAGTGTTGTCCAACAATCCAAACAATTGTTAAATATATTATTCGTGGTTTTACAGAACTTAAAAATCAGTTTTATATGGTCCACTTTTGTCTATGATAAAAACGAACAAGAATTTAACTTCGATTTAATACTAGATCAAGGCAAAGCTAGAAACGCAAAAGTAATTCCACATTAAATTAATAGACTTTTATACTAGACACTAAAGTCAATTTTTTCAAGTTTGTAAAAAGATAGATGATTTCTAAAAATAAGAACTTTTTTACCATGGTACCATTTTAATTAATTTTAAACTGTTTGTCCTTGTTTTAGTCTAGTGTTTTGTACAACTTTATGTTAACATTCATGTTTATCACATTCTACACTTGCTGGATAGCCCATATTTGACGAAGTAAGTCTAAAACGTTAATCACAAAAAACTTATTTCAGACGCCCCTGAAGATGCTATATTAAGCGAAAGTACTTGGGCAAGATTTAGTTAAACTTGTGCTCGATATTTGCCTTAATTTTCAAAGTTCATTTATTCGAGCATTCAACCTCATATCAATTAAATATCTATTTGATATGTAGGATTTTAGTAGAAGAAAATAGTTACTGGATAGTGCTATTTTTACTTTGTAAAGCAGACCTCTGTGCCAAATTTTGTCAAAAGCTTGCTAGATGTCTACAAATACAGCGTTGCAGTATTTCTTTACTTCAAGACTTTTTGATATTTCATTTATCATTCGATGAACTTGTTGTGTAGTGGAGTGATTTTCCCGAAAACCAAACTAATATTTTGGAAGTAATGTTTAGAATTTATGATCTGAGTATATCCTTTATATCAGCAATCTTTTAAAAACTTTCTTACGGTTAGGAGTAGGCTGATAGGTCGATAAGATGTTACTTCATTGGGCTCTTTTCCTGGCTTAAGTATCATAATGACTTTAACAAAGTTTCATATTTTTGGAAAGTATAATAAGCTTAGCATGCGGTTAAATATAACTGTTAGCAAAGTTATGTTCTTGTGAGAAAGGCGATTTCGTACTTGTGTCGAGATTAAATCATAACCTGGGCCTTTCGTGAATTGAGTTTGTTTATTTCTTTTCTGACTTCTATAGGAGTAAAACTTTTAATTGGGAGGGACATTTGACATGCTGCGCTAATTTCTGCTTCAATTTCTTCATCAGGGTTTGCTGGTTCTGTTTTAAAAACGTTTGTAAGATGTTCAGCAAGTAGTCTATTGAATATATGTAGGCCTATGTTGTTTCTAGATCTTTGCCAAGTTCTCCTCGTATGACGTTTTTCAGCAATGAGTTGGCAAATGTGCAGGGGAACATGTGTGGTATGTGTTGGTTTGCGTTCAGTTTGTGGTGTAGATTGCCATGCCGCATTTTGCACAAGTGTGGTGAAGTATTGAGCTGCTGTATCTACGTCATGTGTAGATTTGATCCGCAGGTTAAGATTAGTGTTTTCTTCTAGGTAGGATTGAAAAACTGCCCAGTTGGTGTTTTTTGATGTGAATCGAGGAGGTGGTAGGCTGCTTATAACTGTGGTACTCAGGCTCATAATAACCGGTGTATGATCCGATGAGAGATCATAGCTAGATTCTATTAGACAGTTGTTTCTGGACGCTCCTTTGCTTGTGTAGTAGTCTAGCAGATCTGGAAGTTTTCTAGGGTCACTCGGCCAGTACGTAGGGATTCCATTGATGTGGCAATCATAGCTGTTGTCGGTTATTGCTTTTAGACGATTACGACCTTTCGTTGTTGTGAGTTTTGAACCCCAGTGTATGTGTTTCGCATTCCAGTCTCCTCTGGCTACAAATTTTCTGCCAAGTAATTGAAAGAAGGCTTTGTATTCATCTGTGGAATTGTGTAACGAGGTGGGTTATACATTGCAGATATGTTAAAGTGCCATGGCGTTGCATTTACTTAAACGATTGTTCCTTGTATTTTTTCTGTTGCATAATTCGGCAATACATGATGTCATATGCAGCTGCAGACGATTACCGCCTAGCCACCATGAGCTGTACCATCAGGAGGAGGTGTGCTGTATGTGTTATAGAGCGGAATATTGAACGTAATTTGATCGGTAAAGTGAGTTTCTGAAATTAGCATAACTCAATTTTATTTAAGTTTAAAAAAGTAATTACTTCTTGTTTAGCAGGCCGTTAGCTTTCCATGTGGCAACTCTAAGTATGTTTAAAAATTTCTTTGGTTAATGACTTGTTTCAGTAAGTTTAATATCATACTAGTTTCACTCATGAGTTGCAAGAACATGTTTTTGAACTCGTTTAGGAATGTTAATAGTTGTTGTTCTATATTAGTTTTAGGTTCTGAATAGGGATTGGTTTGGTGTTCTGTCACGTTTGCATATGTTCTTTGATGGTTTTGTAGAGTATTTAGCTGATTTGTTTCAGTACATACATGTGGACTGTTGAATGTTTGTCTTTGAGGCTCTTGGTTTCCTCTTTTCTGCATGTCTATTTTCTATTAGTTTCCTGTATACTACACAGCCTTTACAGTTAGCAGAATGATCTTGTTTACATAGTGCACACTTAGCTGTAGTGCTTATAAGTTTTTTACAATCTTTTGTATTGTGTTATCCTCCACATTTGACGCAGTATTGCGGTTTAGTGCAATATGTTTTACTATGGCCATATGCTTGACATTGCATGCATTAAATGATTGAGTTTCTCTTATTTGGTGCCTCGACTGCTTTTTTTGGGCGACAGAAGAAGTCTAGGTTGAATATGTCTTTGTTGTTACTGTTGAGTTCAAGATTTATGAAAAAAAAAGATGGTTCCATTGTTTGTCTGTGTCGAACATTAGTTATATTGCGAACTTTATGACCGACTTTTTCTAGTTCATTTTTTATATCTGTTATGGGTATAGAGTGATGAATATGTCTTATTACCACTCTATAGGCACGTTCTTCCTGTATTTGGTAAGTGTGGTGAATGATTTCTTCTTCTCGTAAATGTCTTATTTAGTTCTCATTTATTCTCAAGTTTTTGAGGCCATATACGAATATTGGAGGTGGTTTTGGTATTTTCTGTTGTTTTTCTGTTTTAGTCTGTTCAGAGCTCTCGGCGTTTGATAATGCACTGTTTCGATTTTGTATTTTTGTTGGTGGTGAGCTTGGAGAATTGGGATAATTATTTTGTTTTGGAAATTTACGTTTTTTGACTAGGTACTTGCCATGAGTTTTTATTTTTGGTTTTTTGATTGTCGTCTTCGCTAGACTCGATATCCTAGTTTTCTCAATGGCTAATTGCAAGTTTTAGCTTTGTGTTTGAGGTCTGCCCTACACTGGATGTGTTGGTGTTGTAGTGAAATGGTTGTAGTTGTGGGGGAAATTGTTGTGGTTGTGGTGGAAAAGCGAATTGATTTTGTGGAATGTTTGATATAGGAGTATTTGCGGGTTGCCAGTATATGTGGTTTGGTGCATATTCGGATGTGTATTCTAGTGGAGAATATTGTTGAGGAGTTGGATACATGTTCCTGAATGTTTGTTATTAGTGGACTTGCTGCTTATTTGCAATTTTTGCTGACACTACAATAGACTCTGATTGTTTGTGTTCTGTGTATGTGAATTGTTCATTGTAGAAAACATAATTTGGTACGTCACTGCCACTTAACTGTTTATTTTAATAACTGGAATTTTAATATTTAGATTTTATTTGTTCTTATCGCTGTTCACTCTTTACTATCGCACTCGGCGGAATACGTCCTGACTCTATGATATACAAGTAAATACTGTTAAATCAAACTACTTAAGGTACGATAGAAGTGTATAGTATAAACTTATAGGTAAATTCCCAGAGATAGAAATATGTCCAAACTCTTAGACGACGCAACCAAAGGTCAGTCTAATCTCTTAGACCACCAAACTAAAAGTGACTCTATCTTTCTTAAATTGGACAAACTATCGCCTAGAACAGAATCATCCCCACTAAAAGAATTCCTTCTTAACAAGAACCGACTTGTTTTTATTTTTGACGCAAACATATAAACATAAAGGTATTTTTTAAAAAAGGAAGCAAACAGGCAAATTACTGTACAATATTAAGCAAACGCTTCTCTTTGAATTAAAGAAGTTTAAAACATTTTAGTACTCTCTTCCCAGGGCTATAAATAAAGGGCCTAAATTTTCTTTGTTTCCAAAAAAAAAGACGACGAAGAAGGTTGCTCTTTCTAACAAAGCAGCCATGAAGTAATCTGCATGTTTGGGTACTTTTCTAAGAAATAAAAAAGCTGAAAGATATTCTAAGAATTAAATCTGTAAAGATACAAAATTCTAAAGTACCGTTACATTCTTATAAAAAACTATATCAGCAAGATTTTTGGATACCGTAGCGTAGCTGCGGTAATTGCAAAAAAATATTACAATACTTCCCAATTGCCGTGCAGTCCATTAGGTATATGACAGTCTGGATAATGACCGTAGTAGTGATCTGTTAGAACAGAGCCATATCCTCTTTTAATATGTAGACCAGGCGATGCCTGGTTGGGTGGCTACAGTCATCATGTAACCAACCCCCCGTCATCCGAAAACTAGTCTCGTCCTGCTGGTCTGTTCCTCCCCGTTTCGATCCGGAAAGTAACAGACCAGTAGCGTATGACCCTATGTTGGTCCGGTATTTAACCAGTACACAAGCTTAACAAGCACTAACGTGGCAATAGAAAAATTAGCCAATAAGGGCTTAAAAGTAATAAAAGTTTAAAAATAGTAAAGTACATATTAAAATAGTAAAATGGGACATACACAGACATAAAGGACAATACAAACATCTCGTCAGTAAGTAAAAGAACCCTAAACTAGACGAGTGTAGGTCTCACGATAGGAAGAAGCCGGTGTGAGTAAATACTCGGAAAATAAATTCTCATAAGTCATTTATGCTAGGACCTCATAAAATGACTATGAATATGGAGGCTGCCCATAATTGCCTTAGTGATAAAATTGCGGATGTCAAACCTAGATAGGTTAAAAATTCTCATTACACGAGAATTAAGCGATCCTAACCAACCTCCGCAGTGTACTCATATTAATATTGAAACTTTGCGCGCTGGTGTTCGATAGGTTATATAGATATAATACACTAACAGTGCCCAAACCTGAAAGACATCAACTCAATGAACTCTTACTTGATTTAAAAAAAAGAGATAGATAAATTAAAATTTTTTAGATGCTCATAATTTTTATAAATAATATTTCTACCCGTGTATATTCGAAGTAGTCTCATCCATCTTTATAGTTGTAATATGTAAAGTACTATCCGGCTCACCCTGGTAAAAGTCTCAAGATCCATTTTAGCACAAAACGACTGTTTATGTTCAAGAATATAGGCACGTGGGTGACCATATACGAGCATAAAACGGCTTAATATCGAGGGGAGGCGCACAGGGGTATAAAAAAGCCGCGAAATGAAAGACATTTTGACCCTTCGAAAAGGGGATCCCTATCCCTTACCCTTGGTTCAATTTGGCGTAGTTAACCTTGCCAAAGCCCTTGATTTCACCTCTCAATAGACTTTTGTGTGAGAACAAGTCGGGGGGAGTGGGGCAGAGATGATCGGGATGAACAGATGTCTCCGGGATTTGTGCATTGGAATGAAAAGCAGGATATTAGGCTAAAGAAGATGAGATGTTGTTTTAAGTGGACGTGATAGGAATATTGATTTTTTTTCTTGTTAAGTAAAAATTGGAAAAAGAGAATAAAATTTTCGATTAGATATGTTTGATGTAGTACCTACTTTTTAGAAATTGGTTGCAATAAAATTGTTTTTTAATACTCTTAAACATATTACAGCAAAACGCCAGTAATTATGAAACATTAAATATTTGAAATGTATGAAACCTTTAGTATATTAATCATTGTGCAACTTAGATTCCTTACATTCTCTATTAGTAAATTAAAAAGAGTAAAGTTAATAGAATATGGAGAATGAAGGGGTGTATCTAAAATGTCTTACTGAATGTGGTACCTACTTTAACTTCGTCAAGGTAATGTTATTCAGATTATCCCGTGCGTATGTGATTAATCAATGAATATATAACCATGGTGTCACAAGCTAAACTGGTGTTTTAGATGTAAGAAAATGCATAGGTGACATCTACAATAAAGTAGGTATATAATCGTAAATAAAATTTCAAGAAATAAATAGTGTCAATAATTTTTGCAAGTCTAAAATAGAGTTTTTGTAAAAATTCGACTAAATAAAAATGTTTATAAAGTAAAAAAACAACAATAACTTGACAAAGAAAGTCTTAACGTAATGGAGTAGTAAAATTAAAGGTGACCCAACAAGTAAATGTTAATAAATATTTATTGTAAGTTCGATAAATCAACAACAAGCTTTAAAATATTGATTAATTTAACAGCAAATAAAAATGTTTAAACGTTATTTATTGTGATTTTAAATCAAAATTATAAAATACTTTATATATATAGCGAGTGTTTGCAACTTTAATTTTGTCGCTTCTCGCATCCCAATCGCCATAATTTCTTATCGGCCCAGTCTCCTTCTTGAAGACCTCTATTTTCCATTTCTATATGAATATTGGATATCCATTTCTTTCTTGGCCTTCCCCTTTTATTTCTCTGTGTAGGTCTCCAGTTCCAAACCTTTCGTGGTATCCTTTCTTCGTTCATCCGTCTCAGGTGTCCATACCATTTTAATTGTTTTTCGGCTATCGTATCCATTATTGTGTTCTTTACTTTCATTCTCTCTCTTATGGTCAAACAAAGTTAACCCGGAACATCTTCTCCAGTACATAATTTTCGTTGAGAGGAGTTTTTGTGACATATTCTTGTTAAAAACCCACACTTCTGACCCATACGTCAGCACCGGCTGAATCATAGCCTGATATATATTTTTCTTTGTTTTTTTAGTTAAAGTTTTATTCCACAGGATCGGATGTACTGTTTTTATCATGTTTTTTCCTTTTCCTATTTTTCTTGTTATATCTTTGTCGTCTCTCCCGTCTTCGCTTAGTGTAACTCCGAGATATTCGTACTGATCAACGTTTTTGATTAATCCGCTTTCTGTTTCCATGTCTTGACCGATGCCTCCTATATTCATGTATTGTGTCTTTTCGGTACTAACCTCTATAGTAATATAAAATACTTACTCTTAGCAAATTCTCTTACAAATGCTATATTGGATTAAGGTCTGGACTTCTAGAAGAAGCTAGTACTCGAATAGCAACATCACTAAAGTATTGCATTTTTATCCCAAGCATTATCCTGCGTTAGAAAGAAAAATTTTACTATAAACTATATATCATGTACCACGTGTTTTCCAGATATGTTCTAATATACTTATTAGTCTTAAAGCCAACTTGCTTTAATATAACCAAGTCTGTATGTATTTCCAAAGAAATGGAAGCACATGCAGGTCTGGTTATGTTCATTGAAATTATGGAAGCACATACATAATGAAATTTTTAAAACTCTACTACCAAACTGTACTCTAAGGGAGAAGCTACATCGGACATGGTGATCTCCAAGCCTTCTACACACTCTTTGGCAACGATCCGGTAAATATCTTATAAAACAAAAGTTGTCTGTAAACATAAAGTTTCTCTTATTTTTATCATTATCATCGTCATTCTGACTTTACAACACTGCGTGGTTTCTAGCCTCTTCAAGAATTTCTCTCCAATCATTCTTATCCATCATTTCCTCGACTGATCAGGTATTCCCATATCTTACATTTCTTTATTCATCTCCTGTCATCAATATCCTAATTAACATGAGCATAATTTTTAGGGATAATTTCAATCATTGTCTTCGATAAGTTGTATCCAATAAAGGGCCTGTAGTATGTATACAAGACGATCAATTTTGTTAGCTTAAACTTCTGCGTACAGTATTAAGCAAAACTATGGTACCGTGAATATATGTCAGTTTTCTATTCAAAACTGTAGCAGTCACTGTCCGATCTCGAAGTACTTGCAATCTAAACCGATTCTTAATGTCGTTTGTTTCCCTTGGTCTTTTCTATTTAGATCTTCTTGAGAAACTACTAGTTTCTCGAAATCTTTACTAAATATCAGATACTGTATTTTGCTTAACGTCAAGAATTTCTTCGATATACCAAATGGAATGACCATCATTACGCAAAGCAACAGCTTGCGCTAATTGATCTAGCCTAATTCTTAATTATTCCTTGCTAATAAAAACACTTTTCCTTCTGAATTGGTAAAGGCAACTTATATTTTGATAAAAATGTTTAGTTATTATACAGGCAGTTTGACAAAACTAAAAAAAACTGCAATTTCACGGATGTGGTTACTTTTGAAGATTTGTAACACAATAAACAATGTATATGAGGTAATGTGCTTGCACATAAGATGCAACGAGGTCGTATTGCTTAGAGTCTGAAAAGATGTTGGAGTTGTTCTTTGGACATTTTCACATGTATAATTATACTATTTGTAACAATTATTCATTCGGGATTTACAAATAACTGTTATTTTTCAGTCGCCACTTTGTGTACCTCTCCCTATTAATTAACCAGACTTGTGTTAGTGTATATTCTACATTCTTATCTGCCTGGGTACAGTTGTGCGAGTTTTATAGTTATTTTCGGTGCGACTCCGTAGCGACTAACGGTCTAGCTATTACTTCTTGGCATACCTTGCAGACCAGGTAAATATTTAGAAAGTATTGTAGGTAAGTTTTTGACAATTCTTATTTATAGATGTCCTTTGAAGCCGAACAAAAACGCTTGTTGAAATTATAGGAAATAGTTCCTACCGACGATGAACATTATTTTGACGATGAGAAAGGTGAAAACGAAATCGATCAAATTGAGGAACTTGATTTCGGAAGTGAATCGGAAAAAGATGTGACAGACGAGGAAGAAGAAAGTATAAGTAATACCTTAGCGTTTATAGGAATAGATATGGTTACTAAATTAAAAAAGACAGTTTCACCGAGAAATGTAGAACCAGACAAGAAAATTACGTAGTATGTTTGCCGATTACCTACACGTAACTTGAAGACTTCTACTGATATTTGGAAATATTTTGTGAATAACGCTGTATTAGAAATGATGGTGAAAAGTTCGAACTAATATATAGACTCAATAAGAAATAACTTTGTTCATGATCGGGATGCTAGACACACTGATATATTAAAAGTGCAGGCACTAATGGGAATGATTTATTACGCAGCACGCTGAAAGGTAATCGTGTTAATCCAGATGAGTTTTGGAACACTGATGAATCAAGTGTAGAAATGTTCCGCCCGACTATGTCGCTCCCACGATTTAAATTTCTCCTTTGGTGTATGCGATTCAATGACAAAGTAGCTCGTGAAAACCGACTGAAGGAACACAAGTTGGCTCATATATGAAGTTTTTTCGACACTTTTATAACTCATTGTAGAAGTGGATACAGTCTTTCCGAATATCCATGAGATGTTACCAGAATTTAGGGGTAAGTGTCGATTTCGTCAGTATATCTCATCAAAACTGAACAAGTACGACATAAAAATTTTTGCAATCTCTAATGCTGAAATGTTTTATATGGCTTATGTAGAGGTATATGTTGGCCAATAACCTAATGAACGTTTTTAAGTTAGAAACAGACCTAAAAATGTTGTTGAACGGCTATGTGAACCTATTTATGATTCAGGTCGGAATCTAAAAAATGATAACTGGTTTACAAGTAACGAGTTGGTGAACAAGTTATACGAGATGAAAATTACAGTAGTGGGAATCATTAGGAAAAATAAAATAGAATTTCTGTTTGAATTCTCAAAACCAAAGCATCCTATAAATTCAAGCATGTTTGGTTTAATCAACATATTACACTAGTTTCTCATATTAGTAGGGGTAATCAAAATAAACGAGAAATTATCGCCCTATAGAATTCAACAAAAATAGGAGTCGACATGGTAGACCAGCTCAGTGCTAACTACAACTGTTCAAGAAGCACAAAGCGTTGACCAATAGTTACATCCTATATCATATACTATGGGACAGAGCTAAATGTACAAATATACGACAGAGATGCAAGTGGGGAATATCAAAAACTAGGTAAGAAATAGAAGAGTAGAATGGAACTATCATGTAAGCAGAATAACAACAAATAGAGTAGTAAAGACGGAAAGAGACGGTTCCCCAATAGAAAGACGATCAGTAGGAAGACCACGAAAACGATGGAATGACAACTTACTGGAGGCACATTCAAAAACAGACAGAATCATGTCTATATAAAATAAAAAGAAGACCGTATTATATATCTTATAAAATATATCCCTATTTAAAAAGTCGAGTTACTACTACAAATTTGCCAGTTAGCCTGAAATGCCGAATGCGCGAATTTTGTGGTATCACAGATGTAACTCTTGCAATTTCAGAAAGAAATCAAACAAAAAAGAATAGGTATTCGATTTTCTCGATTCTCATGCATAAAATGATAAAAATTCATCTGCCTTGAACATATTAATATACTATGTCAGCTTTGCCCGAGTGACGCTACAACATAAAATATTTCACTTACAAAATCAAGTGAAATGCCTATTTCATATGTTTGTTAAAAACCTGAGTTTTTTTAGTTAATCTATATTACTCTTAACTAAAAATTACCAACTGTTTTTCCATATCAACGAACTGAAGAACTTTTGTAATAATTTAATTTTATACTACAAATAGCAATATATTGTTATACTAGTGTTTTTCATTTTTATCTCTTGTTGTTCAGTAAAATATTTTCAAAAATAGAATTTTATACCAATAACTAGTTTTTTTTGTCTTGTCGGTCTCAAACACCATAGCGACTCTTGATGTTTAGTTTTTCCTGGCGACTAACGGAGGGTTAAAATAGTAACTTTTTTGTTAAAAAATTCAATACAAAAACAGTGCAAATTCGTTATTCGGCAGTTCTTGGGATCGCTGATCATGAATAACATGACAGTGGTAGCCTCCAATTCTACTGGTGCCTTCGTCGGTGTCTTATTTAGTTTTATGGAAATTCGCTACAAAATCAGTGAATATTTGGTACTAGGAAGTTTTTGGGGTCGCTGATAACGAATATCATGATAGTGATGGTCTCCGTTGCATTTGATCTTCATTTAGTGGGCATAATTTTAGGGTTGTGGTACTGGTTCTCGCTATAGTTTCCCGAATTTAACAAAGTATTTGTTGCATTTGTGATGCATTTTAATTTTTTGTTATTACTGAGTATATTATTATAGCTATGGATAAGTTGTGTATAGTTAATGGAACTTAAACAAGTCGCCTTTCCGATTGTATGCTTAGCGGTTTAGTATTTCTGTTCAAACAGTTTAGTCATTACTTAAAATTTTGAACTCTAATTTCGTTAAACTTTTTTTTATTTTAGTAATTTGTTTAAATATTTTTTTATTATTACTCAAAAACATTAAACTAGTTTATATTTTTTGAGCACTGCTTTATATTTAATCCTTATATACGAGGCAATGAAGCAGTAAGAGGCCCAAAACCTACCAAATTTATATAGTATATAGTATAGTATAGTGTATAGTGTGTAATGGATTTATGTAAAAGGGTGGAAACATATATTTGAAAACTCAAGGGGTGACAATTTTATAATTGATTTCATAGTTCCTAATAGAAAAATCCACCCAAAGAAGATTCTAGATATCCGAATTTTAAACACCGCAGACACAGGGAGTAAACACAAACAAGTACTAGCAAAAATAGTTATGAAAATAAGACCAAAACATTTTCTACAGGAAATTACCGAAAAATTCAATGTAGAACCACTGTGGAACGACTCTACAAAAAAACTACACCAAAGGAGGCTAGCACAGAAGATGCAGCTGAAAAAACAGACAACATCGAAGATATAAACACGAGGTGAAAGAAAATTAAAAACAACATTAAAGAAGCAGCAGTAGAAGTTCTAGGAAAACGAAAAAAAGTCACACTGAACAAAAGAAACAACAACAATACACCATGGTTCAAAAAACAAATAAAAGAGAAATGTAAAGAGAAACAAGATGCGTACACGAAGTGCAAAATATCAAATATTCCAGAATCCCAATACACCTACAGAAGGATAAAAAATGAAACAAAGCAATTGGTAAAAAGAACAAAAAATAAACGCTGATAACAGTTTACAAAAAGGATGGAAAGCGACTTATACAGTACACAAAAACAAATATCAAGATTCATAAGAAACCAACAGAAAGAAATGGCAGAATGACAGATCTCTTTAAAGGAAAGGAACACACAATAACGTACCAGAATTAAGGGACAAAATAGAAATCAGTTTTCAAGAATATATAATATAAGAAATAGCCATAAATTCACTCAAAAACAGAAAGTCATCAGGACCAGAGGGAATAACCAACGAGCTTCTAAAAAACGGAGAAGAAAGTATAACCCTAGAGACGATGATAAACATTACACTAAGATTGCCACAAAAGTCCTAATCAATAAAATCAATAAACTAACAACTTTATCAAATGAACAACGAGGATTTAGATCTAGGAGATCCTACGTAGATGGCGTATTTGCACTAAGACAAATCACAGAAAAGACCATCAAGTAAAATAAACTTGCCCATCTATGTTTTATAGATCTGACAAGGGCTTTCGATCGCATCCAAGTCGACGACGTCTAACACGTACTGTATAAAAGAAATACACCAACTAATATTATTCAAACCATCGAAAGCATCTCCTTCCATAGTCGAATATAGGCAAAAATAGACAGAAAACTAACACAGTGTATACCAGTACAATGCAGAGTCAGAGAAGTTGACTTATTGAGCCCACTTCTCTTTAATATAATATTGGACGAAATAATACCAGCAGTACGTAAAAATCATAACTACAGAATGGTAAATAAAGAAATCCACATATTATGTAATGCAGACGACGCCGCATTAATCGCCGAGACATAAGACGAGTTCTAAAGATTAGCACATATCTTATATACAACCGCCAAGAAATACAATATGATCATTTCAGCAGAAAAAAACAAATGTATGGCAACATCTAAATACCCACTACGACGTAAAATAGAAATTGATGGGAAAATAATAAAGCATGAAGCAAAGTTTAGATATCTGTAAATATATATAACTAGTTACGAAGATGTTGAAGAGAAAGTACGACAATAAACCTTGAAAGCAAATAAAGCGGTGAGATCTTTTAATAACACAATCTGAACGAACAAACACCTAAGACAAGATACAAAAACCAGAATCGATAAAGCAACAATTAGACCTATATTTACATACACGGCGGAAACAAGACCTGACACATCTCAAACGAGACGACTACTAAAACAACAGAGATGAAAATACTTCGATAAATATCAGAGAAAAGTTTGTTGGATAGGAAGAGAAGCGAAAACATAAGAAAAGCATGCAATATAAAAGACATGCATGGATGGGTGATAAAACGGGAACAGGAGTGGAACGACCACATTTGTACAATGGCAGAGGATAAGATAGTACGAATAGCACGAGATAAGTCACCAAATTGACGAAGAAGTATTGGGAGAACAAGAAAAATATGCTGCGATAATTGAAACAATTTATTAGGCTAAAATTAAAGAAACAACAGGCTTTTAAAGCCTACATACACGAAGAAAGAAGAAGAAGAAGAAGAAGAAGAAGAAGAAGAAGAAGAAGAAGAAGAAGAAGAAAATTGCATTATTGAATAAGCAAAATATATTTTCCAAAGTGATGAAAAATGATAAATTTTTAATTCGGAGATAATTGACGGAAATAAGTTGAATAAACTCGGGATTTTCGAAGTCACTGAATATGATAGTCACGACAACGATGGTCTACAAGGTACCTGGTATACAAGGTAAATCTGATACAAAATAAGTGCAAATTCGGTATTCCGGAGTTTTTGCAACCACTGATCACGAGTATTATGACGGTGGTGGTCCCTAATATCCCGGTACCCAGGATGTACGCTGTCTTTTGGAACTCTATGGAAATTGGATACAAAATCAGTGCAAAAGCGTTACTCGGGTGGTTTTTGGGGTTGCTGATCACTGATCACAAATATCATGACAGTGATTATCTACGATGCCCTTGGTGTCCAGGACGGTCCTTGTTTCTTGGAGTTTTGTACAAGTTTGACATCAAATCAGTGCAAACTTGTAATTCAGGAAATTCTGAGGTCGCTATTTTGAATCTCATAACGGCGATGATTTCTGATGCACAATCTCAAAGAGACGAGTCCTCTCCTGAGCACAGAGTGCCTTGGATACCATGGCTGACATAATATTAGTGTTCAGCGATCTCAAAACTCTGAATAACGAATTCGCACTGATTTTGTATCAAATTTATTTGCCTTGTACACTATAGCCGACATAATATTAGTGTTCAGCGACCACAAAAACCACCAAGTAACGAGTTTAAAGTGATTTTGTATTGAACTTTTACAAAACTTTACAACTCAAGGCCGTTTTGGGCAGTAGGTGCCCCACAAATCATCTCCTACATAATATTGGTGCTCAGCGACCCCAAAAGCTACCGAGTAACGAGTTTGCACTAATTTTGTGTTTGTGTTTGTTAAAGAGCTAGATTTAAGAATTTCAATATGAACATAGCGGGAAACAAGACAAAAGTCATAGTGTTTGAAGGTTAATATCCCTTAAGAACAATGCTAGTATTTAATTATCACCAACTAGAATAAGGAAACCCACCCACTATTAAAGAAAATTCAGGTTCCGATATATCCTACCAAACGATATATCCTACCAAACGATATATCCTACCAAAAGATATATCGGCAGCCGTCAGACAAATAAAGGATGGTAATCTACCAGGACTTGATGAAATTCCTGCATAACTGCTAAAGCTATTGAATGCAGAACAAATAAAAAGAATAACTGAAATATTTAATGTAATATACAAGGCAGGAAATATACCAGTAGAGTGGCTCAAATCGGAGTTCCTACCATTGCCCCAAAAACTAGGAGCTAAAGTTGGGGACGACTACAGATCTATAAGTCTAATGAGCTATCGGCCGAAGCTATTCTTAAAAGTCATCTACAATAGAATGAACCAAAAATGCGACGAACAAATTGTGCCCAATCGGTTTGGATTTGTAAACGCCGTTGATACGAGAGAAGGTCACCTGTGATGTTTTTGCATGCCTGATTGACTACATGAAGGGTTTCGATAGCGTCAGGCATGAACAAATGCAGTCAGCGGTACTTCGAATAGACGGAGAATATACTGATCAGGTCAAAATCTTGAGAGTCAGAAAGGGGAGCATAATTTCAGCTCTGTTATTCAATCTGTAGTCGGAGCACATTTTTGAAGAGGCTCTAAAAGATATTTATAAAAGCGTCTTAATAAATGGAGTCCAGCTCGATAACCTGCGGTATGCATATAAAAAGATGGTGTTTATAATATCATAAAAGGGCTTCAAAACTTAATAAACAAAATAATGGAAACAAGCAAAACATATGAACTGGATATAACCACCAGCAAAATCAAGCTAATGATCATCAGCAAGGAAAACATAACTGGAGCAATTATCATGTTCGATTCTGCGACCCGTGCTACATATCCTGCCCACTGCATGGTTGCAGTGCATGGTTGCATGGTTGCAGTGCAGCGATGATTTCGTTTGATTATGGTGCTAATAACTTTTCCGCCAAACTTATGCTTGTAGTTATTCTGTAGTTTAAAGTTATCTCTATGCCTCCTTAATCCGTTTACACAAATCATTCCAAATATTTTGATGTTTGGTTTTGGGGAGGATCTATGCCTCTGATCTATATGAGAGAATAGGGAATGAGATGAGTGTTCTAGGCAGTCTTATACGAGTTGTTTTAGATATACATTTATTAACCACTTATCGCACTTACCCGAAATAACTCGGGTTTTAACTACTTCTCTATTTTCGCTTACCCAAGTTAACTCGGGGAGTTGTGGTTTTCTAGGTTTTTTTTTATAGATATTTCTCCTTGCTCATAGTTTGTGATACGTCTTCATTAATATGACACATTCGATTATACGCAGTTATGACGACAAAAGTGTGTTGTTAGTAATTTTATTGTTAGTTATAAAAATATATGTTTTGATTGCAAATAAAAGACGTGTTTCTGTCTAATTTATTAGAGTATTTTGTAATGATTTTTTTTTCATCCCAGTATTCTGACCACTAAAATTTTCGACATTAATATAATATAAAAACCCACACCATGCAAGCTTTATAAGTACACGCTTGCATCCATCCCTAATATCTCTAAACCTCTTTAATAAAAGTAAAGCGTTTAAAATACAAAAATTACAATATTGTGTACAAGTGTACAAAAATTATATTATTAATAAAAATGACGTACGCCGTTATATTTATAAGTATAAGTTCTTAAATGTCGAACACCCATAATATTGATATAAACGAAAAGTCTTAAGAGTATTTATTTAATCTACGTACTCTGTGAGTAAATGAAAAATAAATTACTTTTACATGCTCACATCTTTTCAGTAAAATCATACAGATTTAGCAGATTTAGTGAAATATAAATGCAGTAAGTAATTGATTGGCTGCCTCTCAAAAAGAATTGACAAAATAAGACTTCTAACTTTAGGAACTTTAACTTAAGGAAAATTATTTGACGTATCAAAAGAAGAAAAGGATTAGATAAATAAAATGAACAATAGTTAGGATGGAATTTTTGATATCTCTTCCGTCTTGATAAGATTCAAAGAGACGCTATTTGTATCTCTATAAAAGCAAAGAATATAGACGCTTATATTCGTCTATAAGCGTCTATATTCTTTGATAAAAGTATAGATATTTCCGATAATCTGAACTAATTTTTACTTGTTTTAAAATCTTATAAAATATTAACGGGCTAATTAGTCAATCAAATAATTTATACATAAATATATTCTGTAAAGATCAATCATAGTAATAAACGAAATTTTTGTATTTGAATACAATGTCAATATTGAACATTACTTCCCTGTATTCGCGTCAGTCCCCTCCCTAATGTAATACAATGATTGCGAGGAAATTGAGTTTCCTGAAAATATACAGGTTCTTCTATAAATGCATATTATGGTCTTTGGTGTCTCCATATGCTTTTGATGGCGCTATGATGGGATGATGCAACACCACCTGATATCCGCCAACAACAACATTGCGTTTGCATAGCCGTCGAAGTTGGGTAGATGAAAATAAAAATCTACAGTTAACAATTTTTGCCCTCAATTTTTTCAAAAATGTTCTTAGATCTAGGAGTTGTATGTTAAGAAGTACATTATTAATATGAGTATTAAGACTTAGTCTATTAAAGCATTTCTATCAAGTTTTTGCTAATTATGTTTGCAGAGATTGAGTCAAAAAAGTAGACCAAAAATTAGTTGCAACCATGATTTCATTTTATTTTGTCGGTCTCGTGCTAATGTACAAAGATTGAATATCCTGTTAACAATGTCAATAAACCTGTCTCTATCGTTTGCTGCACGGAAAAGTAGCTCTAGATCTAGCCCTGTCCAACTTCTTATATTTCACAATGATGAGATAATTTTACGGCCAATCCATTTATTGCCTTATATTTTGCTGTGGATAATCAGGCAAGCAATACGGCAGAAAAAGATTATTCTAACTTTCTTATGGGGTCTACTGCGATTTGATATAGTAATTATTCTTTGTTGGTCACACGTCAATAGAAACTTAAGATAATACATATTGTCAAACCAGGCTCATTGTGAGTTTTCATGTCTTTGATTTATTTCTTTGGTGGTAATATATATATGTATATATATATATATATATATATATATATATATATATATATATATATATATATATATATATATATATACAGAGTGGCCCAAAAATCTGGAAACGGCCAATTATCTCGTAAAATGCTAATTATAATTGTACAAAATTTGAAGTACACCTATTTTGGGATACGGAGATTTCATATTTGATATTTACAATATTGCCAGATTTGCTGTTTTTCTTATATTATTAGTAACTTGGGTTTTTTAAATACGTCACCCTGTATATTCAGTCATTATTGGAATCTCCTATTCAATACGAGTTCAACCATATGTAACACATATGATTTTATGTAATCTGAAAGGTCATAAATACATAAAACCGAAGTCTGACAACGCCTAAGTTGTTTCAATAAATTTTTTAATACTAACTATCTTCAAATACATTAAAACGTAACAACTAATAGTTTAGAACATTTTTTAACATAGTAGTTACGTTATTAAGTGTTCAAAATGTGCTCAATTTGTGATTTGCCAGGACCCTAATCGATGGTAGAAGGGGTCTTCCACATTTCTCCATGATTGTCTAGAAATTATTTGAGATTCATTGATAATTCGTTGCCTTAGCTCTACAAAACTTGCTGGTTAAGTTTTGTAAACTGAATTTTCCAAGTATCCCGAATAAAAATAATCTTAAGAATTGAAATGGAGTGAACGTGGAGGCCATTCAATTCTACCTTGTCTACCAATTTATCGTCCAGGAAATATCTCATCTAAATATCGCCGAATTTACACCAACTTTCTGACGTTAAATTTCTTTCGACAAAAAATGACCCAATTGAATAAGTAACTACTATATCTGACCATACATTTAATTTTTGTGGTCTTTGAGTATGGTTTGACGCATTTAGTCTTCAGTGTGAATTTACGTCACACCAGTACCTTAAATTCTGTCGATTTACAATTCCACACAGTGTAAAAGTTGCTTCATCGGAAAAACATATTCTGTTAACTAAATTTTAATAATATTCAATTTTATCCATCATTACCTCAGTAAACTCTAATCTACGACCAAAGTCATCTTCACTTAATTCTTGCAATAAGTTAATTGTGTATGATTTAAATTTATTTTTACGTAATAAACGTAAGACTGAAGAATGACCTACATCATGTACTTGTGCAACCCTGCCTGGGGATGTATGTGGATCTTTAACAAAACTTGGTAATTTTTAGTTTTGTTGTCATTGATAACTCGTTTCGGTTAACCTGATCGGTATCTATCTTTTACTTCTCCAGAAGACTTAATTGTGGATGACTTAATACTTGCTTTACCTGCAGACAAAATAAATGAAACTTTACAAACTTTTAATAATTATAGTGAACATTTACAATTTACATGTGAAAAAGAGATAGATAATAGCATCCCATACCTTGACATAAGAATCAAACGAAATGCACAAAATATATTAAGCACTGAATGGTACAGAAAACCTATAGTTAGTAACAGATTTATTAATTATCATTCCCAACATCCACCTCATATGAAAATAAATTTAATATTGGCTTTAAAAAACAGAATAATCAAATTATCACACACCAATAACATCAACAAAGGGTTAATAGAACTGAAAGACATTTTATTAGAAAATTCATACCCAATTAAACTAATTAACAAATTTTTATTTAACAATCCTAATAATAGAATAATTGACATGAATCAAACAATAGAACCAAATCAACAAATCATGCAATCTCAATTTACTTTCACATCACTACCTTACATACAAACATTAACACCCAAATTAACTAAAGTCTTTGGTAACTATATATATATATATATATATATATATATATATATATATATATATATATATATATATATATATATATATAAATAATATATTTTCAAAAATTTAAATATTCATATTTGGCGCCACTTTTTACGTAAGCATAATAACAATCTAGAGCTAGTTATCAATAACAAAAACAGACACGAGTGTCTTTCTGACATAAATCAAACATCATTATAATAATCAATGTCATAATATATTTAAAATTAAAATATTGTACTTACATCAAAATATAATTTAGATAAGTTACAAATGTTTTGTGAATTTAATAATTTAATGGTTTAACCTCATGTTGTAAGTTTTATATTAGTTTTATACAATGTTTTTTAATTCTAATTTCATTGTATTTACCATAATATATTTTAGCATATCCTGATGAAGCAAATAAATTTTGCGAAAGCTTGATTTAAGAACAAAGAGTTTAACTTATCCTGCCCTACTTAAATGACTGCATCCTCAAAATAAAACTTTATTTTACATAATGTGTCAGTCAATAATACCTAACTACTTTATATATATATATATATATATATATATATATATATATATATATATATATATATATATAAAGTAGTTTACTATATATATATATATATATATATATATATATATATATATATATTATATATATATATATATATATATATATATATATATATATATATATATATATAGTCTCCCGAGCCTCCAGACATTACTACATTGATCACTAATCAATGCGTTAGTGGTGATAAGTCTTGGTTTATAGAAGCGTCTTGGGGCCATGATTCTGGTATTGGCCTAGAAATAAAACTGAGTCGGAATTGTGAAAGCAGTCTGCAGAGGGAAGTTCATAAACTCCGTGTTATTCATTTGGAATTTTGTCTTTAATTGATTGGACAAGAGATAAAAGTTTTTGTTGGGGGGTATATATTGTTTTTATTTCTCTTAGTTTTAGAATTTTGTCAATTATATCAGTGACACCTTCATTACTTATTGATGTAAGAAAGTTAAGCTTTCGTATGATGATGGTCTGAGTATCTGGGGGTTGGAGACGTGCCCAAAAAGAAAGTAACTTAATAAAGCAGAAACTTGAAACCAACAAAAGAATAGAACGTCAATCTTCTTCTTCATTTACCATGTCCTTTCAGAACGTTGGTTACCATCATAGCTATTTTAATTTTATTCACTGCCACCCTAAATAGCATGCTTGTATCTACACCATACCAGTCTCGCAAGTTCTTCAACCATGAGGTTCTTCTTCGTCCTGGACTGCGTTTACCTGCTATTTTTCCTTGCATGATGTTTTGTAGCAATCTATATTTGGGACCTCTCATTACATGTCCGAAATATTCCAGCTTTCTCTGCTTGATGCTTTTTATGATCTCAGTAGTCTTGCTGAGACGTTCTAGTATTGTGGAGTTACGAATCTTCTCCATCCAGGAAACTTTTAAAATTCTTCTATAGCACCACATTTCGAAAGCCTCAAGGCGATTTAGATCGATTTTATTCACAGTCCAGGACTCGACAGCATAAAGTAAGACCGAGAACACATAGCAGCGAAGTAGGCGGATCCTTAATGCCAATTTTAGGTCTCTGTTACATAACACCTTGGACATCCTTCTGAAAGCAGCTCTAGCCTGCTCTATTCTGGATCTAATTTCGCCGTGATTTTCTGCATTACAATTTAATTGCTGTCCAAGGTAGACGATTTTATCAACTTGCTCAAGTTTGATATTATTTACATATATAGACGGTTTTATATTCTGTTGTTCTTGAGAACGTCAATGAAAAATTTAAATTGCCATTAATTCTGCTATTATTTTACCTACAAATAAGTTGGCATATAGGTACTAAATGCCTTATATAATTTTCAAAAAAAATGTATAGGTAAAACAGTAGACAAAAAATTCTACCAGGTGCTGTTATGTGTTACTGTGAAAACGCAGTCAAAGTGACATTTCCCAATGTGAAAAATACAGAAAAAATTTAAGTATTTGCCAGAAAACAGAAGAAAGCGCAAAAAAACTCAAAAAATTCCATATTTTTGCATAATACATAAGTATTTTGCAAAACAGGAAATAAGTCAAACAGATTATCTATCCTAGCTATCAAGATGGCATTGAGTAAGTTTAGAATAGAAATATTTGTTGTTAAGTACCTTATTATGTGATAATATTAGAACATAATCTATTTTTGTCCTTTATTAGTGACAGGTTAATGTTATGATTTTGTACTATTTGTATAGGTTCTACGTTTTGATAAGTTTACCTCCAAATATATAAATGGAAATACCACGAAAGTTACATCAGAAATAATAATAATAATAACAACCCTTTTAAAATAATGTAGAGCACGTCTTTGATGTGAGGTTGTTTTATCGTAGTTATAACATCTTTCGGCCAGGCGAAGACCCTTTTTTATATTTTACCGTTATGGAGATGAACAGGATGGCAGAATGGACTCTTTTTATAGGTACTGTTCACCATAGAAAAAGGAAATAACTGAACAAATGTCACTTTAAAGCCCTTACAGGGGCGATTGACCTTTTAATCTAAAATTCAAGAGATAGCGCTATAACATTTATGTATGTAGATATGATGCATTTTGTGTAATGTCAGAATTTTCTTTATGCTTCTAATGTTATAAACAGTTACGTTCTTATTCTTCTTCCTCTTTATAAGCATTATATATTCTTTGGCGGATTAATACCTCTATGGAAGGTTGTCATACCATCTTTTGCGCGGTTACTTTTTCTGCTAATTGGTAACTTAATTTTTCTATTTTGTGTCCATTCATTTATACAGTGTACGTTACATTTTCTTCTAATAATTCTAACTCCGCCTGCAGTTTTGTTAGGTGGATCAAGTAGCTCGACAGACCTATGTTGCCTGTCCCAAGCCCGGATAAAGTAAGAGGGGTCTACAGTCAGGTTAGCACCCTACTACTAGACTTAAAAACCGTACAGCTCATGGAAACAGAATTATGCCTCGGAACAGGAATGATAACAGTTAAATTATATCTACAAAATCAACAATCAGTACAGAGACTTTAATATACCAACAATTTCGATCTTGTGGGAAAAGTGACAGTTAAATATTAACATAATTAACACGAGTACTAACCGGAAAGTAATCACTAACATTAATTTCTAATGTGAACTATTGGGAATTCGCTAGTAAGGTAGTCCATTATGAAAAATGTAAATGTGGCTTCACTGGGTACACTATTTGTTTTAAAATAATAACTAACAATTTTATACCTGTGTATTTTCTGTTTAAAGTTTTTTATAAAAGGTGTCTCAGGACCCATTATTCACAAGAATTAGTAACACATTAATCTAAAATTACATGATACACATTGTAATAGATATATAATCTAAAATTCCGACAAGAATTAGTTTCTTTTGTTGTTAGATAACAAACCACTATAGTTTTCTTAGCAAAAAAACTGAAAGGATTGACCTTGTTTCACATTATTACTAGACACTAGATTGCAATCAAGAACACTTTTGACAGACGATCAAGCGACTCCAAAACCATATTATGGCAGTCATCCACTAGACCTGTTCAGCTGGAAATTTGAACTCAGTCTAGAATTCCTAAATGGGTGTCATGAATAAATGAAAGATGTACAATGATCAAATTGACAAAACAGACATCAGCCATAAAAAAGGAAAAAAGAAAACTTCTTTAAAATTGTATGATTTTTATAAGAAATCTTTATATTTAAATATGGGGTATATAGGTTGCGATAAAAAGTTGTTGGGGGTGCATAAGGCTTGTGTTTTTGTAATGATTTCAGTTGATAATAAGATACTACGTCTAACGAACTCAACAGATTAGATGACACGTGTCAATATCAGAAAGGACAATATAAAGGCAATTTAGAAATTCGAAAATGAAATAGAAAAATTGTACATTCATGTATGGAGAACTACAAAAGAAAAAAAAATAAACATTACATTTGGATAGTACATGTAAAACTGGGAAAGATAAAAAAAGCAATGGAGAATTCGGATTAGGTATAAGAAATAATAAAGAAGAACAATTTATTGATTTCTGTAAAGGTGAACAAATTACAGTTTCTGTAAACAGATTTTTTAAATTACATTTAATAAGATTAAATGTAAATTACTATTTTTGTTTTAAATAAGTCACAATTATACTTTAAAATAAGTTTATTTGACGTTTTGATTTCCACTTTGGAAATCTTTTTCAAAATACAAAACATTAATTTATTAAACTAATTTTGGTTTTTGTTTTTTACTTTATATATCAACACTAAACTACCATTTGACATGTATGTTAATTTAAAACGTAAATGATGTATTCTTGATATTTTACTGACTAACTTACCAGATCCGATTGCGTTTTCCGAGGAATTTGCAACGCAATTAGTTTCAGTTAACATAATTAGAGCTGCATCTTTGATTTTTTTCTTTTAAAATCTGTTTCTTAAAACACTATACCTACTTGCTTGAATTTTTCTATTTACCTTAATAATCATTTTCTGTGCGCGTTTATATAATATTTGAGATCTATCAAAATTTATATATTTGATATAAGATTGATTTTTACTAATTCTAACATTTAGTGGTCTTGAGTTTTAACTTAAATCTAAACGCAAAAAATCTGAATTCACCACCACTGAAATCAAATACCTGTATCGTTAGTTATCTACGTGTACACACAAATTTTACCAAACAGTTATTAAAGTTAGTTAGTTTATTAAATAAACGAACTTTTAAAATAAGGCTATTATCAAGCATAAGTTAATTAAATCTAGCCCAAGTACTTTCGCTTAAAATAGCATCTTCAGGGGCATTTCGTCAAAATATAAACTATCCGGCAAGCGTAGAATGTGGAAACAATAATAATAACATAAAATTGTACAAAACACTACACTAAAACGAGATCAAACAGTTTAAAATTACTTTAAAGATTCTTCGCTACATTCTTTGTCAGTATCTGGAGGGATACTGGAGGGAAAATTTAATTAGAAAAGTCTTATAAAATTACACAGAACATGTGTTAAAACTTAAACCAAAAAATTTAAACTTTAGACTTTAAAAGTATACTTCCAGCAGATAAAGGAAATGCAACTGTGATAATAGATAAAATTCAGTAGTAAGACACAATTAAAGATCTAGGAATAAACGGACCTTACACCAAATTAACAAAGGATCCAACGAGGCCTCTGAAAAACAGGATATATAGAACCTAAGTTTAAAAATTATTTAACAGAATATCAAAGAATAACACGTCGAGCATAGATCATTTATGTTTTAAATTAAGATACACATAAAATCAGGGTTTGGTATTATTATTCAAAGTAAACTAAATGTAAGACCATCTACTTACCACGTCAGGATGGTATAATGAGACTGTTTCCTGGTTCTTCCCCAAAACTATCGAATTTTCATATAAATCTTATTACTAATAATAAAACATAAAAGTGTCTGTACACCATATAAAGCAGATATTTGAAAATAAATACATCCCATAATAATATACGCCATTTTTGCTACTAGTTTTATATCGTTAAAATGTGACACTGTCAAAATCAATCAAAATTCAATTACGGTTCTAGTTTCTCGGTTTATCTTTACTTCTGGTATTATATTTGATCCAATTGCCAGCGTCGAACAAAAGTGCTTGGATCAGACGCCCGTTAAAATCCTTGAATCCGCACAAGTCACCTTATATTCAGTGTTAATATTTCAAAGGGTCCGAAGAGAGTTCGCCAGCCCTGGCAGTAAAGCCGCCATCTCTAATTAGGATCCATCCCTTTGGCATTCGTACGCCCTTTTCTCGCTTTGCCACGGCTTGGCTTGATCATTCTGACGAACTACCTTCAAATTATCTAATTTCGTTAATTAAACTATTCAGGTATTGGAGAAGTGGGAGGGGACTGCCAAATGAGTTCTTTGAATTCGAATGTTGAGTACTGGGTTTGGTTTAGTCCTGATGAACTGATAGTAATGTAACAATTTTTACATATAAATTGACTTCGAATTATAAATAAGTTTCAGTAATATCATATAAATTCAAAATTAGTTTCCCATTGTTTACATCCCTTAATTTCCTATTGTTATTTAATGTTATAATGCAATCCTTTTTATAGAAATCCAATGCTTTTACGATCTAACGGAGATTTATTTCTTTTTGCTAAATACAATCTAATTTTACCAATTAATTAAAAAAACGTTGCGCTACGGGAATTAAAAAAAAATAGGTCTATATAATGAGAAATATTGCATATAAAATTAAAATTTTACTTTAAAAGTCATATTACAATATACATGTAGTTTCACTTTTCGAGTGCTGTTCCTAACTACATTTTAGATAAAGCATAATATATTTATATTAGGTTAAGCCACAATTGATTTTAATGAAAATTACATTGCTAATAAACGTTTGACGTTTCGATTTTAACTCAGGAAATCGCTTTTGAACAATCAAGAATGGAAAAAGAAAAGTATTTTAATATAAAATAGTATATATTGTTACGAAACAAAAAAAATAGTATATATTGTTTTTGACAGTTTGACAATTGGAGAACAGTTGTATTTTTGAATCTTCAAGTTTATAGTTGTCAGTTAGTTAAAAGTATTGTAATATTGTTGATTGAATAAAGTTAATTTTCAAGACGTGTTACATTGGTGACAGCAGCGGAATAAACAAATATTTAGCAGTTGTTAATGGTAAATACAAGATCCACTGAGTTTGACAAAGAAATGGATACGTCCGGACCCCCTGCATGGTTTTAAAAAATAAAAGAAGATGAAGAGAAGCATAGACAACAAGAGAAAGCGGAAAATGGGAACCGTTGGCAAGAAGAGAAAGCGGAAAATGAGAAGCATAGGTAAGAAGAGGCAAAAAAGAGGCGTAAAATAATAGAGGTTGAAATCATAAATGGTTTATCCCAAATTCACGAAAATTTTCAGTTTGAGATAAGTCAAATCACTAGTAGAATAGATAAATTAGAAGAAAAATAAAACAATTTTAAAAATAAAATAGAACGACAATAAGACCAGTTAGAAAAAAAAAACAATCAATAACCAAGCTTCTTTATCTAATGTTTCAGTAACTAACGTCGAATCTAAACAAACAGCTTCATCACCTTCCATAATTGAACCAGGTACAATTAGAACTAGTAAAATTTAAAACCACCCACATTCGATGGTCAGACAGCATAGGAAACTTATCGTTTTTAATTTAAAGTTACAGCTACATCAAATGGCTGAAATGAAAAAGAAATGGCAGCTTCTTTAGTGGTGTCGCTTCGAGGACAGGCAGCAACCGTTTTGCAATTCCTTCCCTACCAAGATGCATCCAGTTATTCCTCTCTAGTTGAAGCTTTAGAGATAAGATATGGCCAGCAGCATCTAAAGCAGGTTTTCAAAAGTTAGCTAAAAATTCAATATCAAAAACATAACGAAAGCCTACAAGAATTTGAAGCCAACATTAAAAGACTGTTGCACTTGGCATACCCTCAGGCACCTAAAGATTTTATGTAACAAATTGGAATACAGGCATTCATAGATGGACTACAGGATGTTGAAATACAACAAGCTCTTCAATTACATCACAAATCGCTAAATGGAGCACTAGTCTCAGCCCAGGAGTATAAAGCGGCAAAAAGTATTTCCAGATCTCGCCCAAAATTAAGAGAAATAAGATTTCAAAAACAGGAAGAAATCACAACCGCAGATAACCAACAACCTATTTTATCCCAAATTTTAAACATACTGCAAAACCTTCAACAAATACCTCGAAATGAAGACAGAAGATGTTTTAGTTGCGCGACAATAGGATATTTTCAAAACAATTGCAGAAGCCGATCCCACACAAGAAGAAAACATCCAAAGAATGAGGCTAGAAGGTAGCCTAGTAGCTAAGAAAGATGGATCTACTCGCTTTTGTGTAGATTAGAGAAGACTAAACCAGATTACACAAAAAGACAGTTATCCGTTGCCACGAATAGATGATACACTAAACACTTTATTGGGTGCTAAATGGTTTTCTACCCTAGATTTAAAAAGTGGCTACTGGCAAGTAGAAGTACATCCTGATGATCGAGACAAAACAGCTTTTTCAACTGGCCGTAGTTCTACCATTTGCTCTGTGTAATGCTCCGGCTACGTTTGAACGTCTAATGGAGATGGTTTTAAGAGGACTTGTCTGAAAAACGTGTCTAGTATATCTTGATGATATAATGATTATGTCCAAAACGTTTGATGAACATCTGAAAAACTTAAGTGAGGTATTTGACAAATTGAGAAATGCCAATTTAAAGTTAAATTATAAGAAATGTTCACTATTTCAAAAAGAGACACACTATTTAGGACATATCGTTTCAGTAAAAGAAATTAAAACTGGTTCAAAGAAGATTTCAGTTATTAAAGATTGGCATAAAACAGGAAATAAAAAGGAAGTTTTCTTGGACTCTGTTCATATTACCGAAAATTTATTAAAGATTTTGGCCGCATAGCTAAGCCACTTTTTCGACTAACCGAAAACAACATTGAATTTTACTGGACACCGGATTGTCAAAATGCTTTCATAGATTTAAAAAAACGACTTAAAACAGCATCAATTCTAGCATATGCACAAGAAGATGACAAATTTCTGTTGGATTGTGACGCATCTCAGCATGATATTGGCACAGTATTATCACAAGAACAGGAAGGCGAAGAAAAAGTTATTGCATATTTTAGTAAAGCAATGGGAAAGGCTGAAAAGAATTATTGTGTTACCAGAAAAGAGCTCCTGGCTATTATAAAAATCCCTAGAATATTTTCATACGTTTCTTTATAACAGAAATTTTATAGTAAGAACTGACCATAGCGCTTTACAGTTACTAATGAATTTTAAGAAGCCAGAGGGACAAGTGGCTCGGTGGATAGAGAAGTAGTAGAGGAACAGTATAATTTCGACGTAGTGCATAGAAAAGGGCGTCTCCATAACATTGCCGATATTCTTTCTAGGCGACCCTGTTTGGAACGACAATGCCAGTACTGTAAGAGATTTGAAGATAAAGAGAACATAACCGAAGAAGTAAGTCTCCAGGTAGCGACAGTTATATAGGAAGAAAATAATAATCAGCCCTGGAAAACTTTAAAAAGAGTCAAAAGAAAGATAATGACTTAAAAGTCATACAATAATCGCTTAAAATTGGAGTGAGTAAGACCTATTTTGTAGGAAACAACCAAACTACAGTGGAAATATAAAAGCGTACTGGGCTCAATGGAAATCTCTGTATCTTTCCAATGGTCTGTTATATGGGAAGTAAGAAAGTCCCGATGGAGTACGTATAGTTCAACTAAGTGGTACTGCCGAAATCACACATTAAAAGTGTGTTTTAAGAACTTCATAGCAGCCTTTCTTGAGGACATTTTGGAGTCAAAAGAACACTGACCAGAGTTCGAGACAGATTTTACTGGATCAATTGTCGCCGCGATGTAGAAGATTCGTGTAGGAAATGCCATTTATGTAATTGTAAAAAAGGCCCTAGAACAAGAAGTCGTGTTAAAATGGCACAATATCTTTCTGGAGAGCCTTTTGAACGACTTGCAGTAGACATACTTGGTCCACTTCTGATGACAGAGAGGGAACAAGTACTTAATGACAATTAAAATACATTACAATTAAAAGTACAATTCAAATGGCCTGAAATTGTATCCCTTCCTAATCCTAATAAAGAAGCGACTACAGTAGCAAATGTATTTATAACACACGTCGTATCAAGACATGGAGTTCCTTTAGAGTTACATTCTGATTAAGGACGAAATTTTGAATCCGAATTATAACAAGAATTAATGAAAATCTTGGGTATTAAGAAAACTCGCACTACGCCTCTCCATCCTCAATCAAACGGAATGGTTGGACTGGTCGAAAATAGGACTGGTTGTCAATATCTTTCAATGTTTGTCTCTGATAATCAAAAATATTGGGATAGTTTAATTCCTCTATTCCCGTTAGCCTATAGAAGTTTCGAACATGAAGCAACTGGTTATTCTCCATCAATGATAATCACCGGAAGAGAAATGAAGCTTCCTCGGGATCTTATTTTTGGAACATTGCCTCCCTGCGAAAAAGAACGTTCATCCTCGACCTACATTGAAAATTTTAAAGAAAAATTACAAAAAGTCTACGAATTTGCTCGTAGAAGTCAGTCAAAGTGATAAAGCCAAGGCCAGGCTCGATATGCATGTTACTGGTACAACTTTCGCAAGAGGTGACCCAGTATGGTTATACAATCCCACACGTAAGAAAGGACTTTGTCCAAAACTTCAACGAAACTGGGAAGGCCAGTATACCGTCCTGCAGAAAATAAATGATCTAACTTATCGCATCTAGTTTTCAGCTAGAAGTAAACCCAAGGTAGTTCATATCGAGAGACTAGCTCCATACCATAGAACTGATCCACCCCGTCGGTTTCAATCGATCTTCGATAGTCCAGTTATTCGAGGCGAATAACTATAAAGGAGAAAGCAGTATTACGAAAGATTTATCCCACATAGGAATATATATATATATATATATATATATATATATATATATATATATGTAAATACTTTTTTCTTTTTGGGTGTGGTAGTCAATAAAATATAGAACTTTGCTAAGGCGTACTATTTATTCTGAAATCCGAGCTTTCGGTGGTTGTTTGCCACCTTTATCAAGGTCTACAATGAAAATTACTGTGTTATAAAATTAGGCTGATGTAATATAAAAGTTATAAAAACTTACTAGAAAGTAAGATTCATAGCATATAAAACACAACGTTAAATAACATAATATGATCTGAATTACTGAAGGCATTAAAACTTAAAAACTTTAAAATAACTTAAAAATTAAAGAACATGTTACAAAGTTTAAAAAGTAAAAATAAGACGACATGTTTGACAAAAAACAGTCGTCTTCGCAGGTTTGAATTCAGTCACATCTCACGACCAGAAAGAGGTAGTAGGAGGAACTATTGTTGTTTAAATAGTTCGATGTAACTACAAAAAACAAACTTTCAAACTGATGTCTAACAAAATGCCGTTTGTGATTTTAAGTACTACCAACCATGTTACCAAGTTTAAATTGAGAGGGAAATTTAAAAAAGTTCATTATGTCAAACAATAAAAAGAAAATAGTATTTAGTAAGTAGGTTTAGAAAAAACAAACAACCAAAACAAAATGAACATCTGAATAATAACTGAAGTTAATCATGATAATTATAGCAATTAATAATGGAATTTAAGAAACAAGATATGAAACACTCTGAGATGCAGAAAACCCTAGTCAAAAGTCAAAATAAAATTGTAAATTTTGCTAAGATTCTGGATCTCAGATCTTTTATTCAGATTGTTGTTATTACTCCTGCTGATATGTACCATTTCTAAGAATGTTCTCTTAAATTTATTTTTCTCTCTGGCTAATATTTTTACATTGTTGAAATCTATCTTATGGTCTAGATCGATAGTGTGTCCTGCCAAAGCACAAGTGGGTTTATTTAGTCTACAGTCACTCTTATGAGAAATGATACGACTAGACAGATTTCTTCCAGTTTCACCAATGTACGTGGATGGACATTCAGTACATTGAATGCAATAAACAACATCTCTTGACTCTAAAGTAGTTAGGGGTTGTTTTATTTTGATATACAGCTGACGTATGGTTTTGATGTTCTTGTTAGCTATTTTGATGTTCTTAAATTCTTTGAAAATTTTAGTAAGTTTTACGGTTAGTTTTGGAATATACGGAAGGGCACAAAAATACACACTTGTTTGAGAAGAATTGTTCTGTGCTAAGGGCACTGATTGAGAATTAGTGAGAATGTTATTTCTGTTAACAAATGGAACATTAAAAATTAATTTATTAATCAGTCTTAGAGGATATGAATTTTCAACAAAAATATTCCGTAAGAGGTTAAGATCATGTTGGAGATAATCTGGATGTGATAACCTTTTGACACGTTCTTTCATTGCTAGGACTAGGTTGGTTTTCATTCTAGGAGGATGATGGGAATGGTAGCTTATGAATCTATTGCTACATATAGGTTTTCCATACCATTGTGTTTTCACAACATTATCCTCACATCTATGCAAACGCATGTCAAGGAAGGGCAAAGATCCCTCCCGCTCTTCCTCGCATGTGAATTGCAAGTGTGGGTTTTGTTGGTTGAAAACATTTAACGTAAATTGTATAGAGTCTGCTGGTAGTGCCAAGATTAAGTCATCCACGTATCTCTTTATAAAATGTATTTCAAAATTGATTTGTTGCAAACAATCTTTAATCAAGTCGTCAAAGACATAATTACAAAGAATTGGTGAAATGGTGGACCCCATTGGAGTACCAAAGACTTGTTTGTAGTAACAGTCATTAAAAATAAAAACATTAGAGTCAAAAACAAAATAAATGAGTTTTTTGATATTAGATAAGTTAAGAGTTGATTGAAATATTGTTTTACACTTACACCACTGCAAAATCTGCAGCATAAGCGAAGCGTTGATCTCGAATGTCACGTTATTTTAAGAATGATAATATATTATAATCGGTAATATTAACTTTGTTTATACTAACGTCTACTTTATTGTTATTGGGGAATTTCGGCACACTCTTTAAAGTAGGTCCCTAAAATAAATTTTTCTCTACTTATTAGTTAGTGGAAAAATACGCAAATAAAGTTTACTATACGTTATAAAGTATGCATCAAACCGCCAGAACAATACAGATTTTATTTAAATTTTTTTAAGTTACAAAATAAATAACCCTGATGTTTCAAAAATTATATAATAAAAAAATATAAAGATCTGCGTTTGAAATAATTATTATTTTTTATTTTTTCCACTGCCACAATAACCTTTTATATTAAAAAAAATATAGAGTCTTTGTGGCAGTGGAAAAAAATATTTTTAGCTACTCATTTTTGACTTAAAATTTGTGTTTTAGTATAACTCAACTTTTTTGACCACAGGCGTTGTTATTTTCCAGAAAAAATTTTGTCGGCCCACCCTATTAAGGAGTTTGAATGCGTACAAAAAGACAAAAATATTTATAGAAAGCTCAGGGGCGTACTAAAAAATTTTATACATAAATATTTCATCTTCTTCTTAACATGCCATACACCAAAGTGCGTAGGCGACTATCTCATTACTAGAATTCTGTTCTTGGCGGCGTGACACAGCTCACCTGTATTGTGTATTCCTGTCCATTCTTTAATATTCCTCAACCAGGACAATTGTTTGCGGCCGGCTCCTCTCCTACCTTCGATCTTCCCTTGTAGGATTAACTGTGGTATTTCATATTTTGCTCCTCTCAATATGTGCCCAAGGTAACCAATCTTGCGGTTTTTTAATTAATTCAAAGAGTTCTCTTTCCACGCCGGCTCTATTAAGGACGTCATCGTTTCGAACTCTATCCACCCAAGGTATGCGCATCATTCTTCTCAATGACCACATTTCAAATGCTTCAAGTTTGTTGATAGATGTTTTTTTCAAAGTCCACGTTTCCATGCCATAAAGCAAGATGGACCATATGTAGCACTTGACCATTCTGTAGCGTATTTCGAAGTTTAGGTGTTGATTACATAGGAGCGGTCTGAATTTCACAAAAGCTTGTCTTGCCATTTGTATTCGGGTTTTTATCTCGTGTTGTGGATCCGATTGGTCATTGATTGTGGTGCCAAGGTATTTAAAAGTTTTCACGCGATTTATAGGATTGTCACCTATGCATAATATCGGGTTTTCTGGAGGGTTTCTGCTAATGACCATATATTTCGTTTTCAAAATGTTGATTTTGAGGCCATATTTTTTACCTATGCTATTCACCCTATCAAGTAATAACTGCTGATCTTCCAAATTATCAGTTATAATCACTGTGTCGTCCGCATAGCGTAGGTTGCTAATTGGTATGCCGTTCACCTTAATGCCTAATTCCGTATCTTCTAATGCTTCCGCAAATATATTTTCAACATATAAATTAAAAAGCATCGGAGAGAGTATGCAGCCTTGGCGGACACCTTTCCGGATTTCAAATTCATCCGTATATTGGTCTTGATCAATCCTCACCTTTGCCATTTGGTTCCAGTATAGATTCTGAATAATTCTGATCTCCTTCTGGTCAATGTTGGCCCTATGTAGTAGTTCCATCATGATATCATGTTTAACATTGTCAAATGCCTTCTCGTAGTCGATGAAGGTGAGGTAGACATCTTTTCGTTGATCTAAGCAGTTTTGTATTAAGGTGTTCAAACATAAAATTGCCTCTCTTGTTCCTAGTCCTCCCTTAAAACCGAATTGTGTCGACCGAATTGTGAAATATTTCATAGTTAAAGGAAATTTAAAACGCTACACTATTATTCTTTGATATGAACCCTTCTCCTAGAATGTAGTTAAAAAAGTACTTACCTCGTTTTTAGGTTCTTCTTTCCCTCATATCATGTGGTGTAACTTGGTATCGCAGCCGGTGATGACGTGTAGTGCATTCCTTCTGTAGTGTTTGATAACTTTATCGCTGTATGCAGGAATCTGTTGCTGCTCTCTTTTTTGGGAGGTATGCCGAGAATAGGACTGTATTATGTCTTCCCACTTTCTTGCTTATAGTCATTTGACCTGCGGTCATCTCGTCTATGATGAATCCAGAAAATAAGATTTGAATAATATTTTTCCTTTTTACAATAAACGCTCTGGGTTTAATCCCGTTAGAGCAATACAGTACCTTGGTTTTAGTTAAGACTAATTCTAGGTAACTATTCCGGCATGTTTCAGTAACTCAAAGGTTTAGATGTTTTTGGTTTAGTTCTACATCTGTAGCTTTATTTGCGAATCTTTGCCAATGGCATATAAAGCAGCCTTGGCATGTTGAAGGTGTGTAACCTCTTGGAGCGTGTTTTTCCCCAGACTCTTTGGTAGAGCCATTGATATTGGATCCAGTTTGTCTCGAGGTATTTTGGCATTACGCAAGGTTTTTAGTTGCCTCTCGTTTTGTTTTCTCTGTTGCTTATCGTTTACTTCCTTTTTTCTTCTTCGTGACATCAAGAAAGAAGACTTCTTCTTCCTTCTGGCCGTCTGGTTATGATCTGACTTAGGTTAAAGAAAGCCTGAAGTGTACCTTCTTCATAGTTGGCTTTCATAGTTGGATTGTCTATTAAGAGAGTCCAGGTATTTCCTGGACTAGATTTATTTCAGTGGAGAACTTTCTAGTCCTGTGTCTTAAGACCCCGATTCATTTTTCCTATAATAATTTTTGTTAATATTAAAAATTCCCTATTTTTTTTTCATTAGGTATGTATGCAGCCAATATTTGAGTTTTGGGTAGATCAGATCCTTCGATTGCCTTCTGTGAATTTTTTTGTTTTATTTGCTTGTATGCAATAAGTGTTTCATGCATATTGTGAATTTGTGAATTGTGTGTTGCATATGTATTGTATATACCATATATTATTTGTTCTTTGACATACAAATACATGTTTATTGATTTCTTTGTAAATACTTAAACTTTAGTTTTGTTAATATTTAGATTTAAGCCAACCATTTTGCTATGACCAGCTATGGAATTTAATATATTCTGTAGTTCTCGTGCGTTACTTGGTATTAAGATGGTATCATCATTGTACCGTATGTTCTTTATGCTAGTTGAGTTGATCTTAGTTCCACCTTGGACCTCGTTTAATGTGCCTATGAATAAATACTATAAATACAGATTAAATATTAGCCGTAATAGGACTGTTATGGAATACTATGCGTTTATTTCTTCTCCGGACTAACTCTTTGTTTTGGAATTAAACAGAATATATTGACATGTATAAATTTATTATATTAGAGGATGAAAATTACACTCTGTTATTTCTTAAAACTATGAATTTATAAGTTCTGTTATCTACAATTATTTAACGATGTTTCTGGATGGATTTGAGTACAAGAGATTGGACTCAAATATTAATATTAAAATAGCAAATACGGATAGCTTATCGAACAAAGAAATAAGAGAAATAAATTATTATTATTCCATAGATACGAAGTATTAGGCGAATAAACTAGCGAAACTTATTTATTCTAAATAGGAAAATATTTATGAAGAGTATTGATTCTGATTTCTAACAGCAAATAATTATTAGTGATTATACATGAGAACTTTTCATAATTGTAAATAACATATACCAGGTGACTAAAAACTATATAGAAATACATAGATACTTTAATTATCTTACATGTGAGTAGGTAGGTACATTACACCTCCTTTTGTAAGAATGAAAATAATTGTAAAATGAATTTTCATTTAAATGGTATAAAACATTTGTATACATTATTATTTTATTTTAACACATTTAAATAGTTTCTTTTAGTCTCGATAGTCTTTCACTTCGTCTTATCGGTGTAGTCTCTGTGAAACTAGTCTCTTCACACTTTTTGGATTCACTATAATTATTGTCTTTATTATGTTTACAATCTATACTTAAATCTGTCTCATGTACATGTTTTCGTTTACTTTGACATATATTTAGTGTTAAACAATTTGTAATTTGTTGACAACTATGTGACGGATTTCTACGAAATCGTCGGTAAAAATATTTAATTATCCTGTATAAAATATAAAGTAACATACATTTTATCAAAAATAAGATTGCATAAGTGAAATAAGAACTATTTTTTATTGTGTCTGAAAAATTAATATTTGTTTCTGAGGTCATTTTCTCTAAATTATCTAGTTTATGGCTTGCTAAATTTAATGCATCTCGATCGAGATTATTTAATTGTAAGGGAACAAGGTGTAATTTGGATTCATTATTTATCTTAATATCATCACAACAGACTTCTGGAAGGGATAAATCTGGAATGATAGACTGAAAATTACTTTCTTTTGGATTTGAGACAGATATCAAAATAGTTGATCCGGTGTAAGTTTTGCAATTATTCGAAGTAGAAAAAATACCTGTGTTTGAAAGAACAATAGATATTGGCGTACTAGTCTGACAGCTTAAAGTTAAATCTGTTGGTTTGGGTAAAACATATATCCAAGAATTTGGTTTGTTTAATTTATGCCAAATTTCATATTCTGTTTGAATTATACGAGTATCGCAACTAGATGGTATGTTTGTTATTGAAGTTAACAATTCAGTTTCACAAATTGGATTAGTGTGTGTAAATCGGAAAGTATCAGGATTTTTGCAAATAAGTTTTTCTTCATCTAATGAATAACAGTCTTCTAATGTATCAATAGTAACATAAATGTTTCTATTTTCTGAAAGAACAAGATATTTGACAGATGGAAGAATAAAGGTAAGTCTCTTTAATGTTGGATGAATTATAGGAAGAGATATTAGTTTAAAAAGAGAATAAGGAGTATTACTAACCAAAGGTATACTAACCGTAATTAAAATCTTGTTATCAAAATATATATATTTAAGTAAAATGATATCGAAATATTTATGAGCATAATCGATAGTCAATGGAAATGGATAAGTCGATGTACTAGGTAAATGCGTTACCGTTTTAGATAATTCTTGAATTAGTTGCTCAGGTGTTATAACAGAAGGATGAAGGTTATTATTTCTTGCAAATAGAATAACGTTTATTAAAGTAGAATATTCTTGTTGTAATTCTGTTATAAAGAAAGTTAGTAAAGTAAAATGTTCTTCAATTTTTTGTTTTAAATCTAAATTAAAATATTTATTATTCATTTTATCTGTGTAATTGGTAATTGATTCAAAATTTTTATCAAAAATCACTTTGTTTCGGTCTAGATTTGTAATAGAGTTATTAAAATTTGCAATCGTGGCTTTTACTACATGAATTTGTTGTTTTAGTAAATCAAGAAGATGATTTTCGTTACTTTCAGCTTTGTTAATAGCATTATTGAAATTTTCAGCATCATCACTGTCTAAGGTACCGAATAAGGTCCTGAAAACAGATCCAATTGCATTAAATAGAGCGCGTTTTGGTCTAAAATGTTCATGCAGAATTATGTTTTTTAAAGTTTGTTCATCTTGAAAGAGTCTAGGTATGATTTGTCCTAAGAGTTTTAGTGAAGTATCACATAATCGTAATTCAATAAGAACTGGTTTGTTTTGACACAGTCTTAATGTTTTTTGATAGGTGAGATCTACAAAATTTAATTTGTCTGTAAAAGGTTGTAAAGGAATATGACTTAATATGTTCCAATGAGTTTCAATAAATTGAACATTTTTTATGTGTTCGTAATAGATTCCAGGTGATTTGTTGATAGGAGTATTGGTATATTTCTTGTGAATTTGTTCACTATTTGTCAGCCATATTATTGCATACCTGAAACAAAAGCATGTTTCAATCTATTCATGTGAACTTTTATTGGTTTTTTATTTACTAAAATTGTGCAATTGACAGGAGAATTTATCTCTAGAATTTTATAAGGTCCATTATAATTTTGTGTAAGTTTTTTGGTTTGACCCTTCTTTGTTTGCTCATTTTGGAGATATACTAATTGTCCTTCTAAGAAAACGGTGTCATTAATCTTTTGGTCATAATATTTTTTACTGACTACTTTAGATTCTAATAGATTCGTTTTTGCTAACTCATGAGATTTTCTAAGTTTAAGTGTTAAATTATCTAAATAATCTTCATATGTATATTTGAGTTCTACTGGTCGTATTATACTGCTAGGTAGATTAGGTGTATATCCAAATATTAGTTCATATGGTGTGAATTTGGTTGAAGTATGATTAGTTGTATTATATGAAAACATAGCAAAATCTAGCCATTCGTCCCAATCGGATTGATCAGCTTTAATATAATGTTTAAGGTAGTCTGCTAAAGTAGCGTGACTCCTTTCTAATGCAGCATTTGATTCTGGATGATAAGCAGTACAATTTATATGTCTGATTTTAAAAAGCTTGGCGATTTGAGAAAATAATTTGGAAGTAAAATCTCGGCCTTGATCAGTAACTATTATATCGGGTTTTCCAAACTTGCAAATAAATCCACGAACCAGATTTTCAGCGATAGTCTTGGTTTCATGATTCGGAATTGCGTAAGCTTGAGAAAATTTTGTTAAGTCATCTTGTAATGTTAATATGAACTTATTACCTGACTCGGTTAAAGGTAAAGGACCTACTATATCTAAAAATATTTTTTCTAATGGATTTGAGCTTGTTGTTGTTATCTCCATGGGCTTTACGAATTTTTTTCTAACGAGTTTATTTTTCTGACAAGATTCACAGGTTTTTATAAAGTTTTTAATATCATTTTTCATATTATTCCATTTGAAATGTTTTTTTATACGATTGTATGTCCGATGAAAACCAGAGTGTCCAGCCGTAGGACTAGTGTGATTCTCTTGTAATATTGTAGTTATTTCCTCAGGTTCAGGATTTGTTAGTATATCATGATAAATGATAATAGATATATCAGTTTTTCTAAAAATAAATCTAATCATAGATCTAATTTTTCCCCAACTTAATTTATCGTAGCTAAAAGTTATTCTGGGTAGGCAAATTTTTAATATTTTATCGTTTAATAACCAGTCTCTTAATTTTATTAGGGAATTAAATATATCTTCATAAGAGGTATTGTCCCAATAATTATTTTTTATAAATATGTAATAAAAGTTTTTATTTTGATCAGAAATATATATAATGTCATTTAGTCTTGGATTTTTGGCTTTCAATTTTTCTATATGACTGAATTGTTTATTTATTTGTTTCTGAACGATCTCATTAAAATTTAAATCTACGGAAACAAACAATGCTAAATTTTGTGAAAATGATGTAATCTTTTCATTTGTTTCTTTTATATTATCATTTGTTATTAATATAGTTTCGGATTTAGATAAGAACTGTGAATAAGTGTCATTATTTTCTTTACTCATTTTGTTTATTTGTAAGGTGATTGTTGCCGGGTTTTTGTTTTCTTCGCAAATATTTGTTTCAGATATGGTTAAAGGAGGACGACTTAAACAATCAGCATTTTGATTTAATTTACCTGGTTTATAAATAATTTCATAGCTATATTCTTCTAATGCTAATCTCCACCTAACGAGTCTTGATCCGGGATCTTTTACATTAAATAGCCATGTGAGTGGTTTATGATCCGTATAAATGAAAAATTTATTTCCGTACAAATATGGTCTAAAGTGTTTAACACTCCATACAATTGCAAGTAATTCTTTTTCTGTTGTGCTATAGTTTGATTCCGCTTTGTTCAAGGTACGACTAGCATAAGCAATAGGTAAATCATCTGGTACTTTACCTTGAGAAAGTATGGACCCTATTGCATAATTACTAGCATCCGTTGTTAAGACAAAGGGTTTGGTAAAATCTGGATACTGAAGTATTGGTTCTGAACAAAGTATTGATTTCAGGTTCTCAAATGACTGTTGTTGAATGCTTGTCCAATTAAATTCAACATTTTTCCTCAGCAGTTTTGTTAAAGGTTGTGTTAAAGCACTGAAATTTTTTATAAAGCGTCTATAATAACCAGTGAGACCCAAAAAGCTCTTAATATCTTTTTGTGTTCTGGGTATAGGAAAATCTGTAACAGCACATACCTTTTTTTCGTCCGGTTTGACACCAAATTCAGTTATTAAATGTCCTAAATACATTACTTCGCGACGAAAAAATTCGCACTTATCTGGTTGTATTTTTAAGTTGAATGTAGACAATTTTTCGAATACTTCTTTTAATCTTTTATTATGATTTTCTAATGTATCGGCATGAATGACTATATCGTCGAGATAGACAAAACATCTGTAATTTTGTATTCCTGAGAGGACAGTATTCATTAGCCTTTGAAAAATACTGGGAGCATTTTTTAATCCAAATGGCATTCGTGAATATTGATAATGTCCAGACGGAGTTGAGAAAGCAGTCTTTGGAGAATCCTCAGGATCCATTTTGATCTGGTGAAATCCTGATGTTAAATCTATTGTTGAAAAATATTTTGAATGACCCAATTGGTCTAATATATCGACTATATTCGGAAGTGGAAATGAATCTCCTATAGTAATATCATTTAGTCGTCGATAGTCTATAACAATTCGCCATTTCTTCTTTGCTGAAGCATCGGCCTTTTTTGGCACAACCCAAAGGGGCGAATTCCATGGCGAAGTTGATTCTTCGATAATACCTTGATCTAGCATACCTTTTATTTGAGTTTCGACTTCATGTTTGTGTACTTCAGGATACCTGTATGATTTAGTGCTAATAGGTACATTAGAATTTAAAGGAATTTTGCAAGTTATGGCATTTGTACTGGTAAGTTGATCTCCTTCCAGATAAAAGATATGATTGTACTCCTTGCAAATAGAAATTAAAGATGATTTTTCTTCACTATTTAAATGATCTGTTCTCAAGGCATTTTTTAATTTAGCAATTCTGTTAGAATTCGTATTATCTTTATAAGAAGACATTTTTCGTATATTTGCATTGTTTTGTAAATTTGGAATTTTTTCTATTGCTACTTGAATATCGTTTAATTCAACATCCGTTTCAGTAGTGTTTACGATTGAGGTTAAAAAGAAATCATTTTTTACTTTAACAACACTAGGACATAAAAATACACCTTTAAAGATTTCGCGTTCGGGACATAATCCTTCGCTTAATTCATTATTTATTACTTTAATTTGAACAATTGTTTCAGTTCTTGCGGATAGAATAGTTTTATTACTTCTTGAGTTAGAATTAGAGTTTTGATTTAGTATAAGATCGTCTGAACAGGATTTTTCTTCTGAACAAGATTTTGATTTATGATTTCGTGAAGAGTTACAAGTTTTATTTGTGCATATCTCAGTGGATTTTACACATTTTGGACTTGAATTTTCTTTGGATTTAGAGTTAGATTTAGATTGAATTGGATTGGATAGTAGTTCTTCACTACTTAAGGTTATTTGGATATCATTGGTTTCTAAATAAGAATGATCCTCTATGGATTTAGCATCATAAGGAAATATTTCATCGATATTAGAACTTGTCTCGATATTTTGATCTCTCAGAAATTCGTCATTGTCATTGTTTAATGGAGATTTTATATATTCAATTGGAATAGAACAATTTTTAAAGTTTAATTTATTTTCTTTATAATCAATTTGGCATTTATTTATTTCAAAAAAATCGCTACCTAATATACCGTCGAAATGAAGAGGAAAATCGTCTTCTACGACATAGAAAACATGAGTTTGGACAAAATCTTTTATCTTGAAATTTACGTTACAACTACATATAGTTTTATTTGGATTTAAGACATTTTTATCAATGCCTCGTAGAGTAATAGACTTAGAATAAATTTTTGGAATGTTTAGTATTTTTGAATATTTAATTAAAGAAATATCTGCGCCTGTATCGATTAGAAACTTGCAAGAGGATGGATTAGAATTATTTACTAAGGGTAAATCTACATAGGAAGTGACTGAGAAGTTGATGGTTGTGATACGGCCTGAACTGAACGAACTCCTCGAGAATCGACCGTTGGTTGTCGAGGATTCTGGAAGTTTAAAGAATTTGTTGGATTTTTGTTTTTATTGTTAAATTCGCGTTTTCTACATTCTTCTATAACGTGACCTGGTTTTTTGCAGTATCTGCAAAAACGTTGGGAAGTGTTGGTATTTTCTTTTCTTAAGTTTGGAGGAAAATCAGAATTGGAATTTGAATTTGAAGGTTTATAATTTTGATTTTGAGAATTTGACCTTTGAAGATTTGAATTAGGATATTTTGGGTTTTGAAAACTAGAATTTTGAAGATGTCTAACATTTCTATCTGAATTGTTTTTATATCGACAGTTATTTGAGGAATGGTTATTTCGTTTGCAAATATTACAGAATGGTCTGAAAATTTCTTGTCTTGATAACTGTTCTTGTTCTTCGGCAATTGCTATAGCAACAGCTCTTTCTAAGGAATCTGGATTTCGGGCTTTGATTAAAATAGAGAGGTCTTTGTTTAATCCTCTAATAAAGACATTTAGTGCTTGAGTTTTTAAGAGTTTAGTACATGCATTTCTTGCATCTGGAGATAAGTCTGGATCAAGTGTATTTATTAATTTTATATAGCAATTTTCAACTTTATTTGCAAATGACATTACATTTTCACTGGGCATCTGACGTAAGGAATGTAGTTCCAATTGCCACTGACCTTCAGTTCGGCGTTCAGAATAAGCATCTAATAAGAAGTCTTTTAAATCTTTCCATTCGTCAAATGTTCTGTTTCTAGTTATGGCCCTAGCTTTATCGGTTAATTTAGTTTCTATAATGGCTAATAAGATGGGTTTGGATTGCGGATTTACTAAATTGTATGCTTTATCACAATTGTCTATGAATTCGTATAATTTTGATTTTGTACCATCAAATCTAATGAGAAGTTTTTCAGCTATTTCAATTGATACTGACATTTTATTTGAATTAGAAGTAGAAGAATTTGAAAGAGAATTTGAGTCGGGAGAAGGTATTTGTTCGTCAAATAAGTTACTTATATCAGGATATAAAGTAGACATACGTTTACAAGATTTTTAAAATATGAGACAGAATTTAAGATAGAATGTACTTACAAGTAGAATATTGTTGTTGGTCGCATAGTCTATTATTCCACGGGTTCACCTCTACTTCCGATGGAACTACAATTGGGTTATGACTGGAACTGGATTTCGAACTGGATGTACTGGACCCCAATGTAATTAGTTGTAGTGGCGATTTTTCCACACTGACAGTTTTTTTGAATGATTCCTCGAAGGAAACAAGTCAATTCAAAAATTCCTCAGCTCTCCTTCTATCAGCAATCAGAGGAACTCTGCTACTAATATCCCACGTTCTGACACCAAATTTTGTTATGGAATACTATGCGTTTATTTCTTCTCCGGACTAACTCTTTGTTTTGGAATTAAACAGAATATATTGACATGTATAAATTTATTATATTAGAGGATGAAAATTACACTGCTGTTATTTCTTAAAACTATGAATTTATAAGTTCTGTTATCTACAATTATTTAACGATGTTTCTGGATGGATTTGAGTACAAGAGATTGGACTCAAATATTAATATTAAAATAGCAAATACGGATAGCTTATCGAACAAAGAAATAAGAGAAATAAATTATTATTATTCCATAGATACGAAGTATTAGGCGAATAAACTAGCGAAACTTATTTATTCTAAATAGGAAAATATTTATGAAGAGTATTGATTCTGATTTCTAACAGCAAATAATTATTAGTGATTATACATGAGAACTTTTCATAATTGTAAATAACATATACCAGGTGACTAAAAACTATATAGAAATACATAGATACTTTAATTATCTTACATGTGAGTAGGTAGGTACATTACAGGACAAAAAACCCTGTCACACTACTCGTCGAATTCGTATATTTTCGACTGTTGTCTGCTCTATTTCAATTGTTGCCGTTTGGTACCAATATTGTTCTAGGATAATTCGCAAGTCTTAATATAACCAATTTAGTTGTCTTACTCTTGGTACAAACTCAGAAGTTAGTTTGATTTTCATTTGTTTATTGACAACTTTTCGCGCTTGCTTTACATCGAGATATTTGTGCATATCATTTTCACCCATTGCCTCGATGTTTTAGCAATCTTGCATATCGAAATCTCCAAGCTGAACCTTTCCTCTGATCATACTTAACATACGACACTCGTCTAGTCCAAAATGCATAGTGATATTATTTGAGAAATTGTCTACAGCTTTTAGCATCTGATCTAGGTTTCTAGTGGAAGCTATTCATTTTAAATCATCCAATGATAATATTTTCTCTAATTATATAGACATAAAAGAGATATCTACACATCATAGTCCAAGTCATTAGTGCGTTATATATAGTGCAGCCACGGCTGTGAACATTCATTCCTGATTTATTATTGTTATTGTATACTTGTTTTGATTCGTTATTTAACCATTGTATTTAGTTAATTTTAAATAAATTGTTTTTAAAAACGCGAGTCTGAAAACGAGTTATTTAATTGGCGCAGTCAGTAGGATACCTGAAGGTTGCAGCAGATTCCAGTTAATTGCAGTACAACCGTTGGTGTCCACCATTTATCCGGAGAACCTACAATAAACAAGTAAGTTACTGAGAATTTTCCTTACTTCTTATTTTCCTTTATATTTTGAAAATTATTACCAGTTTTATTTTATTTTTACCATTTGCCAGAGATTGTAATAAATCTTCTTCATTTGAGTAATTTTAAAAACATTTTTTATGCAAAGTGATATTGATAATTTAATTTGTAACTTAAACAAAATGGCATTAAACAACACACCCACAATTCAAGCGGCAAAAGCTCTCGCTGACTTTTTACCCACATTTAATGGGGATCCGTTAAAATTGGAAAGCTTTATCCAAAGATGCGACCAGTATTATCGCACTTATGGACAGACAACGGATAATACCTTGAACGATTTTACATATAATGTATTATGTTCGAAGTTACAAGACAACGTATTAAACTTCGTAATGTGTAGACCAGATTTAAATACCTGGCCATTGATTCGAAGTACATTGAGAAATAACTTCGGCGACAGAATCGACAGGCAAACATTGAATAAAGAATTCCTACAAACAACAAAATACAAAAACGAAAATATTATAGACTTTTTAGCAAGAATATCGCAACTCAAATCAAGATTGGAAATTAAAATAAATTCAGAAACGAATTTAAGTGCTGAACGGAAAACGATATTAATGGAACAAAATGAAGCAAATTCCATAGACATTATACTTGCAAACGTAGATGAGAAAGCTAGAACGATTCTTGAAATAAAGGAACCGAAATCGTTTATAGAAGCATCCGACATATTAAATAGACAATTTTATAATGACCAAAGAGTCGATTCAATAAACTTTTCAAATAAATTTAAAGGAAAACCTCAATTTCAAAATTCAAAATCAAATAATCAAATAAGTTATAACCAACAACACCGCAATCTTAATCCAAACTTTAATCATCGCTATAACACACGTTATTCATCTAATTCTAATTATTCAAATCACCATGAACAAAATAATCATTTCAATCAGCCTAATACATCAAGGCAAACCTTTTCCAATTACAACCAATCTAATCCTAATCGTCATTTCAATCAACCAAGTACATCAAAACAAAATTTTCCAAGCCAACCGATAAAAATTCAATCTAGACCTATTCAAACTAAATATTTTACAAACGAACAAGTTTTTGGGAAACCAAAAAATGTATTTGATCCCAGGAATGTCCCAAAAAATACATTCTCACCGGAACCAATGTCAACGACATCTAGAATCTCTTCCGGAAAACAAAAATTTCCCTTTATTCAGAGAGGCCCTCCAAATTTCCAATTCGAGGAACTTTATCAAGTAGAAGACGAAAATGAAGATAACCAATATTGTGATGCATATAATCACCTTCCAAATCCCCAAACAGACTCTGTAAACATAAATGAAAATTTTCAAGAGGATCGTCACGAAAATCCCGACGATTAACCCAACACATTGATCTAAATAATACAATTCCCAATTCTCTCCCATACATTCAATTAAACTTTCCAACTCCCATTAAATTACTAATTGACACAGGCTGTCACCCATCTCTCCTAAGACCCTACATTGCCGAAAAATACTTTTCAGAAAAAATCACAAGACACACAACTCCGATTATTACGTGTGCAGGATCCCGAGAATCCCAATTCAAAGCCAAAATCCCCCTTTTGCAAGAATTTCACATATCCGAACCTCTCGACTTTGTCTTATTTGATTTCCATAATTATTTTGACGGTATATTAGGAATACGAGACCTTCGAAAATTACACTTAAATTTAGATTTAAATCGCCAAATCCTTTTTAATCAAAACTCAGAGATCCCTCTTAATTATAGAAAAGATTTTAATAGTCAAAAGATAGAAATTCCACCTTTTTCGTCTGTAATAAAAAATATACAGACATCATTACCAGATGGAGATATCTTTCTTAACGACATTGTTAATGAAACAAAAACAATAAAAATCCCATCAAGTTTAGTTCATGTTGAAAACGGACGTGTAAAAATTGAATTTGTTAATAAAACATTCCACACACAACTAATTAATATCGATAACAACTTTCTAAATAATTTTGCGGAAAATTTTGATACAAGAAATTTTAATTGCTTTTCAATGGAAGAAATTATGAACATTACTATAAACGATACAATTAACACTAAGGACCGGAAAATAACTTTGGAAAATTTTAGACAAGATCATTTGAATCTTGAAGAAAAACATGCACTGAAATTATTAGTAGAAGAATACCAAGATATTTTTCATAACCCTGAAGACAAATTGACCTTCACAAATCAAGTAAAACACAGCATTAATACCACCGATGAAATTCCAGTATATTCAAAATCATACAGATACCCCCACATACATAAGGAGGAGATAAGAAAACAAATCAATAAAATGCTAGAAGATGGAATAATCAGACCATCACAGAGTCCGTGGAGTTCTCCCATTTGGATTGTTCCAAAGAAATTAGACGCTTCAGGAAGACAAAAATGGCGAATCGTGGTAGACTATAGAAAAATAAATGAAAAAACTGTTGACGATCGCTACCCATTACCTTCCATTCAGGATATACTAGATAAACTTGGCAGATGCCAATATTTTACTACAATTGACTTAGCTTCTGGATTTACACAGATAGAAATAGAGAAAGAGTCTATTCCTAAGACAGCTTTCAATGTCGAAAATGGCCACTATGAATATCTTCGTATGCCATTTGGCCTTAAAAATGCACCTGCAACGTTTCAACGAGTAATGGATAACATACTCAAAGATATTTTAAATAAAATTTGTTTTGTATATATGGATGACATAATAATATTCTCCACTTCACTTCAAGAACACATAAGTAATATAAAACAAGTCTTTAAGAGATTGAGAGAAGCTGGTTTAAAGATACAATTAGACAAATCAGAATTCTTTTGCAAAGATGTAGAATTTTTAGGACACGTCATTACGCCAGAAGGCATTAAACCTAATCCGAAAAAGGTAAATGCAATAAAAAAATTTCCCATCCCAAAAACTGCCAAAGAAATTAAATCATTTTTAGGACTCATAGGCTATTACCGAAGATTTATAAAAAATTTCGCTAAATTGACTAAACCGCTAACATCATGCTTAAAAAAAGGAATGCAAATCAAACACACTCCTGAATTTATAGAAAGTTTTGAACTTTGTAAGAACATCCTAATGAATGATCCTATCTTACAATACCCAGATTTTAGCAAACCTTTTAATGTAACAACAGATGCTTCAAATTTCGCAATCGGAGCAGTACTATCTCAAGGACCAATAGGAAACGACTTACCTGTTGCTTTTGCATCTAGGACTTTGAATCCAGCGGAATGTCACTACAGTACCATAGAAAAAGAACTCTTAGCTATAGTATATGCTGTTAAATATTTCAGACCATACTTGTACGGCACAAAATTCAACATTATTTGTGACCATAAACCCTTACAATGGCTTTTCTCCTTAAAGGAACCTAATTCCAAACTAATAAGATGGAAACTTAAATTAGAGGAATACGACTACCAGATTATTTATAAGAAAGGCAAATTAAACACAAACGCAGATGCTCTCTCCAGAGTAGAAATTCATCCCATAGATACCGAAGATAACGACAAATTGTCCATTATAATGAACTTAGACCACAACGAATTTATTGATCTTGAAGAATCAACAAACGAAATGTCGAAACTTAGAGACTTAGATTCGAATGATATTATATTAAAACCTGCTCTTGATCACAACGATATACAAGATATTATAAATATTAATCCATACCAAAACATAACACAAGAATTTATTAACGAAATAATCGACAAAGAACTACCAGTACCAGAAGAAGATATTGTAGAATCCATAGAAGAAAATACCAAAAAAGATAAGAAAATAAAAATTCTTCAAAATATAGCAATACCAAATACAGAAGAGAAATCTGACGATTTAGAAACGGTGCATACTAGTCAAGAAGATCCCATATTAAATATACCGTATACAGAAAAGGCCATAAATATATACAAAAATCAAATAATAATAACTTCTGCAAATATATCGAAACCAAAATATACATACGAAAAAATATTCAACAAAAATAGATATCATTGGCAAATACCAAAAAATGATTTTGAAGAAACACAGTTTCTATGTTTAATTAAAGAAATCATAAAACCCAATACGACCTATTGCCTACTATTTAAAAACAAAGACCTCGAAATACCTTTTATTCGTTTTATGACAAACTCATTTAAAAATAATGCATTTTCCTTAGTCATTTCAAATAAAATTCTAACGGATATAACGGAAGAAGCGGAAAAACAAGAAAGGTTAAAATTTTACCACGAAACGAAAACAAACCACAGAGGCATTAATGAAAATCTTGCAGCACTCAAAAAACATTTCTACTGGCCTGACATGGACAAAGATGTCACAAATTACGTCAATACTTGTGACCTATGTCAAAAATCAAAGTACGAAAGACATCCCACCTCACTTATTCTCAAACCAACACCAATTGGCAATTCCCCTATGGAACACATATATATCGATACATTTAAGTTTAGTAACCAAAATTTCCTTACCATTATAGATAGCTTTTCTAAATTCGGTCAAGCCTATCCCATAAATTCAATAAACGCTATGGAAATTGTTAACAAATTAACATTCTTTATAAGTCACTACGGAATACCCAACAAAATCACATGTGACAATGGCACAGAATTTAGGAATAAAATATTTCAAGATCTCTGTCTCTTACATCATATAGATGTCCATTACGTAACCGCCTACAACCCAAATAGCAATAGTCCGATAGAAAGATTTCATTCTTCAATCATAGAAAGTTTGAGAATACTTAAAGAAGAAAAAGAAAATATCATTATTTCTCAGTTAATGAGTTACGCAATATTAGCTTATAACAATAGTATTCATAGTGCTACAGGCTATACTCCCTTTCAAATAATGCGAGGCAAACTAGATTATAAAAACCCCTTCGAACGAGATGAGAATGAAAGAATAACACAATATATTCATGATCACTCAAAAAACCTAAAATTACTTAACAATATTATTCTTAATAAACTAAATAAAAACCAAACACAAAACTTAGAACGTGCAAATAAATCTAAACAATCAGAAATAAAATTAGACACGAATCGTCCCATATATCAGTTAAAAGGTTCAGAACAAAGATTAGCAAAATGTAATCAACCTTATCAAAAATTAGTAAATCCCAAATTAGTTGGAGATAATAAAATATTATCCAACAATAAAGTATATCACTTGCGAAGTATAAAACCTCAACGTATTGTTACAGATAACTACAATCAACATGAAAATACTAGCGATGACGATACTCCTCTATCTACAAGGATATCAAACGTTAGAAATAAAAGAAATTAATAATCCCATCCTACCTGTTCAAATTGGACAAGCAAAAAGGATACTATCAAAACATACATTTCTTTATCATATTAATTTATCCCAACCATTAGAAATAAGTAATCAAATATATAATGAAGTAATAAACTTAAGAAATTCTATTAAAGTAAACAATCACTTTTCAATATTAATTATAAACAAAATAGATCATGCCATAAAACTAAGTAAAGCTATAAATAATCAATTAGAAACATACCCACAAAACCCCAGAACCAAACGAGCATTAATTAACGCAATAGGAAAGGTATCCAAATGGCTTTTTGGCACCTTAGACACTGATGACGAAAATTATTACAACAACTACTTATCCACTCTCAATGACAATCAAAATAAGATAAATTCAAGTTTATTTCAGCATCACACCTTGTTAATAGAAATGTCGAAAACGTACTCAAAAGGATTTGAAACAATTAAAGAAAATCAAATAATAATAAGCAAACAAATGACAATAATTTCAGAAGAAATTAAAGAATTAATAAATGTAGAAAAAGCTTTCTCAATAAATATAATAATAGATAACCTAATAAATCAACTACACGACCTACAAATTTTGGTCAATAACATTGAAACCGCTATATCACTAGCAAAACTAAATATTCTTCATAGCTCAATTATTAATCCTTTGCAATTAGAATCAATAATACTAAAATTAAACAAAATATATACGGTACGAAATGTACCAAAACTTCAAAATTTTATGAATTATTACAGTCTCTTCTCAACTCAGGTGAATATTCATAGGAACTTGGTAATTTTCAAGATTCATACCCCAATAGTTAGTAATCCCTTAAAATATTTCCGAATATATCCTATTCCTTTAAACAACCTAACAATTATACCCGATCAACCATTCCTGCTTCTCAGTAACGAAGAAAATTGGACAACATCTGAACAATGTCCCGAAATCGAAAACTACTATTACTGTCCAAAGAAGTACCTACAAGAAAATACACAACCTTGTTTAAGCAAACTCATCCGAACTGGCAAGAATAAATGTATAAGCACGAGTATCCATTTGAAGAAGACCGAAATAACCACAATTAATTCAAACCAGCTAGTAATCGTACCCATCAATCCCATAAGAATAGAAGCAGATTGTGAAAAGAACGGTATATACGAAATAGACAAACCTTCCATCATAACCATCGACAACAAAATTTACGAACAAGAAGAAACAATGCACGAAGAGTATGTATTCGATTTACCCAAATTCGAGTTTCAAAGTAACTTAACCCAAGTTCCAACAATAAAACTAAAAACATTAGACGACACAAAAATCAAGCATATCCAGACCGTAGCAGAGAATATTGAACTACCAGAATTAAAAGAAGCCCCGACGTATCACAATTGGACCAACACATCTCTCATCATCCTTATTACACTAATAATCTCTGTTTTAGCTTATTTCAAAGTATTCAAATCCAAACTCAACTCCATCACAAGAAGTCGACCAAGAGAGGCACATGGCTCAGAAAATCCAACTCCCTTGTTTTCCGAGCTTAAGGAGGGAGGAATTATATAGACATAAAAGAGATATCTACACATCATAGTCCAAGTCATTAGTGCGTTATATATAGTGCAGCCACGGCTGTGAACATTCATTCCTGATTTATTATTGTTATTGTATACTTGTTTTGATTCGTTATTTAACCATTGTATTTAGTTAATTTTAAATAAATTGTTTTTAAAAACGCGAGTCTGAAAACGAGTTATTTAATTCTCTGCATTAGAAATGATATAATTAACCAATATTGTTAAAGGCTCATGAACACTTCAAAACTTCTTTAACCAGAAGTTTTAAACTCCGTCTGGTTTAGGAGATTTCCAGTCATGAAGCTGTTTGATAATGTTCTAGACTTCTTAAATGGTGAAAGGCTCACAAGTAATATTAGTGTAGAGTTGACAGTTGTTCGTCGTGTCCATCCAGCACAGTTGTTATGAGTAGCTAACGTCGAAAGTTTTTTCCCCGAAACTGAATTTCTTCGTGGCTTGGGTATGATTTATTTTTATGTTATACTTCTTCTGTGTATGCTTAAAAAGTGTATTGCCGCATTTCCGGTTGTTATTAACTTTTTATCTCCTTAGCGACCCAAATAAACGGATAGCTTGTATTTTAATGTGTCCAGGCAGTGTTAGTTGAGCTGTGTTAATTTCTGAATCATGTTTTACGTATCTTGGAGTATTCAGAGTTATTTCTTTAGCTCTTTTAATTACTTTTATTAACTTCTTACTCCTCGCATATATTTCGTAATTTGTCCAGTATCTCTGGTTATTACTGTTTATTAGTATTATTATTATGATCATTATATAGAGTTAAGCCCAATAGCCTTCCATTCCCTTTAAGTGACAAATTCACTTACATATTTCAAATGAATGTTATATCTTGCTGTTATAAGTACATTGTTATTTTTTTATATGATTTAGTCTACTGTGAAAGTGTGAAGTCTTACTCAGTAAAATAGACTTATTTAGTTTATTGCTTTAACATTTAAATGAATATTTATTTAATATATTATTTATTAATTTTAACGACCTTGATATAGCATTAGCCTTAGTGTAATTTTTTATATGTTAGCGAACAAGATTTGTTTACAAAACCTCTTGATGGCACGTGCCAAGGAGAATAAATATATGCCAAAGAGAATAAATGTCACTAAAAGATATTATTCTATGAGAGAAATGAGAACTAAAAAAGCATTATTGATTAATTGATTGATATATTTAACACACTCTAAAGTAGATACTTTTTTCCATTCAAAGATAAAATTTAACATATTATTTTATGCTACTTATAAATTAATTAAACGAAGCTTTAAAAATAAAATAGATTTTGTAACAAGGCTTTTAAGATTTTCTTCTTATAAAAGCCGACTTTCACAAGAACTCAGCCGATGCCAAACAACTGCCAAACGAAACAACTGAAAACCTCATAAATTTAACCTACTACATCACAAGTCGTGCAAATACGTCACATCCCATTTAACCTGCCCTTTTTAGTAGTTATTTCCACAAGTTTCAACAGAAAGAAAAATCCAAAATAGAAAAAGAGGAACAGATAGCCCACCTAAGCTCGCTAGATCCATTCATTGCGACCATTTGGCAGAAACGAAACATTTGACAAACGATTTCCGTTATCACTAACGGCTGCCACTCAATTTCTGTTTTCGGTTATCTTCGTTTAATGTACATGCAATTTTATGGGGTTTTTGGATTTCCGAAACGGCTTAAATACCGCCCAAATTAGTGTAGAAGGTATAACGCAACGACAGTGGTGTAGAACACGAGTTAATATCAAATTTTTAAATCTTTTAATAACTACAGACATTGATAATACAACTTTATTAATACTTTTTTATGATATCAAATTAACTCATTTTAGCCTTTGGAGGGCTATACTTTTTATGCCCTTCATAAAGTAGGGAAGAAACAGCTTTTTGCTTAAATAAATTATGTATTAATGAATATAATGTGCCATTCATTACACAATGCTTTTTATAAATTTTTCGTCATTTTTATTATTTTCATTAGGTATTTGTTACTGGTCATAGTTTTTTTTTTATTTTACAAAATGCCTAAGAACAAAAAAAAATCCAATATGAAAAAATTGTTTTACTTATTAATACAGGAAACAATAAAGAAGAGTTAGACGAAATTATTTTGGAAGTACTTAAAAACTTAAGAAGTTGAGGGAATGGTTTGAACATAACTGTTTTAAGCGGCAGTCAACAGGGTGAGCATAGCCCTGAGGATTTCTAACCTTCAATAGAAGATGAACACTGCCTGGGGTAATTGTGGGGTGGATTAAGTAGCTCTACCACAGCCAGTCTCAAGCTCGGAGGATAAAATGTGGAGATTGATTATCAAGATCAGCAACCTACCAATTGTAAAAAAAACAAAAACTGCTCAAAAAAACAATGCACAGCCTCGAAACCGGATTGATACTATGAAGACGGCCCCGAAAGAGATAAGGACAAGCAAAAAACATCAAAAATCTAGATGATAATCACTACTTGAAATATCGAATCACTTAACTCAAGGGACCAAGAAATAACCCAAACGCTAAAAGAGAAAGAAATAGACATTTATGCTCTACAAGAAACAAAAATAAAAGCAAAAGATCAATCAAAATTAGTTGAATTCATACTAATCTACAAAGGGGTAGCAAAAGAAAATAGGGCCAAAGAAGGTATAGCCTTACTAATACACCAGAGGCACCAAAATCACATTAAAGAGTGTCAATATATATCAGAAAGAATAGTAACAGCAAAGATAAGAATGGAGAAAGAAGTCCTGAACATCATCGTAGTACACATCCCAGAAAATCTTCTACTTGTGGTGCGTATCCGTTACGGATGTTGGCAACTAGCATGGCAATTCTAACTTTATTGACCGCAGCTCGAAATAGTCATAAAGTGGTCAAGGAAAACCATTTTGGTGAATTCGCGTGCCATGATATTCTTCTTCTCCCTGGTCCCCTCTTTCCGTAGACCTTTCCCTGTAATATAAGTTGCAGCAGGTTATATCTATGGTCTTTTCGCATTATATGTCCAAGATATTCTAGCTTGCACTGTTTTACTGTGGATATAATTATATATTAAGGCTTGATATTTACTCAAACTATCAAGCCTCAAACAACAAGGAAGACGTTTTACGACCAATTACAACAAGTAGTAAATCAAGTCAGAGGAAAGATGATAATATTGGGAATCTTAACACTCGAATAGGCAATCAAGTAATATGCAAAAGACTGATATGTTTGGTTGAGGTTTGAGGTTCTGAAGGCCCACCTTTAGTCTTCTTCTGAAGAATTTTTAGAAAGTCTTTGATGACTATTAGTAATTCCAAACTATTAAATAATTTTGTAAGAATTTAAAACAATCTCTATTTCCTATATATTGTACATTTGTCAACTGTCACTTTTGAAAAATCGTTTAAAAGGACCGACATTTGATTTCATTAGTTCTATTCTGTCTACCTCCTCACAGCAAACAATGGTCGGGTTCTTACACCCGTACCATGACAAAAATTTTTCAATTTTTTAATGTGTCTGTGAAGTCCAGTGTTGGTTTTTTATATGTTTTTTTAAGAATTTTAACAACTAAGTAATTAAATAAAAAATCAATATTTCAACATATAAGGAAATGAGATCTCTCCATTGTAGTGATATTTATAAATTGACGTAAGTAAAAAAATTAAAATTTTCACCAATTAGTACTTATAAGAACATTTTATTGTAGCATAGCTCCGATGATGGCTTTGTAAAGCCGAAAGCGCTCAGCTAGGAATTATTAAAAATATACACACTTCAAAAATACTTTTTTGCCTTTTCTTTTTACTAATCAAGTAATACCCGGCATTAAACAACAAAAATAACGAGAATTTTAGTAACGAAAATGGAGAACTGATGATCAACTTCTGCACAAATAACGAACTAAGAATAAACAACACATTTTTTGACCATAAAGACCAACACTAGTATATATTTATTAACACCCGTGGACAAAGATCTATGATAAAATATAATATATATATATATATATATATATATATATATATATATATATATATATATATATATATATATATATATATATATATATATATATATATATATATATATATATATATATATATAACCAACAGAGATATACATCCATCAAAAACAATTGACGAATTGACGTAAGATGCCCCAACTCAGCAGATGGAGGCGGCTACCACAGTCTTGTATTATGTAAAATAAGAATAATCCTGAAATACTTCCCATCCAAAAGAGCGGCGCCAACAGAAACAAAAATCAAAGTCGAAGGACTAAATACGGAATCCACGGAATACTTATACAGAAAAAACTATCAGAGAAGATCGCTGGGAATGAAATATTAGAATATCCCAACGACGGAGAAAGCTGGGAAAAACTTAATAACATAATTAACGCAGCAACAGAATCACTTGGAGAGAAGAAAGTAACGAACACTAACATGTCAAAAAAGAAAACACCATGGTTTAAAGAGGAAGTGAAGACAAAATGTGAAGAAAAGGAGAAAGCCTTTTTACAATACAGAACACAACAAACACAACAGGTATACAACCACTATAAACGAATCAGAAATTAAACGTGTACTTTAGTTAGATAAATAAAAAAGGAACACTGACAGAGTTTATCAAAACAGATTAAACACGATTTCTACGGAACGCAAAAATAAATATGGAGGATAATTAGAGGACAAAGAAAAGAGATGGACGAACTAATAAAACGAAACACATTCAAAAAGAAACATGGGTAGACTACATTTGCTAAAATTGACCATAATCAACACCAGAGGTGACGACAAATGAAGAAATAAATATTAAGGAGAGAGAGGTAAAGAAAGAATTAAGGAATAAAAAAATAGAAAGTCACCAGGAGAAAACAAAATACCGAATGAACTCCTAAAGTATAGAGGACCAGATCTAACCAAACAACTATTAAAACTAATCCACAAAATAATAGTACGAAACAAAATTCCTTAAGAAAGGAGATCAAGAATCCTAATACCTCTCTTCAAAAGGGGTACGAATCAGACGCGGAAAATTAAAGAGGAATTAATTTATTAAACACAACAATAAAATTAACAACCAAAGTGTTAACTAATACATAAACCTACATAAAGCTACATAAACCTCTTGTGCAGAGGGTTCAAAGATTTCACTTATATACTATATAAACGACTCCAACAACTAACCGAAAATATTGTCTTTGAATTTCAAACCGGTTTTTGACAAGGAAGATCTAAGGTAAGTTGACCAAATAAGGCCCACTTAATGTTTGTTAGTTGTTTTTTGATAAATAAAATCACGATATAAATCTGAAAACCACAGAGAAAATAAATCACATATTTAAATTTAATATGAGATTGTTAAATTTTGTTAAAAGTTTTATCAGTTGTTACTTTTTAGTCTTTAAAAAATAGTTGCTTCTGGGCCTAATTAGGAACACCATGTTCTTAATAAGGCCCACTTTTTAAATGTGACCATTCTGCCTAATTGCACCAACAGATCTTCAGCTCCAGTTTAGCCCAGTTCAGCTTATGTCGAATTGACGTTCCACGTACGTCTTAAGCTTAAGGTCTATTGGTGCAACTATACATTAATCAAATTAATGTGGGACCTTTCAATTGAAAGGTCCACGACCTTTCGTATTGTAAAAATCCACTGGGAAACTAAGTTCCTGTAGCTGGCTGTATACCATATATCACAAAAAATTTATTTCAAATCCTTTAGAAAAGGTATATAATAAAATGCCCAAACGGGCTATCACAATTACATTACAAAACGTTTTCGGATTGTTAAATCCATCATCAGTGTAAACGAGGTATACATGCTATAAGCCACCAACATATATTGGTCAAAACCCTTAAAATGTTATAAATTTACAGTTGTTTTACATATATATGGTTACAGATTAGGATGTTTAAGTTATTCTTGGAATTGGTAACATGGCGACGTATGACCCTATAGGTAAAATGGTCCTGAGACGAAGTGTCTTCGAGGACCTGTTGATAACAACAGTTGATGAATAATCAAAACGATCGATAATATCTACCAAAACAACACAATAAAAGTAAAAGTAGAAGAAGAACTAACCTACCCTATTGAAGCTGGCAATGAAGTAAGATAGAGATTTATTGAATCCTCTATTGTTATAATATCCAGGCATCACATTATCTACCTACGGAAAGCTCGAAACCAAAGTGGAAGATCAATAGAGCAAACAGAGCCGCAGGCTGCCTAAATGAAACAATATGGAGAAATAAAAATATCGGGAAAGAAACGAAAGGCAGAATTTACAAAACAGTCATCAGACCAATAATGACATACGGGGCAGAAACAAGACCTAATACAAGGAGGACAAAAAGGGTGTTAGAAACAGCAGAGAAAAAAACACATAAAGAACTGGGTAAGAAATAGAAGAGTAGAATGAAATGATCGTATAAGCCGAATACGAACAACAAATAGACTAGTAAAGACGTCAAGAGACGGTTCCTCAATAGGAAGACGATCAGTAGCAAGACCACGAAAACGATGAAACGACAACTTACTGGAGGTACATTGAAAAACAGTCACAGTCATGTCTATGAAAAGAAGAAAAAGAAGAAGAAGAAGAAAAGATAAAAGATGGAACTTAAAGAAGAAGAAAATCAGAAAAACTACACGAGCTGTCGTATTTTGGACGATATAATAATTCTACAGCAAATATATTTTAAAAGTTAAAGATAGACCCTGTTTATCTATCTAAACTATCACTGAAACGTGCTTTACAATTGGTTTTAGTTTCGTTAGAAACGGCGTTTTGAGACGATCGTAAATAGCTGTTTATTATATTTGTTGTTCTCGATGGTGTATACAATACGTCACGCGTGTAGTAATGTAAGTACATATTTCCATTTTTTTAGTCGTTATGACACAAAATAATATATTGTTGAAAAAGTAACATATCGATAACAAAAAATAAAACATCAAGCTTTAATAATTATAAATCCGCTCTTGCGAAAAGTTTTGTTATAATGATAATGATAATGTTTTAGTCAAAATAACATAAAGATAAAATATAAACCTAAATATAAATTGGATATCCCTTTTATGATACGCCTAGGAGCCTCGGAAGGTGTTTAAATAGTTAAAAAATTTTAATTTATATGTTGAGTGTGGGGTTGGCATTTTTAATAGATCGTTTAAGGGGGTGAAGACACTTCAAAGTATTAACACGTCCGTTTTGATGAATAGCAACATGTGTTTCTATTTTAGAAACTTAAGGGGGTACAAGGAAATTTATTACTTCTAGACTAAGGATATTGTACATATATTTTAGTTTTAATTAAGAATTAAACACAAACAATTGATCAGACACACATTTCAATATCTTCATACTTATTTAATTAAGTTATTAAAAAAAAACTAAAGATAAACATATCATTATAGACAAGTAAAGATTATTTAAAACTTTCGTAACGTCACAACGAAAGGAGGTTTAGTTATGCATTTAGACCTAAAATATTGTTTAAACAAGGTTTAAGAAACGATACCAGAGGAAGGGATTGAATTCTCTAAGCCTTAAAACTTATTACATATTTTAATCTGATGAGTAAATATGCCGAACAGAGAAAAGAAAATACGAGAACGGTAATATACAGAAAATGGAAGAAAATCTCTCAAGCGGCACTATAAGGGAGGCGTATAGATACCTACCAATTCAGAACGTCTGCTCATAAACACCATAAAGAGGAGAAAAACAGAATACTTCGGCCATATAATTAGAGGACCTAAATACCATTTACTTCGCCTTATAATACAAGGAAAAGTGAAAGGAAAGAGATGCATTGATCGAAAGAAACTTTCATGGCTGCGTAATATTAGACAATGGTGTGGTTCCACAGTAGATGAATTATTTCGTCCAGCAGCCGACAGAGAAAGGTTTCAGGAAATTGTAAACATGATGACGACCAACGTCTGAATACGGACACGGCACCCAAAGAAGAAGATAGATATCTACGCAATTTAAGAGAAGGATACAAACCCCGAATAAATTTATGCAGAAATCAAGAAAGGCAAATAATCAGTGATCCAACAGAAATAAAATCAGTCCGGGAAACCTATTTCCAAATTCTCCTAGGGACGGATGAAAATGAAAGGCATATTGACATACATCACATTTAGGGAAACATAGAAAATATAAAACCCCCGACGATGGAAGAGATAAAATAAGAAATATGAGCACAGACTAATAACAAGGCTCCAAGTATTGACAACGTTCTGTCTGAGCTATATAAATTAGATGGCGCACACCTAGTAAGACAAGTACATATGAACAATATTTTTAACGAGGAAAAGATCCACAGTGAGTAGGAAACCGGGATTATATGTACAATTTATAAAAACAGGATAAACTGAGATGCAAAAATGATCGCGGCATAAACCTCTTGAGCAGAGGGTTCAAAGATTTCACTTATATACTAAATAAACGACTCAAACAACTAACTGAAAATATTGTCTGGAAATGTCAAACCGGTTTCCAATAAGGAAGATTTACAACTAGCTAGATATTCACAGTAAAACAAATCGTAGAGAAATCGTGGGAATACGATATTGACGTCCACAACGAATGTCCTTACGATTTCAAACAGGCCTACTACGACTCAATCAATAGACAGAAATTATATCGAATTTTGAATACGTTTAACACCCCATCAAAAATACATCCCACTAGTAAAAGCAACAATGATCCCGTCAACAGCCACTGTCAGAAAACAAAATAAGCTCACTGAGAACTTTTTGAAAGTCAAAGGCTTTAAACAATGAGACGGGCTGACACCGACACTATTTAACGTGACTCTTGATAATGTGATAAGATAGCTGAATGTAGAAAGAGGTAATCTTCTTACAAATAAATCAATACAGATCACCGCCTATGCCGATAAAAGTAAAAGTAAAATTCGTGTAACATTCTGACTAAGGTCTAGTGTTAGGGTTTTCAGGTCGCACAAGCACCCCTAACATGACTTAACGACTACTTTCGTAGCCGGGACCGAAGGCTTTACGTGCCTTCCGAAGCACGGTGGCAGCTCAGTTAAATTAGAAATTGAAAAATTTGTCGGTGCCGGGGTGCTATGCCTTTTGATGTCGATAACATTAGCATCATGTGTCTCAGAACAAAAGGGGAGACAGAAATATATTTACAATTAAAAACAGAGGCAGAAGAGACTGGACTAAAAATAAATATTAAAAAGACAAAAACTAACACAGGCAAGAGCTGCGGAAAACAGACGCACAGTTGAATTAAAGGACGATATTGAAACTGTAGAAAGTTTCACATATTTCGGACTTTCATTAAACATGGATGGAACAGAAGAACCAGAAATTAAATAAGAATTGTTAAGGGAAACAAAGCTTAGTTTTCACTTGTCCATGTCTTTCGCTCCAAAAATATACACTGAGGATCGAAAATCGTGATCTACACAACTATTACCAGACCAATAGTATGTTATAGATGTGAAACAAAGGTGATGACAAAAAACACAAATCAAAAGCTGGAAGTCTTTGGAAGAAAAATTCTAAAAAAGATATTTGGATCCATTAACGAAAACGAAGTATGGAGATCCAGCTAGAACCATGAACTTTACCAACTGTTCGAAGATGCGCCGATCTCAAAATTTGTTAAAATTTAGAGACTTCGATGATCTGCTCAGGTAGTGAGAAGGGGGACTAAAAGATTGACAAAAAAAGACCCAGCTAGTAAAATGCAGGGAGCATAACCAAAAGAAAGGTCAGGAAAAAGGTGGGAGGATGAAATGGCAGCAGACGTGCAAAATTTTCTAGATGTGAGAACCTCGAAAAGATCGACGTGGGACCGACAACGTTGTAGGAATAGTTTGAAGAAGGATAAGGTTCGATTTGGACTCTAGCGCCATTAAAGAGAATAAAGGAGAGAGAAAGAGAGTAAATAAAAATATCTTGGGGGTCGAGACTTATTTGGTACCAGCAGATATAATGGAGGGCAGTAACTAATGTAATAGTAGGTAGACAAACTTATAGAAAAATGTGGAATTTAAACGATATAAAAAAGTATTCTTTAAAAAATACAAAATGCGACATAACATAATGTTTTAACTCATTTCTCATGATGGTTTATATTCATAATCAAAATGGAAGTTTTGGTTTCTGTTTCTATGATCATTCAAAAGATGTTTTAAAGACGTTTAATGATTTTGTTTTTGTTGCTTGGTAAAAAATTATTCTAACAATTTAATTTTATCTTACACATTCACAATTTAGATATATATATATATATATATATATATATATATATATATATATATATATATAATATATATATATATATATATATTGTACATTTTTAAAGTAGATGACTTTAAAAAATAATATATTAAATAATTTACATAATAATAAATAACATATAATTCCGACGACGACGACGTACCTCTTGCCACACAACGCAAAGAATCAACAAAACCTTCAATTATTCTCGAAAAATTAGGATTTGCACAATGGCTTATACGTGATCTCTACCAGCATCCTAAAGATGTTTACTGGAGACCAGAAATCGGACCTAAACAAAATTGCACACCATTACAACTATTTGGGCTATTTTTTGACGACAACCTATTCAATATTATAACAACATATACAAATACATACGTGAAACAAAAAAATTGAATAACGATGTTACAGATACTAAATTAAGGTATTGCTCTGAAGCTATTTTTTTGTGGCATTGTAAATTAATTGCTATTTAACTGAGAATAAGCCACAATTAAAGATAAAAATACGTTTATTGACGTTACAATTTCCACTTCGGAAATCGTTCTCAAATAAAGTTTGTATTTTGAGAACGATTTCCGAAGTGGAAATTGAAACGTCAATAAACGTATTTTTATCTTTAATTGTTGCTTATTCCCAGTTAAATAGTACTTAATAAATTAAGGTGTTTTGTGGGTGTGCTTGTTTTGAGTGGCTACGTTGTGTTACCAAAAAGATATATGTATTGGTAAAATCGTGATGATGATCTATCGAGAGATATATTTTCCTATATAATATTAATTCTTTATGTGTGTGATAGTAGTTTGGACAAAACAGATAAGTTTGCTAAAATACGACCAATATATATATTACATGGAATAAAAAATTTTTAAATCACACTTCTTTCGAACAAGAACATAGCCAAAATTAAGCTATGGTACCATATTTTGGAAGGCAAACAGGAAACAGTTTATGTGAAACAAACCCATTCATTGGGGTTATAAGCTATAAACGGCTAATAGAATTCTGCCAAGAAAATGACTTCGCCATTACAAATACCTGGTTTCAACTTCCAGAAAGGCGTCTTTACACGTGGAAATCCCCTCAAGATGGACATCAAGGCAGAATAGTACGGAATCAAATAGACTACATCCTAATAAACCACCGATTTCGAAACAATATTAAAGATGTAAAGACTTACCCCGGCGCTGACATAAACTCAAATCACAATTTACTCTGCTCCAAAATACAAATTAAATTGAAGAAATTAACAAAGCCAACTAAGCCTTGTAAGATATATCTCGACCCCCTGAAAAACCCTCAAACGCGCGAACACATATCACAGCAAATAGATAGTAAAATACACAGAATATCAAATATACCAAACGAAAACAGAACCATTAACGAATGCTGGTATGCCATTCAAAACTCGATTTTAGAGAACGTACAAGAGTCTTTGAAAAGACCTACCATGTTGGCAAAAAATGAGTGGATGACACAAGAAATTCTAGATCTGATGGAAGTTCGACGGCAACACAAAAATAGAAGTATTATCGAATATCGTGAAATTAATAAAAGCATAAAAAGAAAAATTAAGCAAGTCAAAGAATCCTGGCTTGAGAATTTATGTAAAGAAATAGAAGACCTCCAAAAAAGCATGACAGCTTTAACCTGCATAAGAAACTTAAATATACTGCCGGAATTAGAAAACAGAAAAATGCTCACATACTTAAAAGCGCGGACGGAAAAATTTGTGATCACGACCAACAGTGCAAAGAATGGGAGAGATACATCACTGACCTTTTTGACGATGCTTCCAGAGAAAATGCTCCAAATACTGCCTGTGACAACCAGTTGGACAGAGGTCCCAATATACTGAATTCGGAAGTCGAAAAGGCAATACAGCAAGCCAAAAACAATAAAGCACCTGGACCAAATCAAATCCCTGCCAAACTACTTAAACTTTTGGATGAGGAAAGCATTGCCTGCTTAACCACTTTCTTCAACAAAATTTACAACGAAGGAAAAATACCAGATGATTGGTTAGAGTCACTGTTTATAACATTACCAAAGAAAAGCAGGCCCACCAAATGCAGCGATCTTAGACTAATCAGTTTAATGAGTCACACACTGAAGATACTCTGACGAATTATACAAAACCGAGTATTCCTTCTATGCGAAAGTAAGATGGGTGATAAGCAATTTAGATTTAGAAACGGTCTAGGAACTAGGGAGGCACTATTCTGTATGCGCGTTCTATTACAAAAAGGTTGTGAATTCCGAAAGAATGTTTATGTTTGTTTCATCGACTTCGAGAAGGCGTTCGACAGAGTCCAACACAATACACTTTTTGACTGCCTACGGGCAGCAGGACTTGACCACTATGATATAAGACTGCTGAAATACTTATATTATAATCAAGTAGCCTCTATCCAAATTGGAGACAGTCCCACTGAAAAAATCCCCATCAAACGTGGAGTACGGCAGGGTTGTGTTTTGTCATCCACTCCTGTTAATTTGTACTCTGAAGAAATCTTTAAGGAGGCTTTGGATGACAGACAAGAGGGAGTAAGACTAGGTGGAGAAGTAATCAACAATATTAGATACGCTGACGATACAGCCATTCTTGCAGAAAGTTTACAAGATCTCCAAACATTACTAAATCTAGTCAGTGAAGCAAGTTATCGGAGAGGCCTAAAAATCAACATTTCAAAGACAAAGTGGATGGCAGTTGGAAAGATCCATATAGATCAAGGTCTGCTTTCTCTTAATGGAGAAGAGATAGAAAGGATAAATCATTTCAAATACCTTGGCAGCTGGTTAAATGTAAATTGTGACTCTGATGAAGAGATAATATCCAGGATCAAGATATCACGTAAGGCTTTTATGACCTGGAAACCAGTTTTATGCAACAGAAACCTGTCAATGAATATTCGTTAGAAGGTCCTGAAATGTTATGTGTGGTAGATTCTATTGTATGGTTGTGAGACATGGACGTTAAAAGCCACAATGCTAAACAAGTTAGAAGCATTCGAATTGTGGTGCTAATCCTAAAGATATCGTGGGTTTCGCACACTTCCAATGAAGATGTTATTCAAATGATCAATTCAGAACGTCTGCTTATAAACACCATAAAGAGGAGAAAAACAGAATAATTCGGCCATATAATTAGAGGACCTAAATACCATTTACTTCGCCTTATAATACAAGGAAAAGTGGAAGGAAAGAGATGGATTGGTCGAAAGAAACTTTCATGGCTGAGTAATATTGGACAATGGTGTGGTTCCACAGTAGAAGAATTATTTCGCGCAGCAGCCGACAGAGAAAGATTTTAGGAAATTGTAAACATGATGACGGCCAACGTCTGAATACGGACACGGCACCCAAAGAAGAAGAAGATAAGCTTTGGATGGGTACTCTCCGTTTAGTTATATTGTATGGTTTACACCTTATCAGGACAACTCATACCATCCTCATATAAAAACTTATGTCTTGGTTCGTCGATTGTTTTGTCTTATGCAGATGTGCTTAAATCGCGCTGGCCAAAAACGAGATTTCACTTTTTTTTATTCTCATCCATGCATCTACCAAATAAGTTAAAAAAAAAACTAGAGGTTTTTTCGAAACAGGTACAATAAGAGACAATAGAACACTAAAATGACCCCTATTCGCTCCAAGAATTACCAAAAAAAAAAATTGGAACTTACGATTACAGATTGGATAAAAACACTGGGAACTGTGCTGTGTTGCTGGCACGACAATAGTGTCGTTACAATTGCATTTAACTTTTGTTCAGTAAAACCACATCACCTAGTCAAATGGTTTTCCCATAAGGAGAAGAGACACATTTTTGTTTCTCCACCAAATATGATAAAGTAATACAATACTTTTATGGGTGTCGTAGACCGCGGTGACCAAAAAATTAGTCTTTACCGGATCTCTATAAGAGGGAAAAATGGTACTTTCCACTAATAGTACATGGAATTGACATATCTATTCAAAACTAATGGCAATTGGACCGAAAAGACGGAAGAAGCCTTGATCAGCTTGAATTTAAAAGGCAAATAGCTTGCAACCTTCTGGAAACCTACAAAAAAGATACCAAACGCGACCCAACAAGACAGAATCCCAATACGGTCTGGCATTCAAGATACGATGGTATGAATCATTTAATTGTTTATCAATAAAAACCATCTCGTTGCGGATTTTGCAAGAAAAAGCTTTAATTTTTGTGCAAAAAATGTAAAATACCTTTACACCCTAAATAGTTTTTTAAGGATTTCCATACTTTATAATTATTTTGGTATTAATAAACTTTTAATTTCTAATATATACTGCTTCTTACTGTTGTGCATTCTACAAGGTAAAATTGAAGGAAAAAGGGCCCCAGGACGAAGAAGAATATCTTGGCTTGCTAACCTGAGAGCATGGTATAGAAAGACCTCAACACAGCTATTTTGTATAGCAACCAACAAAGTCATCATAGCCAGAATGATCGCCAACGTTCGGAACGGATAGGCACCCTAAGAAGAAGAAGCGTAGAAGAACATTGATTCATCATGTTACCAATATAATCGACTACCAATAAATTTGTTTCTGTGTAAAATAATATTGCTTAATCTTTTTATGACTTTAACAAGACATATTTTGACAGCTAATGCAAAAATTATTATTTTAGTATTTTTTGTATTTAAATAAGACACATTTTTTTTATATTTCCTTTAAGTAAAAATAAAATTAAAAAAAAATAGTTTCAGTAATATATGGGTTAAAATAAAATTGTGGCTTTTTCTCGACAAAAACAGTAAATTATGTTTGATGATTTTTGATCAGGAGTATCGTCATTTAATTATTTTAAATGTGTCTAATAAAATACACGTACATATTATTAAAAACTATACGTTTATTATAATTTCGGTGCTAAACTTGAGCATAGCATAAGCAAATCAGTAACTAGAAATAACCTATTGTATGAATTATTTTCGCGCTCTCAATAATAATATAATTATCTAAATTCTGAAGTACAATAACAGAATGGTTAAACAAACATTTTCTCTAAACAACCTAAAGATAACATATGGAAATCAAATAAAAATATTTATATATGATTTGCACAGAAGCCTGATACGTACACCGTACAGTGGCGAAGAAAAGGGAGATTATATTAGGGAGATTAGAATAATTAATATTGCTCTTTATTCTCTATAAATTTTATTTCTATATAAATTCATACTTTTTAACGAAATAATTTTTGATGAACGATTTGATACGTGTACCTGAACGAGTAAACATCGAATTTTTCTGTTATCGTGAATTACCGTGTTTATAGAGTTTTTGTGAAAATAGACAAGTTCAAGACAATAAGAAAGTGCATCGTGCCTATATACGTGTACTTTTGCTGGTGCACATAATCGCTAAACTTGCATAAAAAATACTTAGTTAAGTGTATAATAACCTCACAAGAAAAGAACTACAAATTAGGACATTACTTTAAGTTGCTCACTTTCACCACTATGGTGAATGATAAGTTGATGCCTTCCGACTCTCAACAATGATTTTAAACAAAGAAGAGGTCTTTAACTACTGAGAGAGTTCAAATCTAACAATGTCTAAAATGGTAGCCAACATAAAACTTAATCACCATCAGTAACATATCTTACACTGCTGCAGTAAAATCTGCACCTAAACCAACGTTCGCAAAAAAATGATCAGACCGTGGTTCTGCATACCAAGAATAATTTGAAGCTATACCACTAAATTCATGTAATTGATACTATCATTAGTGTCAAGAACATTTGTTTCATATCCAGCATATCAAATAATATGGTAGATATTTACTTATCTAATTCTGAACTTCGAAAAGTTGATAAATTCTCATTCATTCATTAAAATTCATACAGTGGCACTCAATATTCGGAAGCTTATATCTCCAACTAAAAGAAATAATAATTTTTTAATATGTATGATCTTTTATAGCTTATGATCTAGCTGAAAATGCTATAAAAATTCTTAGCTGACAATTAGTATTCCCCAAATCGTTTCTCAAAGCAGGTATCCTTGTTGGTGAATAAAGCCATGTTTTGAGCTTTAAGCGCCAAGTTTTTATATTTTCTCCTTTTGATAACGACGAACTACAAACATCTATAACTGTTTTATACGATGGTAATGAACATAGAATATTTCTTTCTCCAGATATAATAAGATGTTTAATCTGCAAGTAAACAGGATATGCTACAAATAACTGCATAAATCTCCCATCTTTAATTATTCCTATATAGTCAGATACTCAATCCACCATTTATAACAATAAACCTAGCACGAATACAAATGAAAAGACCTATCATTTTAAGACATTTCAGCCATAGGCCAAAAAAGTTCTCCTTCGGAATCATTATGTCGAATTATTTCTGCATGTCTACCTGAATCAGAATGACGAATCTAGTTTTCCTGCAACTTGGTAGCTTAAAATTTCAAAACTATTTCTCTTTATATTCCATTTGAATTAAATACTAAATAACAATCCAAGAAAGAAGAAGCAAAAAACAGAACTAGTATCTCCGATATTACTAAACTTGACATTAGTGGACTGGACATTCCCTAAATATCCAGGTCATTGTGAATTTTCTGTTTAGATAGATATCATGGAGCTTTACTTATCATACGAAGTATTTTGGATTGGAATGTTAGGAGTATCTTGGTACTTAAAGGTTTTCTGAAGCCCGATAGTTCTATTCCATATGTACCTACAAACTGGTATGATAATAGCTTTGTACAGAAGCAGTTTATTTTCAAGAGATAAGTGGGATCTTTTGTTAATTTACTAATTTATATTTTTAAGTTTAATATCTAGTTGTTTTCGTTTAGTTTTATTGTGTATTTTTCATGTGAGTTGTTCATTCAGATACAATGTCAGGTATTTGACAACTGGTTTTAAAGAAATCGGGGCATTCTTAATAAAAACTTGTGAACATGAAGTTTTTCTTTTTATAAAAGTAATTTGTACTAATTTGCGGGTAAAACCCTGATAAATGCTACCCTGACATACGCCAGATTCCATTATGTAACTGTCTTCAATTTTAAAAAGTAACGGTCAGTAAAATATAATTTTAGACTAAATTATAGTTGCCATACTCTATAGAATGCCTGTTGTATATCAAGGAACACTCCAGCGAAAAACTTTTTCTCTTCAAAGAGATATATCGTCATTTTCATCGTTAGTCAGGATACACTGCGAATACTGTGGTTTTTTCTTAGCTTTCCATATATAGTGGTGTACGTGTAAGTGGCTCGAAATATAAAACTGGAAGGATTCGTTTTTTCTCATATGGTACTTTACTTAGTCCATTATATCCTGTTTAGCTACATTTTATTTAGTAGATTTCTCGGCTTTTGTCATATGTAGCAAGCTTTTTTCGGCTTAAAGTTATCTTATATGAAAGGGGATATTATTGGTTTCTTGCAAACTTTAGGTCCAGTGGAAATGATATTTGGAAGAAAATATATGCAATCAAAAATATCAACAAGACATTATAATTTGTGTTAAAATTAATATTGATGGTAATCTAAAAGTTAAAAGCCTTAGGATTATAAATAGTTTAAAAGAAATTCTTGAACAAATTAACAATTTCTTGCCCATTAGCAGCAGACTCATTCCTGTAAAACATAGCATTAGATATAATGTAACTGAAACGTTTATCATTAACATAATGTCAAAATAATTTAGTCTTTAAACTATTGCAACATCATAATGTTATGAAGACCAGGGCGTTAATCAACACCACACTGCTGGAAAAAACGAGGTGAAAAATTCTTTGAATATCCCTAAGGATATTCATAAAAACGCCCACCGTTTCATCCATCCAAATGATGCTCTGCCCGACTGCTCAACCCTTGGTTCGTTTTCTGTCCCCACACCAATCCCAGAAAGGTTCAGGAAATAAAAAAACTTATGAAATCATAGTAAAGGTATATATATATATATATATATATATATATATATATATATATATATATATATATATTTATTAAATAATAATAAACAGAATTTATATTATTATGAATGAGAAACAAAAATGAATTTTTAAACTGAGACTCAAAGATTCTGTCGGTTGCCGGTATAGAATAATTAAATTATAAAAAAGTAATCAGCTTTATTTCATTATAAAGAGTCGTTAAATTCTCCAGGAAAGGTTCCGATCTTTGTGGAGGTTAGCTGCTATCGGGGGTTTTTGGCCTAGCTTATAGCAATCATTTATGTCCCCAGGTTGGTAAATGGTTTTCAAATTATATTCTGGTGCATCAGTGGATTTAAGGTAGTATGGGTGGTTGCTTATTGTTTCCCCAAGGTAGTGTTGCATTGTATTTGTATATATATATATATATATATATATATATATATATATATATATAACTTAAAACTTTAAGATTAAAGATCTCCACCTGAACAATGAACCATACCATACCATACCATACTCATCATTAGACCATATTGTGTTAAGTAAATGGTAGTCACCAAATATACGGATATTAATTGACGGAAATAACAGAACAATATTTTGAACGGAGTGGCAGTATTAAATTTAAAACTCACGTTACATTTGTAGCGGAATGTAAAAACCCCGTATAACAAACTGAGCCCCACAGATCTGGCATAAAATATAATGTTGTTCTATGCAATCTTTAAAAATTGAAATAAACTGAGATTAAAAATTGTTATTTATGAATAATAAAACTCCATCTCCTTAAATTTCTTACTCTTTCTACTGTTTCTATCACTCCTATAAATAATAAAACCTTTACAGTTTAATTCACTATCTATTGTGCTGTTGATTAAGTTACTGCCGACTAAAATAATTATATCAAAATAGCCGCATGAAAAACTGTTTAAGAGATTTACAGGTTTGGTATGTAGACCACCTACACTTTGGTAATATAGAGTTACTGGGATAGAGACTAGTTTTTTTATTTAGCTAATACCACGGTTGGTATACCATTAAGATAACAAGTAATCAAGTTAATCTCTGCAGTAAATGTTCTTTTCATTAAGTCCTTTTTAACAGCCCTTTATACATATTGATCCATTTTTTTTCTTGCCATTGGAGTACTTAAATGCGGTTCCACGAAGTTTTCCAAGTTTAAGCTCAAAAACTGTGACATTATCACATATGACTTTGATAGATCTATTCTTATCTGAGGATTTCTCTATTCATATAACTCGACTATTCCTATGCGTTGCTGGACTTCATATTATTCAGCACTAGATATATCCGCAGTATTATAGCCTTTAAGAGTCACAATCTTATACTTTAGTATACTTTTTTTTTCAAACTTAATAATTTTCCTATAAAATATTGGAGCACTTTTAAATACGTCTCTACGTGTACTAAAAAAAGATTAGTAACCGTTTTTGCAACAGAAAAGCTCTTGTCTCAGAAGTCGACGATCCACAACATATTTCTACCAAATTTAGTTTTACAGCTTTCACAAACAATGTTTTGTTTTTTATCATGAGCCATGACCACGTAGTTTATGAAAAAAATGTTAAAAGCGATGAAAAAAGCAATTTAATAGTCTAATAAATAAAGAATATGACAGAAAATAGTAAAGATACGTAAAGAAACATAAATATCAAATTATCAGTTTGGTTTTATAAAATTCAGATCAACAACAGACGCAGTTTTTGTTGTAACGCAGCTGATGAAAATAATTCATAAAATACTGGTAATATCGCTTGCTTTTATAGTTCTAGTTTCTAGGTCCTAGTTTCTGAGTTGAAGTTCTATAAGTTCTATGTAGGACTAGCTATGATGGTGGCATTGAATTAAGGACAGTTGATTATAAAGGAAAGCAAAAAATTCATGATCCAAATTAACAAACTGATTTTGATAATGCTGAGATCATTATCATCCCATAAGAGTTGACAAAATCCTCAAAAAAACAGAAAGAAAGATCATAGGCGACATCGAGAAACAGGGTCAGGACACTCATGTCTGTAAAGATGGATAATACTTCCGTAAACCAAGATAAAAATGTATGGAAAAATATTCCAAGCCGACTCAAAATGGGCAGGGCTCCTCTGACACCGTCTAGTATACTTTTAAATTCAATTCATTCAATTCATATTCAATAGATAATACAGTTACCATTTATTTGCTCTCTGCTTTATATAAGAAATATTATCATTTACAATTGTTAACACGTGATCGGATGATTCACAAAATGCGGCAGTTAAACTTAAGAGCCGTGTGTTTTTTCGGGCAGTTAAACGTAAAAGAGAAAGAAGTCGGTACAATCTTTCGCAGAGTCAAATTTTGGCCAGGAGAATATTGCAACAAGGGCTAGGACGAGGAAGCGCTGTTGCCAGTTTAGATCAAATCCGAACACCGACTCTACGTAAGAACGTGATATATTTATGTTTTACAACCAAAACTAATCTTACGAAACAGGTGTATATTGTTGTTTACTCTGTTTTTTATTATTTATTATTCAACGGTTGGCAATATAAAACTAATCTACTACAATTGCTCTCATTTTTGTTTGCTTACCACAACCTAATACAATTAAAAACATTTTTTAATTAAATATAACATTGAAATCACAGATATAATAATCAATATTTACGTGGCTTCATAAAATTCTAACTTGTCTTGAGGTCTTCTTTCCAGTAAAAAATTGCTCGACAGTAATTAAAAAACAAATTCTTAAATATGTTCTTCATTCAACAATTCTGTTTTGGTTTACATTAAAATACTTTTAATAATCTACCACTGGTAATATGTACCTGATTAAGTATAGAGAACTAATATTAAATTATTAACTCATTAGAAATGAGTAAATTGTATATATTTTAATGCTATTCGTTTCCTCCTTATAATAATATGACCAATAATTTGCCACATTGTATTACTTTATTAAGTCCAAAAAAATATATCTACTCCTTTCTAGTCGCACGTCTCTGTATAAAGGGTTACATTTGGAAAGTTATAAGCGAATTAGATTCAAAGGAAGTGTAAACAACCAGAAGCGTATTTTGAAAATTATTGGTATGGTATACGATTTGATGAAAGACAAATAGTGAAATGTAGAAAATAAATAGGGATTTAACTCGTTATATAAATATAATTCCTTTAAGAAAATCACAGACATTTATTGGAAACTAAGCAAAATCATGTGTATGTTTTTCTTAGTCACATTCTATACTCTATTATCTCATTATTTAAAATAATTAATAATAAAACCAATATTTAATTGATTTAAATAAATAATCTGAGTTGCAAATATCAAAACACAAATATGTGGTCCAAGTTTATAAAAACTAACGAGTTCCGCCCAATAACTCAAAAGTATTCTTACCTAATAAAACACATAAAATTCTGAAAAATAGGAAAAAACAAACTTCTTCTTCTTTTTCGTGCAACTATGATTACTCCTGTTTGTCTGCCTCTTATTCTGTTTCAGTCGTTGTTGACGGTACATTATACACCTTTTTGGCGGCCTTACAACGCGTCTTTTGCTATACGGTTTGTTGTTTTTAAAGATGTTCGCTAATCTATCTGGTCCCATTCGGTTTACATGTTCGTTCCAGTTTTTTTTTCTTGTTTTTCTTCACCTGTTAATATTTTGAATTTTGCATTGTTCGCGTATACATCTGTAGGTTTGTCTGTATCTTAGTGATATGCCCGCTTTTGATCTTAATAATTTCATTTCGATATTTTTGATTTGTTGTTTCGTCGTTTTTATATCACTCCTTGTCTCTTTAACATTTTTAGACAGGTTTTACCGCTGTCTTGTATACTTTCATTTTGCTTTCCGTGGTCAGATATTTGTTTCTTCATATGGTTTCTCGGAGACAACCACTTACTCTTGCCGCTATTGATACTAGGCTTGTGGTCTCTGTTCTTATATCCCTCTCACTAGTGATCTCTTTTCCTAGGTAATTAAATTTCATTCCTTTTTCTACAATTTTGCCGTCTGTTTCTAGTTTGCATCTATAACGCGCCTTGCATTTATACGCGGCTCTTCATTGATCACTATACATTTAGTTTTTTCTACTGATATTCTCATATTAAATTTGTTTGGTGTGATATTGAAGGTGTGGAGCTGCCTTTGTAGGTAATCTTCATTACCAGCAATTAGTACTGCATCATCGGCATAGCATAGTATCGTGATTTTATGTGCTCCCATGTGGTATCCGTGTCGTTTTCTTACTTCGGAATTATTTAATTCATCACCATATTGAATAACAATGGGCTGAGCGAGTCTCCTTGACGGATTCCTCCTTTAGTTCTATGCATTATGTTTCTCTTGTTGGCATTATAACTCTGGTTTTGTTATTCTTGTTAATTTCAATAATTGTCCTTATTATCTGATGGTCTATTTATTCAGATTGTAATACATTTAAGATGTCATTTCGCTTTACCCTGTCAAAAACACTTTTAAATCTACAAAGCACATATATGCTGGTTTTCCATATGTAATAGACTTCTCTATTATTTCTCTAATAATAAAAATTGCATCTTTTGTGCTGCGGTTCTTCCGTAAGCCTTGTTCTTCATTTGATATATTCGGTTTTTCCTCGATTTTATCTTTTATGACTGCACAAACAAAATGACGGTATTAGATTTTGATTCGATACAGAGCAACGACAAGCCGCATATACGTATTTCGACCTCTTTAGGTTTCCTCAGTACGGTATAGCCACTACTCCGTATCGAAACAAACTCTTTTCCCGTCGTAGACCATAGTTATCAAAAATAACTATGTAGAGACGTAACTACGCCATCTAAGAACAAAAAGAGAAATCATACGATTTCTACCTGGCGAAATCGAATTCAAATCTCAGCCACCGTGCTTTCTAAAACTTGCAAAGCAAACAGCTTGATGAATAAATCGGCAAGGGAATTTAAGATTGCATTCCAAATGCCGTTCATCATGACCAAAATTCGTAGTGAATTCAATTTCTGGTACTCCAAACGAAGCAAAGAAATAAACAAAATGACGGTATTAGATTTTGATTCTTTGATACTTCATTTGGAGCACCAGAAATTGAATTCACTACGAATTTTGGCCATGATGAACGGCATTTGGAATGCAATATTAGATTCCCTTGCCCATTTATTCATCAAGCTGTTTGCTTTGCAAGTTTTAGAAAGCACGGTGGCTGAGATTTGAATTCGATTTCGCCAGGTAGAAATCGTAAGATCTCTCTTTTTATTTTATGACTGCCGTTACCAATTTTAATGTACTATTGATCAGATTAATGCCTCTATAATTTTCAGGATTTGTCGAGTCTCAGTTTTTAAGTATCGGTAGCAGTAGACTTTCCTTCCATTCCGCCGGTACTACTCCAATATTTATTATATCGATGAATAATTTTAGAAGCCATTTGCGTAATATTGTTTCTCCATATTTTAGCAGTTGTATCATGGGTGTCGTTAATGATTATTTCTCTGTTCTCTTCCTCTCCTTCTCCATATAATTTCGTGAAAGGCTTAGTCCATTGTTCCCCGTAATGTTATCTATCCGCACAAATTCCTTTATTTCTGTTTTTTGTCTCCTTATCATCTTCCATACCTTTTTCTGGGATCCATAGAGGTCGTGTTCCATATTTTTGGTAAATTTCTCCCAGTGTTATTTTTTGATGCTATCTCTGTCTTGGTTTACTCTATTCCTGATTCTCACGTAGTCTTCTCGTTCCTCCGGAGTCTTTACTCCTTTGTATGTTAGGAAAGCTTGTTACTTTTCATTTGCTAGTGCTTTAGCCCTTTCGTTGTACCATGGAGTTTTGTGTTCTCGTTTAGTTCTGTTAACTTTTCTTCTATCTAAAGCTTTTTCCGCAGCTTGTAGAATACATTTTTTAATAATTTTCCAGGTTTCTTCTATATTCTTTTTAGGTTCTAGGTTATGGCTATTTAGCTTTTCTGTTAGTCTGTTTCTATACAAGTTTTGTATCCCTTCTTTTTTAAGCTATGTTTAACTTTTCTTCTACTTAGTTAAAAAACAAACTTGTTAAAAACAAACTTAATGTATAATTAAATTAAAGAAGAGTTTTATTAAGTATGTAAATTTAATTTTTAGAAAATTCATAAGAAATTATCTTAAACAAAACTAAAATTTTTTGTTTGCCTTACATGATCCATCAACCATCAGAGCTATTAGCGTGTATGGATTTTGTTTCAAAATTAGAATTGAGAACAATATATGAGATAATTAGAAGTAGACATAAATCTAAACAAACTAAAATACAAAGGTACTAAACTTTTGATAAATGCTTGCAGTCTCTGAGGAAGGTGAAAATATTTTGTGTATCACTGTCTTTTACAAGTGTACTATTTAATGTTGGTGGAATGCTATACATTTTTCGTTGCACTTTATACTTGGGCCACTGCAGTGAACAATGTTAGACCACTAAGACACTTTTACACACTACACACAGGAATCTCAGTTCGTTTTAGTAAGTAGTCATGTGATAACCGATTATGACCAATAAATTAATCTAGAAGCGAGTGAAGGTTATTTATTCTCTTCTATTCTCCATGTATTCTAATTTATTGTAGTAGTTTTTCTTATAATTTTAGGTTGGTGCATAGAGATATTAGATTTTCTTCTGCATTTTGGGCTAGTGTAACGAGAACGTTCCTTTAATATTTCGTAAACATTTTTTGAATAAATTTTAAAATCCCAATCCTCTTAATGATTTCCTAAATTCTTAAAATTTAAGTTGGTATTAAACAACGCCACCTACTGCGCTGTAAGGGACATGACCATCGGTCTAATAATTAGAGCTCATTCTGGTTTTAACTTTTTCGTAAACAACTTCGTTTATCAGGGAAAAAAGCGTAGGCGACAGAGCGAGGCTAAATTTGTTTTAAAGAATATTAATGTTGTTGGGGAAGGAAAGTATGGAGTTTTTCAGTTGTTTTACAGTGTAGAATCGTTGATTTAAAAGCCACCTCTAGTCGGTAAGTCCTTTAAATTATAAATAAAAAGTGTAAAAACTATCAGCCATTTTATCTTCTATAATATCGTCACTTTTTCTTCGATAGTGTAATATCTCTCTATCATTTCTCACATTATTTCCTTAACAAACATTCTGGATTTATATATAATAATGTTATAAAATCATATCAATTTTCTATTTTATTTCCCAGCCTTAAAAAGATATAATTATCCATCGTTAAATTATCTATAATCTATTAAGACCACCTGTAAAAATATTCTGCCTTACTGTCCTTTTATATTCAAAAATGTATCCGTGTATCAAAAATATTTCCTTAAAATTATCGATTTAATCAATTTATTTTACATCAAATAGTGTCAGACCATGCGAAGGTCACATTAGCTACAAAATCATTACAGCTTTTTCCTTTGATACAAGCTTTCCAGCAACTTTTTGTCATATTTTTTCCCATCTTTTTATTAGGTGTAAGGAGGAATAGTAACTCAATTGTTCTCTTTAGCCTACCCCCAAGAAGTTAAATCCAGAATCAAGGATTTTTCTTTTATTTAATTTTGTTGGGGAATTAAACTACTACACGCGGAAAAGAAATTACGTTTTGATTTTGCCCATTTGCCGTCTGTTCCATCAGGGGTCCAGAGCTCTCCCGACTACTCTTGGACCAATTCCGGATACCAGCCGAAAGACCTCCCTTATTTAGAGGGTGGAACCTTGTTAATTTTTATATTGTTTATCCATTAATTTAATAATTTTGTTCATAATATTTTTTCTTTCAATCATAAATTTCAATCATAAGCATTAATTTTTTTTACGTTCAGGTTGAAGTTTTAAATCCTCCCTTGTAACTCGGTTGTACGATTTTTTGTGTACACATTTATTCAGAGAGTTATTTTTTTTTTAGATTTTATTATCATTATATATTAAAACGTTTGGACACTTATCTCGTCAAGATAGTGTCCTTATTACTTCCTACTATTATATTCAATAAAGCCAGAAGCCAAAGTTGCATCTCTGAGGCAAATAAATTACCTTTTTAGGTCAATTATTACCATTTTTTTTGTCCATATTTCCTTATTTGTAAATTTAGATCATCCAGGATCAGTTGCATAACCAGGGCATTTATTTTTTGTATATAACTAGATTAGCTGTACATAATTGGTGGTGGGTATATTAAATTTAGATTGTATATATTTGGCTAGGGATTAAAGTTTTTGTGAAAACTAAATATTTCAATTCATACCTATATCCTTTTTTTATTTTAGCAAATAGCTTTACAAGATACCTTGGACAGTTTAGGCAAATACTTTCCTGGCGCCCACTCACATTTTGGAGCAACTTCTATAATCATTTTTATTTATCTTAATTATATACCTATAGATTTTTTTTTATTAACTTGTCATTCATTTTCTAATTCTACGGTCTCTGTAGGGCATGCAAATTGGCCGAATTCTCCTTTGAGTGTCAAGCAGTCACTCTCCGGCACCTTCTGCTAGCCAGCTTAAATTATACGTTATCCTTTCCATTATCCAACAGCCCAAAGCATTTTTGTTATATTGGTGTCCAACGGCGAACAAATCTTTTTTTTTTTTTGTTATACTAGTAGGTGAATTATTTGCTCTTTTGTGTACAACCTCAAAACTTTCAGTTTTAGTATGTGACAATAGCCAGTTAAAGTTAATTTCAATGGTTCAATATTCTTATTATATGCATATTTTAGTTGCTTTTTAATAAAAGGGGTAGCGAATGAACATAGTAGAGTTGGTTTAATGCCATTATTAAACTGAACGAATCTGTTTTAATGATATTTCTCTTTTATGTTTGTATATTTTTAGAACGCGTGCTTTTGGTATAACAAAAAGTTCATCAGAGAACGTTGTTGTATATAAAGATAATTTGTAGGCTACTATGTAATCTTATGTGTAGATTGCTGCCCCAGTTTCGTCTTTGTTTTTGAAGGCATCGTTGTAAACTTTGAAACAGCTATCATATTTGCTTAATATTTCAATAAATTCCTGATTAGATTGACTTGTACTCTAGTCGTCAGAGACGAAAATGACATTGAACCTCTAAAAATCACACTCACAAGAAGAATTTTGCTGAGCATATTAATTTTGAGACTACAAACATGATGCAAGAAAGTTTACCACTTTTACTCCTGGGTTTCTCTTGAAACCCCCCTTGCAGGGATGTAAAAACGCAGAAAAAATTGATTTTTGTTCAGGTCCCGATAGTATATTTCCAAGGTAATCTATTTACACTTATTCTTTAATACTGATTACATCAATTTATATTTTAAATCTGGTTGGCTATTTGGTGGTTTTTTAGTTTTAGTTTTATGAGATGAGATTGCCATATTAAATTCTTTTGCTTTTTTAATGTTTTTGATAATATGGTTCATGATTACATCTATGATTAAATTGAACTCTAGATAGTCAAATTATTGTAAAAAGAAATAAACTTAAAGACCTAGGGTCGGTATTACAGAGTAATGGGTACATCTATGCAGTAGAATTAGAATGTACTGAATAAAGTGAAAGAAAGTAATTAGCGATTTATGTGATTGTGTTATGGAAAATGTTCATCATCATCATCATCACCACCCCCCTCAGCCCTTTGCGCCCACTGCTGGACATGAGCCTCCCTCATTTTTGTCTATTGCTCTGTATCTTGAGCACTTTACATCAAATTTCTTAACTTTTTCTTGAGATCGTCATTCCAACGCGTAGGAAGTCTTCCTCTACTTCTTTTATCTAACCTCGGCCTCCACTCAAGCAATCTCTTCGTCCACCTTTCATCACTGATTCGGTCGACGTGTCCAGCCCAGTTCCATTTCATCGTGGCAATTCGGAAAATTACATCGGTAACTCCTATTCTTCGTCTTAAGTCATCTTCATTTCTAATTCGGTCACAAACCGATATACTCAGCATTGACCTTTCATACTGACATACTTTCTATTTTCCTTTGAGCTATTTGCTGCGTTTTAGAAGTTTTAGCTGTCAATGTCAAAGTTTTGGCACCATAGGTCATCACAGGCAACACACATTGGTCAAATGTTTTACGTTTTAAAGCAATTTGTATATCGCTTTTAACACGTTCACTGCACATGTGGCCATTGGCGACATGAGCATATTGCCTGCAGTGCTGATGTCGGTAAAAGGCGGCAAGGGTACGCTCTGTTTTATATTGTTACTAGTCTCTTAGCATTGTTAGTGTGTAGACGTGTGTTTGCGAGCGTAAATTTAAAGGACGAAAAAAAGTTTTTTTTGCGTTCGTTTGCCGTTTTGTGTTTTGTTTTGCATACTACGGTAGTATAAAATAAGACTTAATTATGGACAGTGAAGCCGGCCCTTTGGGTGTAAAAAGGCCGATATTTCAGCCTAAAAATCCTAAAAAATTAAATGAGGACGAAATCAAAATATTGGCGAACCTTAGCGAAGATGAAATTAATCCCTTTGAGGATAGTAGTAGTGACTGGACTGATGAATTTACTGCCGGAGAGGACATTCTCATGAATAACATGAATAACACTCCTGCGCAAACGTCAACAAGAGATGAAAAGACGACGATGGCTCCACCTACATCAGCAACCCCTACATGGCAAAGCGTTTTTTCGGGATTTAAAAATATATTATTTTCAAAACGTTGTTTTGAATTTTTTATTTTTATTAGACGAAAATATTTTAAATAATCTAGTTAATTTTACAAATGAGTACGCACTAGAAGTATTTTTTGCAAAAGCTGAAACTGAATCGTCTCGAATTTCGCAATGGAAAGATTTAACGGTGCCAGAATTTCTTAAGTTTATTGGGTTAATTCTACATACTGGAACTATAAAACTTAATAGATACCAAGATTATTGGAAAAAGATAGGCTTTTTAATATATTCTGTTTTTCAAGCCATATGAGTAGAGATTGGTTTCTACTTATTTTGCGTTGTTTGCACTTCGTAAAAAGTCCAGACTCTTCTGAACCAAAACCTGAAGATCGTTTGTACAAAATACGCGGTCTAATAGATTATTTTAACACAAAAATGTGCGACGTATATTACCACAGTAAAGAACTTTCGCTAGACGAACCTATGGCCCTTTGGCGAGGGCGGCTAGTTTTGCGCCAATATATTAAGAACAAAAGACACAAGTACGGCATAAAACTTTACAGGATAACGGAGCCACATTAAATAGTTCTTAAATTTCTTGTTTATACCGGCCAGTTGGATGATATGAGAAAAAAAGGACATACAGAAAAAGTGGTGTTACACCTGCTAAAAGAAAAATTAAATATTGGACATTCAGTCTATATGGATAATTTCTATAATAGTCATTTATTAGCAAAAAAGTTATTAGCATCAGATATTATACTGGGACGCTCCGATTGGATAGAAAAAATAATCCTGAAGAGATAAAAAAAAGCTAAACTTTCTAAGGGAGACACTATTGCAAGATATACAGACGACGTAATGATTGCAATATGAAGGGATAGAAGCGATGTGGCTTACATATCTACAGAACATGAAAACTGCTTAAAAAAATTAAAACTAAAAGGGAGAAGAAATATTAAAGCCTCGTCCAATTCTACAGTACAATAAGTTTATGAGTGGCATCGATTATCAAGATCAAATGATGGCCTATTACCCAACTATTCATAAAACAATAAGGTGGTATAAAAAATTGGCCATTCATATTTTTCAGATTATTCTGCTAAATGCTTTTTTACTTTTCAATAAATTTTTTGGAAATAAGTTAGATATTTATAACTTTAGACTACAGATTATAGCAGCATTGCTCACGGAGACGTCAGAACCAATTCTGTGCTCTAAATCTAAAATAAAGGAACATTTTCCCACACAATTATCCGCAACCAATGCCTCGGGTAGAATTATTAGAAAACGATGCAAAAATTGTTACAAACATAAAGTTAGAAAAGAAACACTTTTTCATTGTGAAACGTGTATTGACAAACCTGCGTTGTGTATATCTGATTGCTGAAGTACCACAAAAATTTGTAAAAAGAACGTTTTATTTTTGTGCAATACTAAGATATATATATATATATATATATATATATATATATATATATATATATATATATATATATATATATGTATATATATATATATATATATATATATATATATATATTATATATATATATATATATATATATATATATATATATATATATATATATATATATATATATATATACATATAGAGTGTGTATAACGACGCTAAGAATACAATTCTTTGGAGGGTAACTTTCGGGAAAGCGTCAAAACAAGGATCAGCTAGAGATTGTATAAGCCAGTTTGGTGTAGAACTTTATTCTAAATGTGAAATTTTCGGTGATATGTTGTCACCTTCATCAGCACCTAAATGGAAAACCTATTTTAGTACAAGTGGTGGAAATCAACATTTAAAAACCTACATTGAAAATGTTCAGTTGGTCCTAGTGGTGAAGAACACTGTTACAAATATGTTAAAAATATTAAAAAATACATTTAAAACTTTGAATAAAAACATTACAACACAACAGGGTATTTTTTCAAATACAAACACAACAAAAAAATCTAAAATTTAAAACCTACAAAAACTGCAACTTCATGTTAAAGGTAGAAAAGAAGAATTATTCTTCTTTTTTTAAAACATATTTCTCATTTCTGTCAATATCCGGATGTCATATGTAACGAGGTTATAATTTTCACATTTGCACCTCATGAATATGGAAAGAAAGAACCCAAGGAAACATAATTAGCAGGGAAATGAAGTCTTTTCTCAAGTACAGGTAGGTAATCTATGACTTATGATAAGTTCCCTACATTCTCCAGTTTGTTACATCTTGTCAAGTCCTGTTGAAGTAGAAAGGAATAAATACAACTTAAGTTTTCAACATCTTTCCTACAGTTCATAGAAGAGCTGCAGTTATGGATGTAGCACATTTCTATGAAGTTTGTCTTAAATTGGTTGTCAACCCTCTTCAGTACTTGCACATTTTCATAGTTAGCAATGTGTCCAGTATTCTTAATATGTTGGCTAAAGGCTGTGCAGGTGGGCTTCCTCACTACATCACTCTTGTGCAACGCTATTCTTTTTGAGAGTTTCTGGCTGGTTTGACCGACATACACTTCTGAACAATAACCACATGGAATAGAATACACTACATTGAAGTTATCCAGTTTTTTAACTTTTTCTGTCAGGTGAGTAAAATATGTCTCTAATCTTTTGTACACTGAATTTGCTATCACTATGTTGAACTGTCTGAAAAGGTTTGTGATCTGTGGTGATAAACCTCTGATGTAAGGCAATCTCCCATAGAAAACTTCTACTGTTTCTCCTTCTTATGTTTGTCTTCGGTGTGTTCTAACTGTTGGCATATCTTGGAATAGCAGTTTATTAAGAAGCATCTTAGGGTAGTGATTTTTTCTAAGAATCTCATACAATCTTGATGTTCTTATTGTAGTGAGAAGGGTGACAAATTATTTTTATTCTATTTTTCAGACCTTTGATGATGTTAATCTTCTGCTTCACTCGTATCATCGAGACAAGCAGACCTATGGAAGATAGACCCCTATCTTCCATTGCACCTTTTACTTCTTGTCTCCACGATCTTCTTGGTCTTCCCTTTTTCCTGCGGTTAGTGGGGATCCACTGTAACATTCTCTTTGGCCATGGTTGATCATTCATCCTTTTTTCATGGCCATACCATTTCGGCCTTTTGCATTCTATAGTTTCCAGGATGTCAATGTCTATGCCCATACGCTCTCTGATTTTAGTATTCCTTACTCTATCTCTTCTAGTGAGTTGGCAACATCTTCTCCAATAATTCATTTCCATAGCTTTAATTTTAGATTCGTCATTTTTATTTATTACCCAAAGCTCTGAACCATATGTAGTAATGCTTTCTATGATACTTTTGTATATCCTAATTTTTGTGTTTCGGGTGATGTGGTTATTCCAAAGTATACTATTCAGTTGACGTATTGCCTTGATTTCCTTGACCAATTCTAGTAGCTAGTTCCTTTGTATTCCGACCATTGTTTGTAATGTTTACACCGAGATAATTATAGCTATCAGTATTTTGAATTTGTTTGCTTCCTAGTTCTAAGTGCTTTTCTTCACCTCCCACTACTAGGTACTCTGTTTTTGATTGATTAATTGTTAAGCCCCACTTATATTCATCTCAAGTATATTCTTCATCTTGATCTTCTGCAAGTATAACTTGGTCATTAGCAAAAAACGCAAGCTGTACAGTGTATCGTCTCCAATTTTAACACCCATATGAAAAAGTGACAATTTTTTTGTCACTTTTTGTCCAATCTTTATTACACTCGTCATATCATCATACGACTCTTGTTACTATCTTGTTACTACATCTACTCTCGAATATTCTTGTCTTCTAGCATATGTACGCATAAGAACGACCAGTACGAAAGCCACTCTGATCTTTAGCGTCTTCCCAACAATCTTCAATTCGGCTTTTAATTATCTTCCCGTAGACTCTACAGATTAAGTTAGTTACACTAAGCCCTCCGTAGTTCTTACAATATTTTCTCTCGCTTTTATTTTTGTATAGATTGCTGATATTTGCAGTTTTCCATTCTGGGGGTAGCTCTTCTCCTCTCAAAAATAAGTTAAAAGTATAAGCCAATAGCTAAAATAGTTTGTCAGGGCCATATTTAATCAGTTCATTGGGTACTCCCTCCGGTCCTGGAGCCTTTCCATTTTTCATAGCGTTGGCGTGTTTTTTTTAATTTCTTCTGGTGTAATTTCAGTTTCTTCGCGGTAAGAAATATCATATTTTTGGTAGCCAATATCTTGAAATTCTGTTCGATCTTTTGTCAGCATTTGTTCATAATATTCGATCCATAATTCTGGGGCTATTAGAGTTAACCTACTGCATTCTTTCCTATCTGTTCTACTACCTCTAATTATTTTTCAGGCTTCTTTACTTCTTGGTGTATCCATAATATTTTCTACGTTATCGCAGGCTTTATTCCAAATCTCATTTTTTTCTTTACTTACCTCGTTTTTTACTTCTTTGTTTAAGCTGTTGTACTGTTTTCGATAGTAAGGGTCCTTTGTTACTAGCCATTTGTTATACATATTCTTCTTTTTACCCACAAGATCTTCTATTTCTTTATTCCACCATTCATTTCTATTTTTTATGCTATCCACTTCTCCAATAGCTTCCATTGCAGTTTTGTCAAGAGCTTTTATAATTTCGTTGTACGTGTTAACTGGTGAGGAGTAACAAAAACCGTGCAATTTCAGATTCAACCTCATTCGATACAGAAACTGGGTAGACTCATTTTCAAAACCTTGTAGATTATATCTCTTTGTTGAAATGTCTTGCAGTATCATTGAACTTTCGTTTACTTTTTGTCGTTGGCTTCCTTTAAATGTAAATAGTAGTGACGCTTTAAGCAAATGGTGACTAGATCCACATTGTGCTCCTCGATAGACTCTAACGTTATTAACCTTTATTGTGGAGTTTTCTTTGCATATGCAGTAATCGATTATTGATTTCAAATTCCTCGCTGGCTGAATTCATGTGAATTTATGAATATCCTTGTGCTCATAATATCCATTCATTATCGTTAAATTCATATCATCGCAGAAACTTATTAATTTTTCATCGTTTTTATTTATTTTTTCTTCTCCAAATGGACCGATCACTTTGCTATTTACTTTTCTTCCCGTTCTAGCATATATTTTTTTTACTAATTGTTTATTTATTCTTTTAAGTTAACATTATAAAAAACAGTTAAGATATACTTCAGTTCGGTAGGGACGTATCCATTTCCAGATACGCAGCGAACGTGTTAAAGATGTCTTTATGTTTTCCACAGGCTCTCTATGCTACGTTTATTCTTCTTCGTAATTCGCATGTTTGGTTGTTTCTTGTGATCTTTATTTCGTGTCCAAGATTTATGTATCTTTCCACCAGCTCTACTTCGTTGTCTACAATATTGATATTTCCGCTAGATACTAGGTTTGTTATGAATTTTGTTTTAGAGATGTTTATTTTAAGACACACATGAAGTTCATGTGGTATTGTACATATCTCCTTGATGTTGTCCGAGAACAAAACGTCGAGAATGTCGTTTGCGAGTTTTAAGTTTGCTAATCTTTTACCGTCAATGTTCAGTGTTTTCTTTTTCCAACCGAGTTTTTTTAGAAGCATATTCTAATACTGCCATAAACAGTTTAGGCAATACGGTATCTCGCTGTTGGACTCGTCTGCTGATTGGGATATAATCCGTGTTTTTACGAACATGTGTATATCGGTAGTCAATGCGGCATATTTGTTGTGCGTGCAGTATTTTATCAAATTCTACCGTGTCAAAGACTTTATGGAAATCTACAAAAGCCAGAACGAGTGGTCGTTTATATTTGATAGTCTTTTCTATTGCCGTTTAAATACTCTGTAGGTGATTATTTATTCCAAATCCGGTACGAAATTTCGCTTGCTCTAATGTCTGGTAGAAGTCAAGTTTTTTCTTAAGCCGATTCGTTACTATTCTTGTAAGGAGTTTGTATAGGTGACTAAAAAGACTTATAGGTCTTTAGTTTTCTATTTCATGGGGACCTCCTTTTTTGTACAATAGACTAACCTCAGCATTGTGTCATTTGTCGGATATATTACTGTCCAAAAGGAACATGTTAAAAATATTTTTTATTTTCCTAAGTAGGCAAGTGCCTCCGATTTTGATTACATCAGTAACTACAGAATCTTCGCCTGTAGATTTGTTATTCTAAGCTTTTCTAAGGGCTATTTTTATTTCATCCATTGTGGTTTTCGGTAGTAGTTCTGACCCTTTGTTGATAATGTCCTTTTTCCTAGTTAATATTTCTGGTACTTAATCTTCTCTGCTATTTGCTTTGTGTTGGCTCGTGTACAGCAATTATTAGAAGTCTTCAACTATTTTAGGAGTTTCCTCCATGTTGGTTGTAAGATGACCATTTCTATCTTTAATTTTTATTATTTGCCTTGTCCCCTAGTCTTTTTCTCAATACTTTTATACTTCTGTTGTTCTCAATAGTATGTTCGATTTCTTTTTGTTTGTATTTTCGAGTGTCTTGTCTAAGAGCTTTAGATATTTCTTTATTTAATTTTTGTAGTTTGTCGACTTTAGTTTCCGTCTTGCTTCTCATTTTTCCCCTTTTCTGCATTAGTTGCCTAGTATTTTGGCTAATCTTCTCTTCTTCTCGAGTTCTAGGACATAATTTATTTTAACATTCCAGTAAAGCATTTGTTAATTTATTATTTAAGTCGTTTATATTATTTTCTGTTTGATTGGTTTTTCTTTCTAATCATCTTATATCTCTCATTCTTTAAGCTTATTTCTATTTTACCCCGTACCATTCTGTGATCGCTACTGATAACAAATCTGTTTAGAACCGAGGTTAATGTTATGAACCGAGATGAACACGTCTCTTGTTTCAAAAAACGGTGTGTTTTTTGTCTAAACAATATATTTCGTTTTGAATTTTTTCATTAGGAGTTTGCCATGTCAATCTTCTCTGTGGTTTCTTTAAAACAATCTGTTTATTTGGAATAGTTCATGTTGCAGTATGAACCTTAACATTATTTCGCCATGTTCATTTCTACCATCCAAGCCAAAGTTTCCCAGTGGTGTTTCTGTAGGGTTGGATTTCATTCCTGTTTTGGTATTAAAATTACCACATATAAAAGTAAAATGTCCTTGATGATCTTTAAGAGCGGTTTAAATATCATCATAGAATAGATCCACTTTTTCTTCATCATGGTTTGTTGTTGGTGCATAAACCTGTATTATTTTTATATTATACCTTGTATTCAATTTAAGAGTAAGACAAATCATTCGTGTGGAAAAATTCTTTAGTAATAATATATTTGTTTGCACCTACGTGGTAAAAACTACGTCCTGACTTTAGTTTAATTAAGTGTTCGTCACGTCTTCTGACTTCGCTGAGACCGACTATGGCGTTTTCTAGTTCGCACTCAAGTTCAGTAAGTCTTTTTATCAGATAGTAGGAAACGTGCATTATATGCTCCTATATAACGTCTCGTCTTATTAGGGTAACTTATTATTATTATCCAGATTTAGCCATACGGCTCACACTCCCCCTAAGGGGAAAATTCACTCATCCCAGATACCTACGGTATCAAAAGGATTGAGCTCTGGTGGGACTCTTTCCATGTTATCGAGTCCTAGGTGACTTGGTACGTCGGTGTATCTCCTAAAAATTTTCGCACGCATCTAGACGTCGAAAGTAGCACAGCTTTCTGCATGACCTTATATAGATGTTCATTTAGACCCAGCTTTTTTATGTTTTCTAGGAGGTTCTTCGGAATGACTCCAGTGGTAGAAAGAATAATCGGTATCGTCTGGGTACTTTCCATTCTCCATTGTCTTCTTATTTGTATTTCCAGATCTCTGTACTTGGCGATCTTTTTGTTGTACTTAACACGCAGATTATTGTTGTTAGGTATCGCCACATCGATTAGAGTTGTTTGTCTTGTTAGTTTATTAACTAGCACGAGATCTGGTCTATTATGTGCTACAGTTTGGTCTGTGAGCACAGTGCGATCCCAGTGTAGCTTGTAGTTGTCATTCTCAAGCATACTTTCTGGAACGTATTGATAATATGGGAGATGGTTTGTTTGTAGAAGTCCCAGTTTAATAGCTATCTCTTGATGAAGGATCTTCCCTACTGAGTCATGCCGTTCCTTATATTCAGTTGCAGCAAATGCCTGGCAGCCTCCGGTGAGATGTTGGATCGTTTCTTGGGCTTGACATCCATATCGGCATTTGTCGTTTTGGACCTGAGGGTCTTTGACAATATATTTCAGGTAATTTTTGGTTGGTATAACCTGATCCTGAATGGCAAGTAATGAACCTTCTGTTTTAGGGAACATCTTTCCTGATGTCAGCCAATAGTTCGACGCTATATTGTCGACATAGTCTTGACTGACTTCATTCGGATGTCGCCCGTGAAGAGGTTTACCCATCCAGATGCGCATTTTTTCGTTAATATTTCATTATTATCCCAGATTTAGCCATACGGCTCACACTCCCTCTAAGGGGAAAATTCACTCATTCCAGATACCTTCTTCTTTTCTTCAAGTGCCCTGTCCGTTGCGAACGTTGGCTATTAACATGGCAATTTTGATCTTGTTTGCGGCGCTTCTGAATAGTTCGACCGATTTGAGCCCGAACCACTTCCGCAGATTTTGGAGCCACGAGTGTCTTCTCCTGCCTGGCCCTCGCTTACTGTCTATTTTTCCCTGGACAATCAATTGTAGCAGACGGTACTTATCGTGTCTCAATATGTGGCCTAGATATTCAAGCTTTCTTTGTTTAATTGTATTCACGATTTCTTTCTCCTTTTCGATTCTTTGGAGTACCTCTATGTTGGTGACATGTTCGGTCCAGGATATACGAAGAATGCGTCGGTACACCCACATTTCGAATGCTTCTAGTTTTCTCGTTAGCGTCTCCGTCAGCGTCCAGGCCTCCACGCCATACAGCAAGATCGGAAAAATGTAGCATTTAACTATACGTAGTTTTAGGGGAAGAGACAAATCCTTGCTTATGAGGAGCTTTTTCATATTGCTAAATGCTGCTCTAGCTTGTTCTATTCTCGCCTTAATTTCTATGGTCTGTTCCCATTTTGCATTTACGTTGGTGCCAAGGTACACATAAGATTCTACATGGTCAATTAATATGTTACTTATCCGTAATTGTCGAGCAGGTTGTTGCTTTTTGCTTATCAGCATCCACTTTGTCTTCTTGAAGTTGAGGCTCAGGCCGTATTCCTCACTAACTGAATAAAGTCTTTCCATTACTTGTTGTAATTCGTCTATGGTACTGGCAAGGATCACCGTGTCGTCGGCGTATCTTACCTACGGTATCAAAAGGCTTGAGCTCTGGTGGGACTCTTTCCGTGTTATCGAGCCCTAGGTGACTTGGTATGTCGTAGTATCTCCCAGAAATTTTCGTACACATCTGGAGGTCGCGAGGAGTACAGCTTTCTGCATGGCCTTATAAAGATGTTCATTTAGACCCAGCTGTTTTATGTTCGCTAGGAGGTTTTGGGAATAACACCAGTAGTAGATAGAACAATAGGTACTGTCTGGGTACTTTCCATTCTCCATTGTCTCTTGATTTGTATTTCCAGATCTCTATACTTGGCGATCTTTTCGTTGTATTTAACAAGCAAATTGTTAGTGTTAGGTATCGCCACATCAATAAGTGTTGTTTGCCTGGTAATTTTATTCACTAGTATGAGATCCGGTCTATTATGGGCCACTGGTTGGTCTGTGAGCACAGTGCGGTCCCAGTATAGCTTGTAGTTGTCATTTTCAAGCATTCTGTCAGGGACATATTGATAGTAAGGAAGATGGTCGGTTTGGAGAAGTCCCAGTTTGTCAGCTAGTTCTTGGTGGATAATCTTTCCTACTAAGTCATGGCGTTCTTTATAATCAGTACCGACAAATGCCTGGCAGCCACCGGTAAGATGTTGGATGGTTTCTTGGGCTTGGCATCCATATCGGCATTTGTCATTTTGGACTTGAGGATCTTTAACAATATATTTCAGGTAATTTTTAGTTGGAATAACCTGATCCTGAATGGCAAGTAGGAAACCTTCAGTCTCGGGAAACATCTTTCCTGATGTCAACCAATAGTTCGACGCTGTATTGTCGACATATTCTTGGTTGATCTCATTGAGATGTCGCCCATGCAGAGGTTTACTCATCCAGGTGCGCATTTTTTCTTGCTTAGTCAGATGGTTTGTGCGCATTTCTTGTTCCCTCAGTTTAAGCGGCGTTGTGTCATCTACTGCGCAAATTGCTCGATGTAAAGTAGATGTCTCAGCCTGTACCTGAAAATAAGATCTTAAATTAGCAATTTGTTTATCTAATTGCTCACCTATATCCATAAGTCCTCTTCCTCCTTGATACCGCGGTAATGTTGTTCTCTCTACTGCACTGCGTGGATGATGTTTTTGCGCCTTTGTGAGAAGTGTTCTTACTTTCCGCTGAAGAACCTCTATATCCGTTTTTGACCACTTTATAATAGCAAATAAGTAGCTCAGCGCGGAACAGTTTAGTTGTCTTATTCTTCGCACGAACTCCGAAGTTAGTTCAGTTTTCATCTGTTTATGGTCAATTTTCCGCGTCTGTTTTACTCCGAGATATTTGTAAATATCATTTTCACCCATTGCCTCGATGTTTTGGCCATCTTGCATATCGAAACCTCCGGGCAATTTTCCTCTGACTATATTTAGTATACGACACTTGTCTAGTCCAAAATGTATACTGATATCATTTGAGAAAGTTTCTACAGTTTTTAGCATCTGATCTGAAGTTATTTCGAGTGGAAGCCATTAGTTTCAAATCATCCATATACAACAGATGATTAAGCTTCGCCACAACAGTGTTGTTATTTTTGATGCTAAATCCTGAGTCAGTGGAGTTCAGCAGCTGAGATAGTGGGTTCATCGCTAGGCAGAACCAAAGTGAACTCAACGAGTCCCCCTGGACAAGGCCCCGGTTAATAGCGATATCTTCAGTTTCGATATTGGTTTCACCAGGTATTTGAAGGTGAATTTTAGTCTTCCACTTTGCCATTATATGCTTCAAAAAGGACACGAGATTATCATCGACTTTATATATTTTCAATATATCTATAAGCCATTCATGCGGCACTGAGTCAAAAGCCTTCTTGTAGTCAATGAAGGCAGTAAACAGGTTTCGTTTTTTGGTGTATGCCTGGTTAGAAATGACTGAGTCGATAATAAGTTGTTCTGAGTTGGGGCTCTATGATATTGTTCAGAGCACAGTGTTGGTAGATACGCCGGGCCACACAGGATGTGACCAATTTGTACAAAGTTGGAAGACAAGTAATTGGCGGTACTTGGCTGGATCTTGGGTGTTATTTTGATCCTTCGGTATTAGATAAGTGGTTCCCTGAGTAAGAAATGATGGTATTTCCTGTAAATTAGAAATAATATTATTAATAAATACTGTTAAAAGCTCATGAACACTCCAAACTTCTTTAACCAGAAGTTTTGAACTCCGTCTGGTCCAGGAGATTTCCAGTTATGAAGCTCTTTGATGATGTTCAAGACTTCTTCAGTGGTGAAAGGTTCATAAGGAATATTTCTATAGTGTTGAAAATTGTTCTCCGTGTCTTCAATCCATCCAGCATTGTTATTATGGGTAGCTGGCATCGAAAGTTGATTTCCTCAAAACTCATGAATTTCTTCTTGGCTTGGGTAGGATTTATTTACATTTTCTACAGTGGAATTTAGTTTCCTATAGAAAGCCTTTTCTGAATTCTCAAAAAGTATATTGTCGCATTTACGGTTGTTACTAACTTTGTATCTCCTTAAGCGACCTGAATAAACAGAGAGTTTTTGTTTTAATGTGTCTAGGCAGTGTTGAGCTGTGTTGTTTTCTGGATCATGTTGTGAGTGTCTTGAAGTGTTCAGAATAATTTCTTCAGCTCTTTTAATTAGTTTTTGACTTCTTACTTCTCGGATGTATTCCGTAATTTGCCCAATATCCCTGAGCAATAATTCAATTGTCCTCAGCAGTCTTTTTTCCTAGGGTGCAATTCTGTTTTCAGTCCTTCCGATATTAGTTCCCCGTCGTGTTCTGATCTTAATGCCCATAACATTAGCAATTGCTGTTGCTGTACAGTAAATCAGCATATGCAAATATTCTAATGTATGTGCTTCCACGATATAATTGGGTAGGACTTCAGTGTTCATAATTTGTAACATCGCACCTAGTTTCTTACAAGAGTTTATTTTTGGTAGCGGTGGTCTGCTAAGTGGGTTTGTACCATTAAACTATTGTATGGCACGTGCCATTTCTCTTACCAGGCTATTGTGTAACTCGTTGTTGTCCTGCTGGGTATTAACAGGTTGAGTGTCTTGTATAAAGGGCTCAGAAATCTGCTCATTTGGGATTTCATTATGGTCTTGATCCACAACTAGCTGTTGGTTATGAATCTCCCGTTCGACTTTGCTTCTAATGGTAGCGCGTCTAGCCTCTGGGATAAGATTATTTCTTATAATTACCCGGTATTGATCTGCTATTCGCTGTTCAGATACTTCAATCTCTGGATACTCCCTGCAAAATTCGGCATACAGTTGTTGTCTATAGCCGATCGTTTCTCGACCGAGGTTCGTCACCTTGTAATAGAAGCGCAAAATGTTTTCATTTATAGACATAGTCCATTTTATGCGCTGCCTCGGTCGTCCCGCTTGTGTGAGCGCCGGCTGATGTTCCAGCGCAGCACCTTCAGCGAGTGGAGCTCTTGTTGTTGTTTGGCTCACTTGTGGTTGTTGTTGTTGTTGGGCTGTAGCTGACTGTATGACAGGGGCCCGCCTCCTCAACACCCTGCCACCGACATCCCGCATGCTGTCACGCCCAGCGCCGGCTCCAGACGTACCCTGGCGATCCCCAGGCAGCGACCCTAAACATAAATAATTATTAGTCTCCATTTTCATGGGTGTGCATTTTATACCTACTGCCAGGTGTCAGTTTTTGTTCCACGACAGGTATTCCTGTTACCCTCTGGGTATCGGTTCTAAAAATACCCAGAGAGCATCCCCCATTCGGAGGGGGCTGCGCCTGATAGAAGAACTGATAAAAAAACTCCCACAGGTTATTATTATTATTATTATTATATAACAAATGAGGGCAGAGGAGCGAACTCCTATTATGCCCAAAAAGCAAAAATAAACAAAAATAAAATATATCCTTATAAAACTAATGCTAATTATAAAGTTAAGTACAGTTAAACAATTAACAAAAATTGAATTGTGACACAATAATTAAATAAATAATGCTGTTCGAGAATAAAATATCCTATCCTATAAAAAAAATAAAGCGCTATCAAGTTTATTTTTAAAGATGTTAACACTAGCTGCCGATTTGATCCAAATTGTTCCAGATATTAAAGATTCTGTTTGGCAAGAAGTTCACCCTGGACCTTGCTGTAGTTTTTTCCCTCTTTAATTGGTATCGATGGCCTCTTAATCTTTCGTCTTGATTCAAAGTGAATATGGTGTTAAGGTTCCCAAAATTATGTTTTAAAATACGGAAGGACATAATTAGGTCACCTCAAAGACGTCGCTGCTCGAATGTCGTAAGATGAGCCATGAATAGTCTATCTTCATATTACGTCTTACACTGCCGTATGCTAGTCTTGTGGCTTTACGCTGAACGTTTTCAATTAGGATATAATCGCGACTGAGATCTGGATTTCACACTGGTCCGGCAAACTCAAGAATAGGTCTAACGTATATTGGGTAAAGTTTACTAACAGAGGTTAGAGATATGCGTGCAAAAATTTACGGATCAAAAACAGTTTCGAGTAAAAACGTTTACACACCGACACTATGTGATCAGACAAATTTAAGTCACTATAAATTATCACTCCGAGATCGTTGTGTGAGGATACAGAGTTTAAAGGATGTCCATTAAGAAAGTGCGGCAGTGCTGGGTTATATTTGCCGATATGTAAAACAACGCATTTTTCAATCTTAAGCAGAAGGAACCATTCTGACGACCATTTGAATATTGCGTCAAGATCTTGTTGAAGAATATGTTGGTTAATAGTTGGATTCACATATACCTTCGTATCAGCAGCGTAAATGGAAACCTTACTGGATACAATAAGCGGAAGATCACTAGTGTAGACCCAAAAAAATAGCGATCCAAGTACTGATTCTTGTGGAACTCTTGACTCGCTTATCTAGTGAGTGGTTTTCCCCAACACGAACCCTAAGTATCTGTCGGATAAAAAATCTTGTATGGGACTTCTTCCTGTCTTTTTAATTTTTTGTCTCCCCTTCCAGAATCCATGGGACAGACTGATAATTTATCAGTAGTGCAAGATTCTGGAAATAATTTCCTACTTGTCTGGGGTATTTGCGTGTTTTCAACTGACATTTTCATGGGAGTATTTAGCCTTTAAACACCACGCTGGCTAGACGTGTTGGTGAGTTTTTGTTTCAGCCGGCCATTCTGGTCCGACGCTGTTTGCGGCCGCCCACTCTGGATTAGACGCCGCGGGTTGTGATTTTATACTATACTGGACAAGGGACCATAGCAGGTGCTAGCTTCTTGGGTCAAGAAGCTTCTGGAATCTGCGAAGGGCAGGGCTTGGCCACTTTGCCTAATAGCACTGTCCAATAGAATTTAAAGGACTTCAAAGGAGTTCCTACCCGCTACCCTAATGGAAAATGTTTGACAGTTTAAAATAAAGAGCAACAACGAAAGAATGTGGCGGAACTGAGAATAAATAAATAGAAAGTGGAACAAGGATTGTATTTATAATAAGTATATTAGAGGAAATCTAAGGGTGGTACCAATTGATGCACTAAGGATAAAGTTAGGGTAATTTGGGCATATTGAACGTCGAGACAATAATTACCTAATACTAAGAATTACTAAGTATATTAGAGGAAATCTAAGGGTGGTACCAATTGATGCATTAAGGATGAAGTTAAGGTAATTTGGGCGTATTGAACGTAGATACAATATTTACCTAATACTAAGAATTACTTACTTTCAAGTTCATAGAAGAAACAAAAAAGGCCTACAAAGAGACACTTAGACAGAGCATGTCGGTAAAGTGGAATGATACCCCAGACGTATAACTATAAATGGCAGTGAAATAGAACAAGTCCAGGAATATATCTACTTAGGCCAAATCTAAAACTTGACAAAGAGAACCAAAGTGCGAAAATTACTAGAAGAACAAGACTAGCATGGGCAGAATTTGGAAAACTTAGTTGGATACCTAAAAACCGCAAAATACCCCAATACTTGAGAAGCAAAGTGTTCAACCAATGCATCCTTCCTATCATGACATATGAATGCCAAACCTGGACCCTAACCAAGGCAAACATAAATAAACTAGCCACAACAGAAATGACAATGGAAAGAGCAATGTTAGGTATACGACTGTCATATAAAAAGAGGAACGACTGGTTAAGATCAAAAACAAAAGTTGTAACGACCATATTTTGCCTACCACAGGGGCATTAATATAAGGGGTAGAAAATTGGGGGAAGAAATTAAGGGGGTGGAGATAAGGCAAGCAAAATAATCGCTACTGATGCGAACGGCACTCAGGGTTTCGTAGGAGAGCTGGGGTCGTGGATAAGTAAAAGATAGGGGCATTGGAATGGGGGAACTACAAAAAAAGAAATAAAGGGCTCTTGGGACAAACAAAATAAAAATAAACAAGAAACACCTCAAGGAATTTAATATACGGCGCCACTTGAGGTGCCTAATTATGCCTATTACAACCACTAGTTGTAACTAGGGAAATAATTAGAAAACAAAATCAAAACATAAAAAACATATCTTTTTCAAATAAACTCAAAAAGGGTTACTCAAAAAAAAATAAACAAAAAGTTAAGACAACAAAATTTTACCTTTAATTATGTGTACCACAAACAGTTACAAAACAAATGATAATTACAAAAAACAAAATTGAAATCATATAGATCTTTCAATGCAGTTTAGATTAAGGTCAACTTAAAAAAAAACAAAACAAATTCAAAACTTATGGTTAGTTATGTGTATAAGAATAATTATTATGACAGCCAAATCCTAATTATTATAATTTTACTTATTACAAATTTTTCAACTTGTCATGAAAGCAATTATTAATGATAAATGTCTATTTTTCACTTTAAAAAAAATTTAACAAAAAAAGTACCTGACTTTACTAAATATTAGTTTTGGGGCTGGAACTGGATTTCTAAACGCTGCAAATAACACAAATGCGTCTCCAAGCTTCAGAATGGTCTGGAATGACCAGGGACAAACAAATAGACGAAGGAAGTTGAAGTTCGGCTGGATCATCGGGCTTCGGGTCAAAAAAAAAATTGCAAACTTCTAAGCTTGGCTTTTCAAAACTTCATTGAAAATACGATGGCCTCTTATATCGTTGTAACAGCTTACAAATCTTCCATTTAGGACATAATACAACACATATAACTTTCCATAAACAGGATCTGTCGGCTTTCTGGAGATTACACGCCGAGCTCTTAACTGCCACCACACTACACATTTTCCCATGACAAAAGAGAAAAAAAAAAACGAAAAAACATTACGAATTTGAAGAAAAATTCGGACTCCAATAAAACTACAAACGCTCGTGACAGCGGTTTCACCGAGAGTGACGAAATTAAAAATTTGTTCGCTTAACTTGAAAATCAACGAACTGCTGAAATAGCAAAACCAACGAACGACGTAGATATCCTTTGAAACGCATTTACATGAAAAGAAATCGCCGCAGTAAAATAAACAACAATTAAATGGATTTATTACTCTACGACGTTAGAATGATTGAAAACACTTTTCGAAAGATACGAACTAAAAAACAGAAAACATTCTTCGTTTTATTAAGACGATTTCATATACGAGGCGACTTTAAATATACTTCAAAGAATCAATCAAATTTAAAATGCTACAATACCCCCACGTAAGAGCGAAAACTGGACTAACAGGAAAAGTTTTCCTTTAGGGCGAACAACAATCAGGTTGGAACAACAGTAGCATTTTCTAACTACTGCAACAACACATAATGACTTCAATAACTCAAACAGAACAAAAAACAACAAACAAAAATCATAACCAAAACTACACATCATAACTGTTTATGGTTCTAACATAATAACATACAAAATAAAACTGGATGCTCGATTTGACGAATCGGCACCAGGTACAGTTCGTTGGCTCTTAAGCACAACGACACAATGGCAGATTTCTACTAAAATGGCTCTTGCCTAACCAAAAACGTGGAACAGACCAGTGTTGAAGTTTCTGGAAGCGAAACGAGAGGTGTTTCCAGCTCAACAAAGGCGGGTGGCCAACAACACAGCTTAGACAAGCTTCGCTATGGTTATCCACATAATAGATAACCAAAACAATATCAAAAAAATAACAAACTCAACTATAACAGTCAAGCAATGAATTTTCAACCACTGGTTGAAAATTAAACACAAACAGAAGAAAACAGGATGGCCAATAGTTCCATAGAAATATCCTCCGGGATCGACACAGCGAAAAATTTCCCAGTCAGGAAACTCCCAAAAGGACAAAAGAAGAAAATAAATCCAAAATGCTAATACAAACTCTTGGAAAAGAGGGGCACATGGCATACAAGCCATAAATGATACACAATCAGTTCAGTCTCAAACTAAATACTTCCAAAAGAAACAAAAAAAAATCGTAACAGTCTTCCAAAGAAAACAAAAAGTTACGACAACACTCCAAAACAAACAAAAACATCTTTACAGATCTCCAAGGGAACATAAGAAACACCATAATCTTCCAAAAGAACAAAAAAATCATTACAGTCCGTCATCAAAAATAAAACTTTTAACTGGGAACATAAATCTCAAAAGCAGGGCAATAAGGGAAAAGAAGAAGAAGAATATATATACACAAGGCAAAAACTAATGACTTATCTTCCTTAAAAGCTCAACAGGTCACCTGGCGGACGAATCCAAAACTCATCGACCTAGCCGTTCCTCTTATGACAACTAATAAGGTCAAAGACACCGTTTGGGAAGGGAATAAAGGGGCAACATCAAGAAATAAACTTCATCACTTCACGAATAATAATTGAATACAACATCGTCATACAAATCAGAAAGAAAACGTTCACTATTCTTCAACAAAACTCGAACAGGGTCACAACATAAAACTGGGGAATTCTAAGTGGATCATTCAACGGTAGTACTAAAAATACTTCAGATGTTTCACTAACATGGTCTCACAATCGACATAAACAAAATTTTCACAATAAACGGCGGCCAGGTACTTTCACCTCAGCAAATCAAAACGTCACAATGGACAATGCAAGTATTTGTACCTCCGCTTCTACCAAATCATAAACATTACATCACAAACACTACAACAAGAAGGAATGCTATTGAGACTCTATCGCCAATAGTCTTACTTCAACACTTAGAAAGGCTTATCTTTTCTAATAATTCACGGAAAGGGGATGCTGCTATGCAGTCTTACACAACAACGGAAATATCCAAGGAAACACAAATCCAGGTCACATGCCTGTACGTCCTATATGATATTTCAAAAACACAATACTCAAATCACAAACTAACACATTTTAGACCATCAACATATCTCCACTACAACATCTGACCACACAAAGACACGGAAAGACACAAAACTAACAGACAGAAAAAACATCACAACACTTTCGCTATGTATTCTCAACAAATCGGCCTTAGCCAGGAATACACGAAGTCGTATCATTATTCTCTCTTCTACTTGTACACAAAAAAGAACTAGGGAGAAACACAAGACTAACAGACAAAAGAAAAATAACAATACTCCGCTTTGTCACTAACAAATCGGCCTTAGCCAAGGACAAACGGAATCGTATCATCATTTCCTCCTACTTATAACACAGAATAGGAACAAAGAAAACACGGGGAAACACGGAAATAACAAACATAAGGCAAATAACAATACTTCGCTTTGTCACTAACAAATCGGCCTTAGCCATGGACAAACGAAATCGTATTATTACTTCCTCCTACTTATAACACAAAAGACAACACGAGAACACACGGACTGACCATGGACTGTAAAATCAGAAACTTTTTCTTTTTCGGGGCTAAAAAAAGTTCACACATTGCCTGGACTATTAAACTTTAAAAATACGAAAAAATTTGACCTATATTTTTCGTACAACAGCTGATTTCTGAAACGCAATAAATTGCAATACTCAATAAGAAGACGAAATAGATAACTTATAAACACTTAAAGAAAGGACAGCGTCTACATACGAAATAAATTATTTCGTTAACGTAAACAAAATTCTTTTCTCAGATATGGGATACTTAAGACGAACTAAGAATAAACAAACTAATATCGTTCACATTTAAAAATGCCGACAATAAGGAATGACATCATTCCAAATACGTATTTTTTAATTCACAAGGAAATAGACGAAAATTATTTCTACATAATTTTACGAAAACTGGACATGAAAGAAAATGGAAATCGTAGCAGTTAACTTGGGACAGGAATAGACTTGATTTAACGGAAAACTGGATAAAAAGCAAATCACAATATAACTGAAAATACAATTCGAAGCAAACTCAGAGCAACTTCACATACAGGGCGGGACAAAAATACTAAAACAATGTTTGGGTGAAAGCAAATACACAATGTATACAAAACAACATACTCGATAAACTTCACATACAGGGTGATACAAAAATACTAATAATATTGACAACTTGACTTTTGAGTGAGCTACACAAAATAACACAACATAAAACACCTTGCTCTTGTTCTGAAAACTAAATGAGACTGCTCCTAGGCAAAACTAAACAGCACCTCCGATCACGAGTATTACACTTGTCATCATTCAGATACAAGACAGGAAACACAAAAGGGGACTCAGGGGAACACAATCTCCTATTAACCCGTGGCATTACATACGCCGTCAAAGCTGGTTAATTAGGGAACAACAGGGGAACACAGGGGACTACTCTTCATATTCACAATCTCCTACTAGCCCGTGGCATAACACAAACGCCGTCAAAGAGGGTCTAGAGGAAACAATGAAATGTCTTAGGACAAAGGACACAAAACAACTATACTCATCAGCTCAAAGAAAAGTCACTCAAACAATAAACACATTTACTCAAAATGACCAGACAAAACAAAATTACAAAAAACGATTATTCTGTAATCAATCAAAAATAAATGGCACAATAACGGTACACTTAATTTGTTACTGTAAATAACTTAAAATTCAATATTAAATCTCAAAATATTTGCTTTCATTTACCAATACACAATAAATACATATAGAAATATTTCTACAGTACATGAAATAAAAGAAACAACATTACATATGTCAATATACAACAAAAACATCTGTTGATATACAATAATACATATGTCAATACAGATACCATACAAAGAAAAAACAACAATACATATGTTGATACAAATACAATAAACAAACTGTTTGTGGGACACCGGGGCACTATCTGGAAGGCAGGGTTTCATAAAAATGGCAGAAAATTATGGCAGAAAAACTGAAAAAGATATGTTGCTTCTGGAAAAGGGACAAAAACCTAAAGATGCAGGAACATTCAAAAGCCTGAAAAAGGCCCCACGCCAAGGGCGCCATTTTTGTAATGAAAGTACAAATGGCGCAAATCTAATACAGGCCACACACGTTGGGCGACATTTTTGTAACGACCATATTTTGCCTACCACAGGGGGCATTAATATAAGGGGTAGAAAATTGGGGGAAGAAATTAAGGGGGTGGAGATAAGGCAAGCAAAATAATCGCTACTGATGCGAACGGCACTCAGGGTTTCGTAGGAGAGCTGGGGTCGTGGATAAGTAAAAGATAGGGGCATTGGAATGGGGGAACTACAAAAAAAGAAATAAAGGGCTCTTGGGACAAACAAAATAAAAATAAACAAGAAACACCTCAAGGAATTTAATATAGGGCGCCACTTGAGGTGCCTAATTATGCCTATTACAACCACTAGTTGTAACTAGGGAAATAATTAGAAAACAAAATCAAAACATAAAAAACATATCTTTTTCAAATAAACTCAAAAAGGGTTACTCAAAAAAAATAAACAAAAAGTTAAGACAACAAAATTTTACCTTTAATTATGTGTACCACAAACAGTTACAAAACAAATGATAATTACAAAAAACAAAATTGAAATCATATAGATCTTTCAATGCAGTTTAGATTAAGGTCAACTTAAAAAAAAACAAAACAAATTCAAAACTTATGGTTAGTTATGTGTATAAGAATAATTATTATGACAGCCAAATCCTAATTATTATAATTTTACTTATTACAAATTTTTCAACTTGTCATGAAAGCAATTATTAATGATAAATGTCTATTTTTCACTTTAAAAAAAATTTAACAAAAAAAGTACCTGACTTCACTAAATATTAGTTTTGGGGCTGGAACTGGATTTCTAAACGCTGCAAATAACACAAATGCGTCTCCAAGCTTCAGAATGGTCTGGAATGACCAGGGACAAACAAATAGACGAAGGAAGTTGAAGTTCGGCTGGATCATCGGGCTTCGGGTCAAAAAAAAAATTGCAAACTTCTAAGCTTGGCTTTTCAAAACTTCATTGAAAATACGATGGCCTCTTATATCGTTGTAACAGCTTACAAATCTTCCATTTAGGACATAATACAACACATATAACTTTCCATAAACAGGATCTGTCGGCTTTCTGGAGATTACACGCCGAGCTCTTAACTGCCACCACACTACACATTTTCCCATGACAAAAGAGAAAAAAAAAACGAAAAAACATTACGAATTTGAAGAAAAATTCGGACTCCAATAAAACTACAAACGCTCGTGACAGCGGTTTCACCGAGAGTGACGAAATTAAAAATTTGTTCGCTTAACTTGAAAATCAACGAACTGCTGAAATAGCAAAACCAACGAACGACGTAGATATCCTTTGAAACGCATTTACATGAAAAGAAATCGCCGCAGTAAAATAAACAACAATTAAATGGATTTATTACTCTACGACGTTAGAATGATTGAAAACACTTTTCGAAAGATACGAACTAAAAAACAGAAAACATTCTTCGTTTTATTAAGACGATTTCATATACGAGGCGACTTTAAATATACTTCAAAGAATCAAACAAATTTAAAATGCTACAAAGTCGAGGACATAACAATAAAAACTGCCAAACTTAAATGGAGCTTCGCGGACTACACTGCTAGACAAAAAGACCAACGTTGGAATACTACAATACAACATTGGAGACCTTACGAAAGTAAACGACCAAGAGAAAGACCACAGATGAGATGGATTGATGACATTAAAAGAATAGCCGGAACAAATTGGAAATATGTTGCTCAGAATAGAGACCGATGGAAGGAGTTGGGAGAGGCCTATGTCCAAACATGGACGATAGAAGGCTAAGAAGAAGAAGAATATACAAGAAACAAGTGAATATAAAGAAAGTGTAAAATATCATATTGCGCAGAGCACAGTGATGATAACAAACTAAGAAATAATTATTAAAAATGGTAATTTAACACGGTAAACACGGTAATTTAAGTTAGCTATGTTAGGCTAAAGGAAAATCTCTACGTGGTCTGCTTGTGACAAATTAAAATAATAATACATAATACAATAGTTAGTACGTTGATCAAAAAATCATTATTTTTGATATATTTATTTGGTATATTTCTATTTTTTGCTTCATATTTAAATTGAAAGTTCTATTATTTTATTTGTTAAAATCAAAGCTATTGTTTTTAAAAGCCATGGTACATAATATAAACAAATATCATTACGGATTATACTTTGTTCAATTATTCCCCGATATCAGCCAATTAGCAAAAGCCGACCTAGTGTGGCCAGAGAATACAAGCTACTAACTTCCAGCTGAGTATATACATCGTGAAAATGAAATTATAACAAACCCATTTCCAACATGATTCCGCTTGACAAACAAAGAGGGCGCTGGAAAACAAATATTGAGGGGGTTAATGCAATAATACTTGAAACTCAATATGGCGGTAATACGAAGCGACAAATAATGTACGCGAACGGCAAGTATTTGTCGTCGATTCACGGTATGCTTTCATGTTTTATGTAAAACGACATGGATTATTTTTTTAGGATACTGTGTGTTTGAGCTTGTGTGACATAGTGGTATTATAATTTGCATGATGCGTTATTAATTAATATTTGAACCCGCCTGGGGTTAAAATTATATCTATGCGGAGTGAGTAAATTCCATACGTTAGTGCAGAAATTATGGCTTTTGATCCATGAAAGCATTTGAAGTTGAAAAGCCTTATACTTGCAATATATAGCAAATATTTGTTAAGTAAATGTTAAAATTATAATCGACATATGAGATAGGAAACTGTAACAAAATCCTTAGTATTACGAACAAAAATTAATATAGTTTTGAAAAATAACAATTTTGGATCTAAAGGATTATTATTGCCGTTAAGCCAAGCCCTTGCTGCTCCCCTGATCGAACCTGATATGCAGCCCTTCAATCCACGGCTGTCTAACGCCTCCCATGGTACGACTAAAGCGACTATATATAAAGATAAATTAGACTGTAAAAAAATATTCTTATATCTATCTTATTTCATATTTTGAGTTAGTTAGTTAGGTTATTCTCTAAGCACAAAATCAAGCTGTGCACTCAGATGAGACCTTAGAATAGCGGCCAACGCGATTTTTTAAAGTACAGCAGATAGCAACGTAGTGTAAAGCGCGTGTAGTGACGGATAAAATTCTCAGTTTGGAGGACGGTAATGTGCAAGCTTGTAATGAGGTCATATAACGATTGTTTCTTCGACTGCAAGTTGTTTGGCAAATTTAATAAAGTAACTCAGAAAAGGTCCTCTGGGTTCAGGAAGACTCGAAAGAACTTTCCAATCGATGACTACCAAGGGAGGTGAAATTTTGTAAATGAATCCAAGGCATCAATGTATCTTCTGTTTTAAATTCTAAAAATGGATAATTTTAAAATCAATTTAAATACTGGCAAATTAAATTGCAAGAAATTAAACTTTATTAAATATTTAGATAAATTAAACAATTAAGCTCAGATTCAAACAAAATTTAAAATACAATAGTCTATCAATCCTTTTGAGTCGGATTTTGTTTTTCTGGATCGGTATGGAATTAAAATTTGTTTTTGTTTAAAATTATATTAATTTCACATTAAGTTCAGATAAATTTTTTTCTCGAGATCCGCCATTTTGTCCGATACATATATGTCCAGTCAGACTTTTTTACATTGCAGCTTTGACATAGTGTGGTGGTTCGTTTTTCTTTTTTTTTTTTGAGAAGAACATCGTTGAGATCTTTTACGAGTCCTTTATTCGATAGATAAATGATATTCCTCGTTAAACATTTTTTTGTTTGTTTGCTGGAGGAGCTAGTGAAGTTGAGCCTTTTCTTTTAACAGCGGCATGGCTTCTTTCCAATGAAGTAAGTCAATAAGATAAACCAGTTACAAAAGGCAAAATTACGTTTTTATTTCCTTTTTAGATCATTGTGTAATACATGAGAATCTCCAATAGCCATCATCAGAAAGCAAACAATACTGTCTATTTTTAGTTGGTAGACTTCCTATCCTACTATTTGGTAGACTTAATATAGGGTTTTAGAATTTTGTTATAGAGGTAGCACCTTTTATCGAAACGAGCACATCGAGCGTCATAGACGGGAGATGGTTCTTGACAACTGGTCCTCATAAGACAACTAACTTTCACTTATGGCTCCACATGCCACACCCTGGGCAACTCCATTGGTCTGCAGGCTAAACTAAGTGAGGGTAGCTAGATATGGCGAAAATTGCACCGAGCAATTGCCAGTATAAGTAATCATCCCACACTTACCGACCAACGGCTTACGGCGGATGAGTTGGTAAGTGGAAGGGCACTCTCATGTCCTGGCGATAAGAAATTGGCACCAAAGGCGAATAAATTAAGTAAATTGTCAACGGCATTGTAAAAGGCAAGCAGAAACTACTGAGTACTTAAAGAGAAAACGAAACTGATCATGGGAATCGGAGCCCAAGATCCGTTAGGGGAGGAACAAACAAGGAATTCCAGTTAATTACTATTTAACTGGGAATAAATCACAATTAAAGATTAAATTACGTTTATTGACATTTCAATTTCCACATCGGAAATCGTTCGCAAAATACAAACAGTGTAAAACAGGCTTATTTCCAGTTGAATAGTAATTAATTTAAAATGCTCAAGAAAATAGCTTCAGAACAATATTAAGGAATTCCAGGTCATTAACCGGCGAAACCGAATTACATACATCGAAACAAGACAAAGTAAAATTATTAAAAGCAAAAATAGGTACGTGAAACCTCAAAAGCATGTATCAACCAGGTAGAATGCATAACATCCTTCAAGAATGAAAATAATGAATATAAATATATTAGGTGCAAGCAAAACATGGTGGCCTAACTCAGGATACCTTTCGACAAAAACCGGTACCTTATAATACTCGGGATATATGGGCAACCAGCATAGATGTGGAGTAGCAATTATTGTTGATAGAGAGGTCAACAAGTCAATAGACGGTTTTGTTACAATCTACACACACAAAACTAAATTTGATTTAAGTATATGCGCCAACAACGGATGCAGCAGGAGATGAAGTAGAAACATTCTACCAACAAATTGAAGTTGCACTGAAAATGACAAAGAACAAGGAAATCGTGGAAGTTATGGGTGATTTCAATGCAAAAATCGAAAAGGGAAGAGCTGAAACAATAATGAGAGATCAAGGACTAGGGGAATGTAACAATACAGGAGATCGTCTTATACAATTCTGTCAAGAACAAAGTCAAATAATAACAAACACGTTCTTTAAATTACCTATGAGACTGTTATATAAATGGGTAAACCAAATCTATTATATAATTATTAAAAAGAGATATCGTAACACCATCAAATCACTTCAAACTTATCCAGGAGCAGATGTCACATCCACTAATCGCTAATGTCACGCTTAATTAGATATTAGACAACTGAAAAAAGCTGATATAAAAAATAAACTCCAACAGGAAATATACCAAAACTTTGATAAATTATATACTAACACCTACGTGATAAACCAACAATGGGAAAAATTAAAAAACTGCCTCCTCGTTCCCTGCAAAAAGATATTAAAAGAACCGATAAGAAAGAGAGACAACTGGATGACCGACGAAATACTCAGCAGGATGGACCATACAAGACAAGCCAGAAATAAATACAGTCACAATTACAAAATAATTAATAATGACAACAGAAAAATGATAAGAGAGGCAAAACTAACTTACTATGAAGAAAAATGTAAAGAAGATCTTAAGAACAAATACGGAAATGAAAATACTATAATAGCGACTGACAAAAAGCTAAAACGATGGAAAGAATATATATGGAAGAGCTCTTTGACGACGAAAGAGAAAACCTACAAGACATACCTACATCTTTCAAGGACAGAGAAACAAGTATAGAAATTACAAAAGAAAAAATATTGTAGGTATGCACCAAAATCACCAGAAAACTGCCTATTGATATCCTTAAAATAATAGAAAATGAGTACATAGATGTCCTTTTAAACCTCTTTAATAAAATTTATCGGTCGGGTGACATATCTAATGAACGGTTGATCTTAACATTTATTTGTCATCCAAAAAACAAAAATGCTAGAGAATACACCGACTACCGCATAATAAGCCTTATGTCTCACACACTTAAAATAATTTTAAAGATCATCCATAAACGCATTTACAGAATACAGGGTAGAAGGAGTCGAGGAAGAAGACGCATCTCCTGGTTGAATAATTTGAGAGCTTGGTTTAACTGCACTTCTGCTGACCTCCTTAGAGCAGCGGCGTCGAAAGTGCGAATTGCCATGATGGTTGCTAACCTTCTTAGAGGAGAAGGCATGTGAAGAAGAAGATAAACGCATTGACCAAATTCTTGATATGGATATTCAAGAAACCCAATTTGGATTCCGTAAAGCTCTCTTTTCATTCAACTTACCAATCCAGAAATTCTTCGAAGTGAACTAAGATATGTACGTCTGTTTTATAGATTACAACAAGGCTTTCGATAAAGTCCGCCACAAAGAGTTAATGGACGTCCTCAAAGCAAAATAGTTACAATACAATGACCTTCAAATTATAACAAATCTATAATAACTTTGATCAAATAAAAGGCAGATATCGAGCACAGTTTTATTAATTAAATGTTTCCCAAGTACTTTCACTTCCTAGAGCATCGTCAGGGGCATTTCGTCAATTTTTGCCTATCCAACAAAAATATAATGTTATAAACATAAAATTGAGCATCACACTACACTACACAAGGACAAACACTTTAAAATTTTAAAATAGGCGAAGCTACCTTATGTTCAGACACTGGAGAGAGAATGACTTCCAGTCTGAACGGAATACGGAAAGTTAAGGTGACCTTACGGGTAAGACCTTACGGATAAGATAATAATTTCTCTTAAATATTTAATAAATTTAATATACACAATTGGGAAACTGAAACAGGAGATTTTAATTGATAGGTTATATATAATTAATGATAACTGTCAGTCTGCCGTAGATTGGACAGTTTAAAAAACCTATGTGAATTATAATTGAACGGATTTTTATAAAACTCGGTATCATATTCGTTTTCAGTGATATAAAAACCCTCTAAGTAATGACTTTTGGCTAACTATATAACTAATTTGCACAAACTCCAGGAAAGGCGTTGATAATACCTTTACCCGGTACCAGGTAGAGAATCCTGCCGGTATCATAATCATATTTAGCGACCTCCAAACCCTTCCAGTTATCGAGTTTTGTTTAATCATATTACTAATTATCACACAAATCCAAAGAAAGGCGATGATGAACTCTTACCGGGCACCAGGTACTTCAGAGGCTCCTGTCGGTATCATGTTTATATTTAGCTACCTCAAAACCCCCCCGAGTAACAAAATTAAACTTATTTTAATTAACCTTCGTCTTCACACGTCGGTAAAATTACATGGAGTCCCATGTAGGTTCCATTTGTATCCCAGAGAAAAAATGCGTATATATAATTTTTATTATAGGAAAATGAAATAAAATTTTAAATTAACACATTTTTAAAATAGTTTCGAAACACAATTCAGATTTCTACTTTATAATCTGAGCCTTCTAAAAATTGCAAGGCAAACAGACGTTGATTAAAGATGTTAAAAGAGACATGGGGAATCTAAAATTTGCATTCCACGACATGTCTTTTACAACTAAGCAGAAATCCTTAGCGAATTGTGCTTCTAGTACTCACACAGAGTAAATCCGAATACAATGAGCAAAGGCAGCAAATATTTGATTTCACGCAAACAAATCCTATGTATCTCTTGATACGTATTTCGACCTAATAGGTCTCGTCAGAAGAGCTATTCATAGGGGTTCTCAACGTGAAAAATCAATATTTTCTGCCTTTTAAGAAGCAACAATAACATGGCTTCAATACGGACGCAATAGCGACAAAAATCGTAAAATAGTCGAAACACATTTCAGATTTCTGCTTTATAATCTGAGCTTTCTAAAAATTGCAAGGCAAACAGACGTTGATTAAAGATGTTAAAAGAGACATGGGGAATCTAAAATTTGCATTCCACGACATGTCTTTTACAACTAAGCAGAAATCCTTAGCGAATTGTGCTTCTAGTACTCACACAGAGTAAATCCGAATACAATGAGCAAAGGCAGCAAATATTTGATTTCACGCAAACAAATCCTATGTATCTCTTGATACGTATTTCGACCTAATAGGTCTCGTCAGAAGAGCTATTCATAGGGGTTCTCAACGTGAACAATCAATATTTTCTGCCTTTTAAGAAGCAACAATAACATGGCTTCAATACGGACGCAATAGCGACAAAAATCGTAAAATAGTCGAAACACATTTCAGATTTCTGCTTTATAATCTGAGCTTTCTAAAAATTGCAAGGCAAACAGACGTTGATAAAAGATGTTAAAAGAGACATGGGGAATCTAAAATTTACATTCCACGACATGTCTTTTACAACTAAGCAGAAATCCTTAGCGAATTGTGCTTCTAGTACTCACACAGACTAAATCCGAATACAATGAGAAAAGGCAGCAAATCTTTGATTTCACGCAAACAAATCCTATGTATCTCTTGATAAGTATTTCGACCTAATAGGTCTCGTCAAAAGAGCTATTCATAGGGGTTCTCAACGTGAAATATCAATATTTTCTGCCTTTTAAGAAGCAACAATAACATGGCTTCAATACGGACGCAATAGCGACAAAAATCGTAAAATAGTTTCGAAACACAATTCAGATTTCTGCTTTATAATCTGAGCCTTCTAATTGCAAGGCAAACAGACGTTGATAAAAGATTAATTACTATTAAACTGGGAATAAGCCACAATTAAAGATAAAAATACGTTTATTGGCGTTTCAATTTCCACTTCGGAAATCGTTCTCAAAATACAAACAGTAAATTAAACAAATTTTGTTTTTTGTTACATAGTGAAAAATTCTTCTAATAATTTAATTTTATCTGACTCATTTATATTGACAATTCAGACATACATTATGCATTTTAAAGTAGATGACTTTAAAATGATATTACCAATATTGTTGAGTTGCGCTCCTGTGACGACTTTACTTATAAGATAGTTCATTCGATTACATAAAATCAACTTTAACTTGAGAATATCCGTCAGAAAAAAATCATAGCATGTAATTCGCCTTTAAAAAGACAAACACATGACATGATGACAGTAAAATTCCCCTGTTAGTGATTCCATAGTAAATTATGAGGGAAAAACCAGGAAAAAACCTCATAATACTATCCCGACATTGTAAGTATTTGTTCGTGAATTTAGTTTACCTTCAACAAACATCAAAATTCTGATTTTATATGTTACGTTATTTAAAAAACATAAATGATGTATCTTCTATACGTTACTGACTTACCAACACTGGTATTTTCTTATTAATAACTTCCTCTTTTAATATTGGTAACCAGATCCTACTACATTCTGCCGAGGAATTTGCGACACAATTGGCTTCATTTAGCATAATTAGAGCCGCTTCTTTGATTTTTCTTTTTTTACCATCCGTTTCTTTTAGGACTACATTTGAATTATTCCATTGAACTCTATGTTCATTATCCCATGCGTGTTTACAGATTTGAGATCTATCAAATTCTTTATTTTTAATATAAGATTGATGTTCACTTATTCTAACATTTAATGGCCTTGACGATTCACCTAAATAAAACTAATCGCATTCACAAGGTATTTTATAAATGCAATTCTTTGTCCTTTCTTGTTCATTGTTAGGTTTGGTTTTGGACAAAATAGATCTCAACGTGTTTGTTGTTTTGAATGTTGTTGAAATGTTGAATTTATTTCCTATCCTTTTAAGTTTTTCTGATAGTCCTTTTATGTACGGTATTGTTATATTCCTCATATTATTCCTTGTGTATGCTGTAGGATCTCGTTCTAAGTTGTTTTGTTCTATTCGATCGATTGTTGAAAATTCCTTATTTATAAACGATAAAGGATAATCATTTTTTAATAAAACAGATGTTAACAAATGTTTCTCCTCCAAGAACGAATTTTCATTAGAACAAGTAATTTTGGCTCTATCGTATAAGGATTTAATTATTCCCTTTTTTACATTAATATTGTGATTTGATTTAAAATTTAAATATCTATTGGTGTGTGTTGGTTTTCTATACACCTGAGTCTCATATCCAGTATCGTTCTTAGAGATTAAAACATCCAGGAAAGGTAGCGTGTTATTATATTCCTTTTCCATGGTAAATGTTATTGTCTCTTCTTTATCGTTTATATCATTTAGGAATGTGTCCAACAAAGTTATTATAATATAATTATTATTATTATATAATGCGTGTTATTATATTCCTTATCTAAATATGTGAAATAGCCTTAAAATAATGCAAGGTAAGTCTTCAATGCGTTTTATATTTTTTCAATTGATATTTTATATGGTTATTTTATTTATCTATGTCTTCAAAAAGTAATAGTTGAAAGAAACTTATAGCATAACCTTAAAATGTTTCTTTTTTGTTTCAGAATCTGACAGTTATTCGGAATATGACGATTCAGAAGAGGACAGAAACTATAATCCAATAGAAGAAAGTAGTAGCGATAGTAATCATGATCTACAAAACATTGCAGATGTTCATTTAAACAAGTCATTAAAGAAAAAGGGCAAACAACGTTTGAGATATAGCGATTTAGATAAGAGGCAAGTAAGAAAACGAAAAAGAAATGCAGGTGAGGAATACGTAGGCTATAAAAACAAGTTAGTAAAAGCAAGAAGTTTGCAAAATTATATACATACTTGCAGATTTCAGTGCAGTCAGAAGCTGTTACTAATAAAGAAAAGAGCGTTACTATCAAACTAAAAAATATGAGAGTTTGCAAAATGTTTTTCTTAAAAACCTTGGATATCAGCAATGGACGTTATTCGAGAATTTTAAATGGGATATCTGACGTTGGAATCACTGCTGTTGATAAAAGAGGAAGAGCTCCATGTCCTAATAAACTATCACAGGATGTAATTGATAAGGTAAAACGACATATTGATATGTTTCCAAAATATACCAGCCATTACACCAGACATTACAATCCCCGTAGACGGTACCTTCCTTCATTTTTGACCATAAGAAAAATGTATAAGTGTTACTTAGAGCATTGTCAAGAAAATAACGAAGCTCCTGTCAAGGAATGGTGCTACAGGAGAGTGTTTAATATCGAATTTAATCTAAGTTTTCATCATCCCTTGTCCGATACTTGTAATAAGTGCGATAAGTTCGAAACATCAATAAAATCGTGCATAAGTGAGTCAGATAAAAAGAAAATAATGTGCGAGAGAGACCTTCATCACCGAAAAGCCGAATCGGGAATACAAGCCAAAAAAGAGGCAAAAATAGTGGCTGAAACTTCAAGGAATGAAGAAATGGTATCAGTTTGTTTCGATCTACAAAAAACTTTAACTACACCAGCACTTACAACCAACAAAGTGTTTTATATGCGAGTATTATGGACATATAATTTTGGAATCCATAATTTGGGCAAGAAATGTGCTTCAATGTATATGTGGGATGAATCGGTAGCATCCAGAGGCTCTATGGAAGTTTCTTCATGTCTTTGGAAATTTATTGCTGGTTTTAATCAAAATACACGACATCTTATTGCATTTAGTGATTCTTGTTCGGGACAAAATAAGAATAAAATATTGTGAAATTTTTTATGTATGTGGTTAAAGAAACTCAGCTAGAAATAATAGACCACAAATTCCTTGAACCGGGACATACCTTCATGGAATGCGATGAAGATTTCGGAGTCATTGAAAAGTACAAAAAGCAAGTATTTTATATTTTTGTACCCAGTGAGTGGATGAAGGCTGTGAGAAACAGTTCTAAGAAGTTTAAATGTGAAGAAATGAAGATGGAGCACTTCATTTCACTCTAAAACTTCAACGAGTACGTGCAGGAAAATATTAAAAAGGATGATGAGAATAAACAGATAAAATGGGGAGAAATAAAATGGATTCGGTTTGAGAAGAAAGACCCATTTACTATGAAATTCAAGTACACTCTCAATGAAGAGACTGAATTTAGAACTGTTAACTGTATGAAGAAGATGCGTGGAAGAATACCTCAGAATATTAGTCTTAGCAAACTGTATAGTTCACCCATGAGTCTGAAGTATGAAAAATGGAAGAATTTACAAGACCTACTATGCTTTGTGCCACCAATTTACCATCAATTTTACAATCAGCTCAATCACACTGCGAAGAAGGGAAACAAGGTCAGAAAAAGAAGCCAATGCTACCTGAAGAAAGAAAAGAGAAGGACAATGAAGATGACGATGAGGTAGACGACAATGATAAAATACTTTTGAGCGACTATGATGATGAGGAAGATATTTAGCTCAGTTGGTAGCACGTCCATATAATATCATTTCGTTATTATTTTTATGCATTTTTTGTTCCTGTATTTTTGTGCAATATACATTTTGTTTTCGTATCTAATGTAGCTTCTTAAATAAATGTTCAAAAAATTACGTGTATTTCTTTTATAAAAGATATTATTTATTTATCTACTCATGGTAATATTTACTTGTACCATTTTTACTCTAAACAACAAAAATGGTACATGTACATTTTGTAAAAAATGTTTCAAAAAAACTAAATGTATATGATTGTAAAAACTGCACATGAAAACATTAAGAACTTACTAATAATAATATCTTGATTGGATTTTAAAATTTTGTTTGGTCTTTTTGTGCCACTACTTAAACTTTAACTCTCATTTTCTCAAAACTATCTAAATGTCACTTGTACCACTTTTCCTCTCAGCCCCTCAATTGTGTTTCGAAACTATTTTAGGATTTTTGTCGCTATTGCGTCCGTATTGAAGCCATGTTATTGTTGCTTCTTAAAAGTCAAAAAATATTGATTTTTCACGTTGAGAACCCCTATGAATAGCTCTTCTGACAAGACCTATTAGGTCAAAATACGTATCAAAAGATACATAGGATTTGTTTGCGTGAAATCAAATATTTGCTGCCTTTTCTCATTTTATTCGGATTTACTCTGTGTGAGTACAAGAAGCACAATTCGCTAAGGATTTCTGCTTAATTGTAAAAGACATGTCGTGGAATGTAAATTTTAGATTCTCCATGTCTCTTTTAACATCTTTTATCAACGTCTGTTTGCCTTGCAATTTTTAGAAGGCTATGATTATAAAGCAGAAATCTGACTTGTGTTTCGAAACTATTTTACGATTTTGTCGCTATTGCGTCCGTATTGAAGCCATGTTATTGTTGCTTCTTAAAAGGTAGAAAATATTGATTTTTCACGTTGAGAACCCCTATGAATAGCTCTTCTGACGAGACCTATTAGGTCGAAATACGTATCAAGAGATACATAGGATTTGTTTGCGTGAAATCAAATATTTGCTGCTTTTTCTCATTTTAACACATTTTACTTACATTAAAGTGTGTATGTCAAACAAAAAAATATATTTCGTCAATTAATTAAATTAACTGTAGGAATAAAAAATAAATCTTAGGACCGAAAACTAGTCTGAAATTTCGTGGCATCGGCTGCAAATTACTTCCTTGAAATGGTGTTCTGCACATACACAATTTTTACACTGCTTACAAAATTGCCTTAATTTCCGATCTTTATTTCGACTACAAGTAGCAACGTTCACTTGAAGATCGTTCACATGGTGCCATTTGCACCTTCACCAGCGCCAACTCTGGAACGACATCTTGCATGTACTGCTTCAACGTCTTACTCAATCGTACTTTCTCAATATATCGCCTAGTAAAATGTTCTTTTAATAAAGCTACTCCTAGATTTAGTAAAAAACTACGTCCATCGTCTTTTTCTCTAGATGAATCCGGGTACTTAATACACCATAAGATGTAAGCGTTCAGGCCAGAAATATCCAATATTTGGCCAAACACTGACATTGGCCATCGGTTGCATATCCTACGAGCAGAGTATTGCTTTATCATCTTATCTGTGGTATCTACTGCACCTTTTGGATAATAATAGTGCAGTATAATATCTGGCTTGTTATTTAATGTTTCATCGGCAACAGCGATAATACAAATGACACAGATTCCCACGCGGGGTACGAATGTACCCCAAGCCGATCATAATTTATTTGTTTTTAATTTGAAACATCGTTACTGATTTTATGAATGGGATGTTATTTGCAATACCCTAATAGACACAAAATAAAATTAGCCAAACGAAACAAGTGCTAATTTTAAAAATATTACAAAAAATGTGTATCTGGGGTACAGTTGTACCCCACCCAGGAAGACGAAGGTTAATATTCGTCCAGTTTTAACTTTGTTAGCATCGAATGCTTTAAATACAATGAGTTCTTCTAAGCACAAATACAGTTTTTCATTTCTTCATGATAAAATATGGTCGCAATGTTTGTAAATGTTATTACGAATTGAATGCCCAAAACCTCATTCGAATAATTTATTGACTTTACGGAGACTTTACGGAAAATCGATAGTGCAGGGTTTCATTTTGTCAACTATAATTAATTATTATTTTTAGTATAGGTAAATAGTTTTATAGATTAAACGTTAATTTATTTGTATGACCACAAAATTAACTGTTTTAAAATAAATTGATTATTTTTATAAATAACTTACTTAAGATGAGAATAGTCCTGCAAATATTCCCAACAATTTAGAGACCTACTGTAATACTACTATTAAGACTTAAATTAAAATATTAATGACCTCAAAAGCTATCTCCTGAACCAGTATAGGTAAAAAAATGTTTGTGTGTGTGGTAAGTTGATTTTAAATTTTGAGAGACAAGATACCACAACGAGACGTGCCGGATTTTCATTTATACATTCTGGACATGAGCATATGTTACCATCATCTAAACGCGATTTCGGCATCTTTTGAATTCTCATCAAGTGTTTCCTCCTATACCATTACAAGCTGAATTAAAATCAGAACCGGATTGAACATTTGTAAAGACTACATAAATGAAGAATAAATATTGAAATTTTAAGTTACTTAATTTTTTTTTTATTTATTGTAGTTTGGGGTATATTCAATGTGAAATTATTTATTATACGTCGAATTTACAGAATCCATTACATAAGTTTTTAGTTATACAGATTTAAATATTTGTTCTATACGTCCTAAAGTACAAAATAAATGGTAACGTTGTTACTATGCACTTTACATACTAATAGAAAGAAATTATAATAAAGAGAAATTGTAAGAATTTAAGTAATTATTAGGTCTATATATATATATAAACTACAATGAAAGCACAAACAGAATTGGCCCCTAGTCCCCGGCAGATCTTAGATGATCAAGGGGTGCGAAGAATCCCCGGGAGGAATAGCCTAAATATTTTAAATACAAACTTTAAGATTGCAACATGGAACGTTAGAAGTCTGTTCGAAACAGGAAAACTAGCAAATGCATGCCACGAAATGAAACGTTTAGGGTTGCAGATATTGGGTTTAAGTGAAGTTAAATGGCCAGGTTCAGGTAAAGTTAAAACCATGAACAAAACTTTCTATTACTCGGGTAATAACGATCCGGCTCATCGTAACGGGGTTGGAGTAATTTTAGAAGACAAATATAACCATGCCGTCACAAACTTTGTGCCATTTTCGGACCGATGTCTTCTTATTCAACTATCCGGAAAGCCAGTAAATATTAACATCATTCAAACTTATGCCCCTACGGCCGATAAACCCATAGAAGAGCTAGAAGCGTGGTATGCTGACGTAGAAAAACTAATAAAGATGACCAAAAAACGAGACCTAACATTTATCTTAGGTGATTTTAATGCCAAGTTAGGTAGAGGAAAAGTTTCTGGATTGATCGGAAACTTCGGACTTGGAGCAAGGAACGACAGGGGAGAGAGAATGACCGAATTCTGCCAACAACACAACATGGTAGTGACAAATACATGGTTTAAATTACACCCTCTCAGATTGTACACATGGACTTCACCACAACACAATGAAAACAGAGTAATCCGTAACCAAATAGATTACATATTGGTCAACAAAAGATATCACAATGCAATCATCAGTGCAAAAACATATCCTGGAACTGACATCAATTCCGATCATAATCCTGTTGTTGCAAAAGTTCGCGCAAGATGGAAACTAATCAAGAAACAAAAGCCTCAACACCAACTAATAGACATCCAAATATTGAAAAACGACACCATACATAAGACAGTAAATAAAGAATTAAACAAAAATTTAGGAAATATTGACCACAATAGAATTAGAGAGTACGATGACATAAACGTTCTGTGGAAAACTATTAAAGAACAAATTAACAATGTAACGGAAAAACATCTAAAAGTAACACCTAGAAATAACAAACAGGAATGGATGACAGAAGAGATTTTACAATTAATGAACAAACGAAGAGAATCTAAAGGAAAAAATGACAAGGACGTAGAATACAAAAGACTAAATAGAATAATTCGAAAAAAAAATAACCGAAGCAAAAGAGAAATGGCTGGAAACAAAATGCGTTGAAATAGAAGAACTGCAACAAAGGCACGATTTTTTTAATTTACATAAAAAGGTAAAAGAGTTTACATCGACTACCAAGAGAACGACTTTTCACACCATGCTGAACACGGATGACAAACTGCTAGAATCAACGGAAGATAAACTGAAAGAATGGGAAAACTATATTAAACTTCTTTTTCACGACATACGAGAAGAACCAAGATTGGAAAATAACAACGAAGGGCCAACAATTCTGAAATCTGAAATCATAAATGCAATTAATCATCTCAAAACAAATAAAAGCCCAGGTCCAGACGGAATATACCCAGAAACGCTCAAATTAATCAGCGAAGAAAATATCGAATTATTTGTCCTTTTATTCAATCGCATTTATGATACAGGTAAAATACCTCAAGATTGGCTGGAGTCAATATTCATCCCACTACCAAAAAAGCCAAACCCACAACACTGCAATGAGTTCCGTCTGATAAGCCTTATGAGTCATGCTGTAAAAGTCCTACTAAAAATCGTACATAATCGTATCTATAGAAAGTGCGAAACAATCATCGGAGACGATCAGTTTGGATTCAGAGCCGGCATGGGAACGAGAGAAGCCCTGTTCAGTTTATTAGTTCTCGCCCAAAAATGCTACGACCAACAGAAAGATATATTTATATGCTTTATAGACTTCGAAAAAGCATTTGATAAAGTAAGACACGACCTACTATTAGAACGTTTGCAAGAAGTCGGTTTAGATGGAAAAGACATCAAATTCTTAAAAAACTTGTACTGGAACCAAAAAGCCAGAGTTAGGATCGAAGGTTCCACATCCGCAGAAGTAGAAATTAGGAGGGGAGTTAGACAGGGATGTGTTCTGTCGCCTCTGCTGTTTAATCTTTACTCCGAGTTTCTATTTAAAGAAGCATTGGAGGATTCCAAGGATGGAGTCAAGGTGAATGGCGTAAATATCAACAGTATCAGATACGCCGATGATACAGTGTTAATTGCGGATTCCGACTCAGGTCTACAACGACTCATCGACAAGACCAACTCGACCTGTGAGCAATTTGGTATGAAAATAAACATTAAAAAAACCAAAGTGATGTCAATCCGAAAAAACCAAAACGTACTTCAACCTTGCACAATAAATGGGCACATCTTAGAACAGGTCAATAGATTTAAGTACCTGGGATGTTGGATCGATAGCAGCCTAAATCCTGATCAAGAAATAAGATCGAGAATAGAACAGGCTAGAAAATCCTTCGAAAAAATAAAAAAACTGCTTTGTGATTCTCGAATAAAACTCGAAATTCGACTACGTTTATCAAAATGCTACGTCTGGTCGACTCTTCTATATGCAGTTGAAACGTGGACCCTTAAAACATCAACCGTAAATAAATTGGAGGCCTTTGAAATGTGGATCTACCGGAGAATACTCAAAATTTCATGGACATCGCATACCTCAAACGAAGAAGTGCTGCATAGAATAGGCAAGGAAAGAGAACTTTTTAACACAGTAAAAGTAAGAAAAACATCATACCTAGGCCACATACTGAGAAATAATAAGTACCAATATGCCCAACTTATAGTGAAAGGAAAAATCGAGGGAAAGAGAGGCCTAGGAAGGAAAAGACTATCATGGCTCAGAAACATCCGACAATGGACAGGGCTAAATTTTGAACAGCTAATAAGAACAGCTGAAGATAGAGAAGAGTTTAAAATTGTAGTAGCCAACCTCCATTGAGGAGAGGGCACTTTAAGAAGAAGAAGGTCTATATACACAAATAATTAAGCTAAGAGGTATTAATGTTTGTAACCTCGCATGTTAAGATTATCTGCAAATTTGAAAATCTAAAATTAAATATTCAAGCATAGGATTAACGATCAGGAAATAGACGTTTCATACATTATACTTGGCAACTCAAGAAATATTGACACCTTAAAATGAAAATATTAGCTATCCTCTTGGGGTGGGTACACAATTATGTAGATATAGCTAGTCAAAATTCACGGGCCCATCGAGTAAGAACTATTGAAGAAGGCGACGAACCAAACGATGAACGTCTAGAAGAAATGGTACGAAAAGTAGTGCGTAATACGATGCCGAAGAGACGCAAGCCCAGATGTTGAAATTGTGGTGACGTAAGTCACATTCACTGTAAATTGCAAGAGAATAATACAACAGTCAGAAAGTTAGAATAGATCGAACACTGGGTCATTCGAAAGTCAATAAAATACTAATACTCAGTCAAGACGACGATGCAGTGCAAATTGTAATCACTGTCTTAGATTAGGAGAACGAATTTGCCCCGTTAGACGAACCACCGTCATTAATGATCAATGGCAGTCTCAACAGGTACAAGACGCTCAAGCAGATAATCCACGTATAAAAAGAGTTTTGGATTGGATGCGTCGAAGTGAAAGACCTTCTTGGTGAGACATTAGTGCATGTAGTCCAGAAGTCAAGTGTTACTGGAACCAATGGAATTGCCTAGTGTTGAAAAATGATCTTTTGTATAGAACCTTTGAGAACGATGATGGTACAGAAACTAAGCTTCAGTTGATTGTACCTAAAAGTAAAGTGTCCGACATCTTGCGTCAGTTGCATGACGGTGCATCAGGTGGACAATTTGGTATTACGAAGAGTCTGCTTGTTCAATTTTTTCACATGCGAAAAATCATGTTATATTTTCGCTGTATTTTAACTATCCCTATATCACAATGTTACAATAATTATCTTAGTCCAACCCTTGATAATCCTTCTTATTCCAGTTCAACCCCCTCCCTTAAGAAATACAGACAGTGTTAAGATAGCAAAGAAGAAAGACTTGCTCTCTGAGTTTGGCCATCGCTAGAGCCAGACGTTATCTCTCTTGATCTGACTACCTCCAAGGTAATTCGTGCTTTTTTGTATTCTCGGCTACCGCTAAAGACAGTCATTCTGTCTCTGTCTTCGATTATCAAGAAAAACAGCATCTATCTTGGCTGTTTTTCTATTGTAATTACGTCTTTCCCGCTTTATTCACTCTAGAAATATCGAAAATACTGTATTAAATCGTGTGCAGACAAAGTGTGGTCTATCTCGTGATATTTGTGCGAAACACGTGTTCAGAAACCGGTGCATCGGACAGATTTCGCAGGTGAAAAATAATCACGAGTGATGACCGGAAACAACCGTGAGAGTGTGGAGTAGAAATATTGGTAAGACTTTATATAAACTTAATTTGCTATTGTCTGTATACCTTTTATTACATATCCTAATTTTATTGAACCAGCCCTATATAATACAGTCCACATACACGATAATTATACTAATAATTTCCCACATATGTACTCCTATGTTAAATTTTTTCACATGCGAAAAATCAGGTTATATTTTTCGCATGTGAAAATTGATATTAATATGAAAATACATATTTTAAGGGTTCGAGAACGGTTCTATTAAAGAGAAGATGGTGCCGGAGATGTGAACTGTGTGCAACTAATAATGCTCCAGTTGGTAAAAAAAAGCACCCATGAAACAGTACAATGTTAGTAGTCCTATGAAAAGAGCAGCAATCGACATTGCAGGTCCACTTCCAAAGAAGAATGATGGAAATAAATATATCCTGGTAGCCATGGATTATTTTACGAAATGGACTGAGGACTATGCGATACCAAATCTACCGTTGCTGCTGCTACCGTTGCAGAGGTACTGGTTAAAGAATTATCTAGCCGATTTGGTGTTTCCTTTAAGATCCAATCCAACCAAGGACGAAACTTCCAGTCAAACATTTTCCAAAACGTTTGTAAATTGATTGGTGTCAATAGGACCAGAACGACACCCCCGCATCCTTAATCAAATGGAATGGTCGAGAAAATAAACCGAACAATGGGTAAACATCTGTCCAAAGTTGTATCAGAACAATAAAGAGATTGGGACCAGCACATTCATTTATTCCTAATGGCGTACTGCTCGGCCGTGAATGAAACTACAGGCCAGACTCCAACCTGCCTGATGTTAGGTCGTGAAGTTCGTTTGCCCTGTGACCTAGAGTCTGGCTGCAGACCTTCCGAAGAGCATATTGCAAGCGAAGACTATATCGACCGCGTGAGGTTAAGAATGCTTAACTTAACAAGACTTGCCCGACAACACATCCAGTTAGCCAGTGACAGAATAAAAGATCAATACGATTCTCGATGCAAGAATGAAAGCTATAAAGTAGGTAATCTTGATTGACTTTATAATCCACAACGTCATCAAGGCTTGTTTCCTAAATTGTAAAGACAATGGGAAGGTCCGTATGAAATTAAAAAGAGAATAAATGACGTAATGTACCGAATTAAGAAGTTGCAGAAAGGTAAACCAAAATAGTTCACATAGATCGTCTTGCATCTTATGCTAGCTTAAATAAAACAGAAGAAGCCTGAACCCTTCAACATGAGATTAAAAATGATCAGCGACCTAGCTTTAATAAATTTATGTCAAATTACGCAGAGAGAAAGAGTGCTAGATTCGGCGTGACCATAGAAGTTCAACATAATCTTTTTAGTGTTTCGCGTAACCTCTCTCTAGCCCACTGTGTTGCCTCAGATCTTGAGATGACTAAAGGAATCTAATCCGTATTTTATGAGAAATTCGGTCTTTTGGACGAATTAAAAAACCAGCAGCCTAAAGTTGAACTAGTACTGAGATTAGAAGATGATTCTCGATATTTGCTGTATATGGTGACCAGGAAGTCGTATACAGACAGTGCAACCTACGAGGATATATGGCGTGCTCTAAATAATTTGAAGAAAATCGTCTGCAATTATGACATCAAGAATTCTACCTAACCCACGATAGGCCACGCACTAAATAATCTGGATTGGAAGATTGTCACAAACATGCTTTAGGTGATCTTCCGAGAAACCGGGCTAAGAATCACTGTGTAATGCATTAACCAGACGAGATCGTGTCCTTCACAGTCAGTAGACTGTTATTTCTTCTTGAGCGGTCATGCAGAGCTGGAGAGGTGTGTAAATTCCTCCATCCTGATCCTATATATAGAGTTGCTGATCGGGACGCTCAGATCTAACAGTGGAGCAGTGTTGCGAACATAGTTTCGTCTTGGCTCATGTAACGGTTGCATCTCGAAAGGGCATCGAGAACCTTTCACAGATGTATCGAGCGCAGGAGAAGCCGACCTGTCAAACAACGAATTAAGGTGGGACTACTCAAGACAATTCTAGAATTATACTTTTGGTATATATATGTTATGAGTTGAGTTTAGTTGATAAGATATTTTTGTGCTGTAAACTTATAAATAAATATATTTATACAAATAAAATGCGGATATCCAGCACAGTGTTATTAAATCTTGCCAAAGTACTTTCGTTCCTAAAGCATCTTCAGGGACATTTCGTCAAAAATAGGCTATCCAAAAATATGCTAAACGTCATAAACATTAACTGATATATTTACACTACACGAGACAAAGGACAAACAGTTTAAAAATTATTATGAATTTGCAGAAGCTACATATTGAGTGATAGCAGCAGGGAGAATGATTCTTTCCACTCTCCTTACTTGATAATTTGATACTTTTTTAATAAATTGTTTCTTTCAAAACAATTTTTGTTTACTGATCAATCTAAATTTGTTAATATTTAATTTCGAGGTGTAGAAAAAAAGTGCTTTTCATTGACTAGTATCGATGAAAAAATGCAGATTTCCCAACGATTTATGGACCTTACTACAAAAGATAAGTAAGGTTGTTACTTACAAAGCCTAATATCTGCAACTGAAGTTCAGCAACGACGTAGAGAAAAAGAACTTCTTTTCATATAATGGTATAATACGAGTAGCTATTTAATTATTCCGAGTCGCTATTTCTTTATTGCCTAGTTATTTTATTTATGTAGTTTAGTAATACGGTCAACTTGTCAATCTTGTTTTAGCCTTTTCTGTACTCAACCGCGTTTATTTTCTGTAGATATCCTATAATACTTGTGTTCTACTCAGTAATACGATCTAAGTGTTTTTAAATCTTTTATAGTTTGCTAATAAAAACTATCTGAATACACTACTGTATTTTTTAAGTTTGCCATTACTGGCAGCATTGAAATTCCCCTAAAATTTAATTGTTCGCATGACATAAGATTGGATTTTTAATTAAAACATCACTCCCTTGAACGTTGCGTTGTGACGTTTTGAAGGAGGTTTGTGATCCTCTGTGCACTCACTTCTGCATTAATTGCAGTTTAATTTGTAATTCATGAGAATCTGATCAGATTCCTCGGGATATTTTTAATAACTTAGACGTATAATTTCGGGCGGGGTTGTGAGAGGTTTGTTAGAAAATATTAGTAAACATAACTAAATTTTGTTCGATGCATAAATATAAATATTTTGCATAAAAAAGTATAGAATAATATTAGATAACATGTTAATACACATTAGTCAAAAAAAATTACACAGACAATTTTCTCTAATAATTGGGAGGTATAATATTTTGCAATAGATTATTGCGAGTTTGTTTAGTTATTTAAGTGCTAGTAAGGAGAAAATATAAGTATTCCAGACTTATTCGTCTACCTCAGTATTATGCATCCAAGTGAGAATAGCTAAAGTAAATTTAAGAAAGGATCAATACAGTAGCAAATCCATCTTCTTCTTCTACTTCTTCTACTCCGAAAAGATTTGCGGTTGTTGTATTGAATCATGAATGTAGATTTTTCAGCCGGGAAATCCTTCGCCTTCCTGTTCTTTGTTTTTCTTCTACTTTTTCTTCTAGTATTAACTGCTGCAACCCATATCTTCCGTTGTTCCTTATAATATGACCAAGGTGTTCGATTTTAGCGGTTGATGTTGTAGTTAACAATATTTTTCCTGTTTGCATTTTCAATAAAACGTCCCGGTTAGTAACGTGGTCGGTGTAGGATATCTTTATGATTAGACGATAAAGCCACATTTCTAAAGCCCTAATTTTTTATAGCTTTCCTTTATAGCCTTATTTTTTTACTCTTTTTATTGGTTGACCATTTACACTGACTCTTTCAATTTGCTATCCTTTCTTAAAGATCATCACCATACATTTTATCATACGTTTTCTTAATGTTCAGTGAAATTCCATGTCTCTTACTCACTTATGTGATTGTTTTCATTCGTGCACATATGGATGCAATACAATTGATATTTGTTATTACATATTATTAGGAGTGGTGAATAGATGTGGTGATTTTAACGCCAAAACAGGAATGAAATCCAACCCTACAGAAACACCACTGGAAAACTTTGGCTTGAGTGGTAGAAATGAACGTGGCGAAATACTGTTAACGTTTATGCTGCAACATGAACTATTCCAAATAAACAGTTTTTTCAAAAAGAAACCATAGAGAAGATGAACATGGCAAAGTCCTAATTAAAAAACTCAAAACGAAATAGATTTTATTATCACGGACAAAAAAAATCCGCTAAAGACATCACGGTTCTAGACAGATTTGTTACCAGTAGCGATCATAGAATGGTACGAGTTAAAATAGAAATAAGCTTAAAGAAATAGAGGTATAAGATGATTAAAAACAAGAACAAATTAAAACCATGGATGAAACCGTCAGTCGTAGATAGTTTTCAGCAATGTTTTCCGACATACTTAGTAGTCCTGAAACAGAAAATAATATAAACGACTTAAATAATAAATTAACAGATAATTTACTGGAAAGTCAAAACAAATTCTATCCTAGAACTCAAAAAGAAGAAAAGATTCGCCAAGATACTAGGCAACTAATGTAGAAAAGAAGAGAAAGGAGAAGCAAGACGAAAACTAAAGTCAACGAACTATCAAAATTAAGTAAAGAAATATCCAAAGCTATTAGACAAGACACTCGAAAATACAACCAAGATCAAATCGAACATACTATTGAGAACAATAGAGGTGTAAAAGTATTGAGAAAAAGACTAAGAACGGGGACAAGGCAGATAATAAAGATTAAAAATAAAAATGGTCATCTTACAACTAACAGAGGGAAAACCCTTAAAATAGTTAAAGACTTCTACAAATTGCTGTACACAAGCCAACACAAATCAAATAGCGGAGAAGATCAAGTACCAGAAATATTGATAAGAAAAAAGGGCATTGTCAACCAGGGATCATAACTACTACCGGAAATCACAATGGATGAAATAAAACTAGCCCTAAAAAATCTAAGAATAAGAAATCTCAAGGCGAAGATTCTGTCGTTACTGATGCAATCAAAATTGGAGGCACTCGCCTACTTAAAAGAAAAAAAAACCTTTTTAATATGTGCCTTTTGGACAGCAATATACCCGACAAATGGCACAATGCTGAGGTAATTCTATTGTACAAAAAGCAGATCCCCATGAATTACAAAACTACAGACTTATAAGTCTTCTTAGTCACCTATACAAACTCCTTAAGAGAGTAGTAACTTGAGCAAGTGGGATTTTGTACCGGATTTGGAACACATGGTCACCTACAGGATCATATTACAATCGGCAGAGAAGTCAGACAGGGTGATACCTTATCACCCAATCTGTTTACTGAAGTACTAAAATATCCGTGTAAAAAACTTAACTGTAAAGAGAAAGACCTGAACATTGACGATAGAAGATTAACAAATTTGAGATTCGCAGACACCATAGTTTTGTTCTCGGACAATCTCAAGGAGATATGTACCTACAATGCTACATGAACTTCAGTTGGTGTGTGCCAGTGCGGGTCTTAAAATAAACATCTCCAAAACAAAATTCAGGACAAACCTAGTACCTAGCGAAATTACCAATATTGGAAACAACCAAGTAGAGCTGTTGGAAAAATACATATATCTGGAACACGAAATAAAGATCACAAGAGACAACCAGACATGCGAACTAGGAAGAAGAATAAACCTAGCATGGGCAGCCTATGGAAAACTCAAAGACATCTTTCAAACGATATACCAATTCCTTTTTAACGTAAAACGTAAAACATTTGACCAATATGTGTTGCCTGTGATGACCTATGGTGTCGAAACTTTGACATTGACAGCTACACGTTTTGAAATGCTGCAAATAGCCTAGAGGAAAATGGAAAGGTCAATGCTGAGTATATCCCTTCGTAACCGAGTTAGAAATAAATACTTAAGACGAAGAACAGTGATGAAAGATGAAAGGTGGACAAAGAGATTGCTTCAGGGGAGGCCGAGGTTAGATAAAAGAAGTAGAGGAAGACACCTTACTAGTTGGGCTAACGATCTCAAGAAAATGTCAAGAAATTGGATAAAAAGTGTTCAAGATAGAGCACAATGGACATAAATCATTTATGTCCTCCCTTATTATGAGGTAGGCCTATGTCCAGCAGTGAACGCAAAGGACTGGGTGATGGTGATGATTATTAGGAGACCCTGGTATATTGCATATTATATTGCAAAGTTACAAGTAATATCTCCACGGAAGAAGCTACAGACCTTTAAGAAAAAACAAATAACAAATTCGTCCTTAATCGTAGAATCAAATAGACACGAGAAAATAAGACGACCCAAAAGAAAACTCAAAAATAAGTAACTTTAGTTACACACAAAAATACAACAAGGAAACTACGTCTGAGGAGAAAACCTATAGGCAAAATTTTTCCACAGTAATGAAGTTTCTATAGAAACTACATTTGCTATGAGAGGGTTTTGTGCCGTATTGATACAAGATATCTATACCAGGGCATATCATGGCAAAATAAAATCTCCATCAAGTGTTAATATGGAGCTTCTATAAAAGCATATCTACCGAAGTTGCTAGCACTCACATAATGGTTAATGTAAGATGTACAATAAACCAATTAGCTGCAGTAAGATTAAATGCTAGCAAATCAGAGAAGGTAAATTTAAATTGTGAAAAAATCAGTACATAATCAAAGCAATAAATTTCAGGTCTCTATATTTTTAGCAGAACCTAAAACATGGTGGAGCTGCATATATCAACATCTAAAGCCATATACCAAGTAAATAAATTCCATGTACAATACTGCACCACTCCTAACGAAAACCACAGCATCTGCAGTACTTATAATAATGAGTAAATGGACTTCACAAAGAATCTGGGACTTTCTAAAAGTGCGAAAATTGTTACAATAATGCGGTCAGAAACGATTTAACATTATATAAATAAATCTGTAAATAAACTATGTTCAAAAAGAAAAAAAGTCTTCTTCTTCTACTTCTTCTTCTTCTTAGCCTTCTGTCGTCCATGTTTGGACATATGCCTCTCCCAACTCCCTCCATCGGTCTCTATCCTGAGCAACATATTTCCAATTTGTTCCGGCTATTCTTTTAATGTCATTAACCCATCTCATCTGTGGCCTTCCTCTTGGTCGTTTACTTTCGTAAGGTCTCCAATGTTGTATTGTAGTATTCCAACGTTGGTCTTTCTGTCTAGCAGTATAGCCCGCGAAGCTCCATTTAAGTTTGGCAATTTTTGTTGTTATATCCTCGACTTTTGTTTTGAATCTTACTCAGTCGTTCCTCTTTTTAGCTGACAGTCGTATACCTAACATTGCTCTTTTCATTGTTCTTTCTGTTGTGGCTAGTTTATTCATGTTTGCCTTGGGTAGGGACCAGGTTTAACATCCATATGTCATGATAGGAAGGATGCATTGGTTGAACACTTTGCCCCTCAAGTATTGGGGTATTTTGCGGTTCTTAAGTATCCAACTAAGTTTTCCAAATCCTGCCTATGCTAGTCTTGCTCTTCTAGTAATTTCTGCACTTTGGTTCTCTTTGTCAAGTCTTAGGATTTGGCCTAGATAGATATATTCCTGGATTTGTTCTATCTCACTGCTGTTTATAGTTCAATGTCTGTGATTATCTGTGTCATTATTTTTGTTTTTTTCATATTCATTTTTAGGTCGACATATTGGGAGCTGGCTGCTAGTTCCCCCAACATAATTTGCAGTTCCCAGGAATGTGCTCGGTATAATCACTATGTCGTCATCGAATCTGAGGTGGTTTAACTTGTTGTCATTAACGTTAATGCCATAGGTTGGACAATTTGTAGTTTTGAAGATGTCTTCTAGGGCTAGGTTGAAAAGCTTTGGCGATATTACGTCTCCTTGTCTCACTCCTCTCTTAATGGATATGGGATTTGTATTTTCATCTAGTTGTACTATCATAGTTGCATTTTCATATATATTATGTATTAGTTGCCTATATCTGAAACCTATTCTACAATTATTATTAGCTTGTTCTATGGCCCACATCTCGATACTATTAAACGGCTTTTCATAGTCGACGAAGGCAAGAAATACGGGTAGTTGGTATTCATTTGCCGTCTCTATCAATGTTCTCATTGTCAGCAGATGGTCTGATGTACTATATCCTTTGCGGAAGCCAGCCTGTTTAACCGGTTGGTAATTATCCATTTTGTAGGTTAAACGGTTATTAATAATTCTCATAAATAGTTTGTATACTTGACTGAGCAATGATATAGGTCTATAATTCTGTAGATCGCTTCTGTAGATCTTTTTTGTGTAAGAGTATTACTAGATTCTCATTCCTAGATCCAGATCCCTAAAGACTAGAGTCTTGTCTTGTAACGTGTCCACCATTGTTAACGAGGTTAGCGGCCTACTCAGTTCAGCCAACACCCCTCGGAAAATATGGGTCGGCACCATTCATTCTTAATGGAATTACATTTCCTTAATTCCGGGTGTTACAGTTATACTGCTGATACTCAGTCGTCAGAGCCTCGTTGGTGATAACAGGGTTCACCAACGTGAAGGTGCAGTTGACATTTGAGTAGGAGAGGCTGTTTGAGACGCATCACTACCCCCAGAACCCCAGAAGAAGAGCAGTAGTTTTTCCTAATTTTATGCCTACTATGTAAGGTACTACGTAAGTAATATTAGGAATTGCTAAGTAAAACTACTGCATCTACGAATGTTATAACTTGCGGTGTTTTTTCTTATCACAGTGTTAAAGAAAATATAATTAAACAACAAAATAAGTTTTTAAATTATTTATTAAAACTACATATTTAATAAAAAAAACCACATTTAATAAACCAGATACACCCTAACAGACAAAATTTAATACAAAAGAGAAAAAATTCAATATAGAAAGAAATTATCTTATTTTTCCTTGTTTTCCTCAAGGTTTTGTCAAAAGTGTAATTTATTTGAAGGCATTATGGTTTTGAGATTTTTAATAAGGGTTTGGTTTAATTTTTTGATACTTTTTGATACTGTTGATACATGGAGATCTTAATGCCTGAGGGCTGGGAAGTTTTTATTTAAAACATTATTTTGAAGAAAATTCATTCCAAACATACCTACTATCGGAGATATTTGTTAACTTGTACTATAGAGAAAATGATCCCATGTTAGAAACAATTTCTCGTTTTTTTCGCTAACTAAGGATGAAGCTCCGTTTTTTTTTTAAATTTTCGCTTGTGATGCTAAATCTTGCTTAAAGGCAGGTTTTCTTTTGTTTTTTTAAAGATAATTTCACCTGATGGTTTAAGCTCATCGGCGGACATGAAGGTGTATCCTGGTTCGAAATGCATTTATATCTTGCATTTCGGGGAAGGAAATTGGTTGCAAGGAAATTATAAAAAACTCAAATTTTTATTTTGACCTGAGCAGTTATCAATCCATAGGACAAAATGTTCGACATACCTGTAATGTAAAAAGAAAGCATTATGTAAGGTAATTAGTTCTTCTTTTTCCAGTCCAGTAATACCGTCATACCATAAGCATGCAAGTTTTTTGGTTTTTACCTATACCCAGGGGTACAAAGCTTTCATTGAATGTCGATATTTTTTGGGTAAATATTGCTTTTTTAAATATATCGATTCTTAGTAACATTCTGACTTTTTCTAAGTAAACATAGACTTTAAAGGTCGTTGATGTATCTGGTTTATTTATATCCAAACGGTAAATTCTCTTGACTTTCTGGCATGTAAAATGCGTTCTTTCCAGCTATCATATTCACTACATGCTGGATTTAAGTTTTTAGAAATAATATGCTCTTTATTGTGTAGTTGGAATGCTGCACATAGTTCGCACTCTTCATTGCCCAGATTTGTGAAGGATATGTTTTAATTTTTAAGATGCTTTCGATAAACCTTATACGAGCATTGATTAGGATGGTAAGTTACTAAATAATTCTTGTGCATGACCTGTATGGTTAAATCACTAGGCAGGTATTTACGATATGGGGCATGTTCACGCCTGTAATGGAATATACTGCGAATAAAGATTTTTATATGCATATTAAGGTTTAAGTAGATATTTTGCTTTTACAAGTCGCCTTCACACGTCCATCTTTTTTAGAACAAATAGGAGCAGACGAATGAAACACATTTTGTCTGACAAATCTTTTCGCTAATACCGCCAATTAAGTAGCAAAAACACCGCGATTGTGTATTGCTTAGAATAAACACAGTAACTGCAGACTCCGTCAAGTGCACGCGGGGTTTTACCTAAGTAATGCTGTATTTGTGGGGTTCTTCCATAGTTCCACGCATGTTTTCGTAGATGCTAGGTTTAGTATTTCTTTCATAAGATATATATTTGGGATTGTAAATACGGTACTTTTCTTAAATAATCATGTAATATAAACTCTTTAGATCTAATTTTCGTGCCTAACTAAATTTTTATAATTTTTGCACATGTAGTGTTTTTCCTAAGGACGGCAGAATAGTTGACCTTGTTAATATAGAATGCAACTCTAATTTTCTTTTTGTTGGTCTTTCTAATTATTATTTAGCACTGCTACATTCGTTACGTTTTTTAGTTAAAAAATATGTAATTAATAAAGCCTAAATCCAAAATTCAAAGATTTTTCATTAAGTCGACTTTCTAGATTATTAATTATTTTCCTAACGCTATGTCATTTAAGTTTGTTTGATCATATTCGTAAATAGACTCATCAATATAGATGTAAATTTTTGTGATAAACTTATATAGCCGTAAGTTTTAAATATATATATTTAAAGATATAAATTCCTTTTAAATAAATCTATGCGCAAACTATTTTCTAGTGACATTGAGTTATGATGATTTCTAATTTAAAGACCCGCAACATCAGTATGAACGATAGCTGATTTATAGTCGATTAGAAATGTTCAGAGCCTATCAATAACAATGACTTCTCGTACACTAACAATAACAATAGGACAGCAAAACGAGCAAATACTATTAGCAAGTGCATAGATCACACGATATTGGAATGCATGGTGCTAATATTACGATAATATTACAGTAATGGTTAATTTACATTATGTACCATAAAGTTCAATACGTTAAGCAGATAAACAACATATTTACGTGGTAGGCTTTCATGATATCATGAAAACAATGTTTTATTGTTCGACTGATTTATAACTTCATTAATATGTAAGTAAATAGAGGTCAGCCTTTTGAAACTCGAATAAAATACAGAGTGTAGAGTGGATGTATAGTATCAAGGATAGTAAAATATAAATTTTTATATATATATATATATATATATATATATATATATATATATATATAAAGTACTGGTGACTGGTTTGGAATAAATATAAAACTGTTTTGGACGGGTTGGAGTTAATAAAAGCGGCTATTTGTTAACTATTTTGTACTCTAGCTTTCAATTGTGTTTACAATAATTATTATTAGAAGCTTTGAATAAGATAAAATTTCAAGAAAAATGTTTAAAAATCTAACACACAACTATTCATTTTCCTTTTGAAATTAAAAAAATTTTAGCATTAGGACCTAAATTTTCTTTATGTTCTTCCAAATCTGATATTAGAGTTCCTAATTTACTCTCTGATATTAAACTAATAATCAGACAACAATGATACTCAAAACTAAACTTTTTCTTAAAAACCATTCTGAAATGTACATTGTCAAAAGAGATAAAGGTAACGTAACTGTTGTCATGTATAAAGAGGATTATCTACAAAAAACTGGAGAACTCTTAAATGATTCTAAGTATTTCACTACACTTAGAAGGTGTCCTGTTTGTACTTTGCAACAAAAAGCAAATTGTCTAGTATCTATATTAAACAGAAATAAATTTATTGATAACAAAAAGCAAAAGAACTCAAAATTTATAATTCTGTTGCACCACGGTTTTATGCTCTACCTAAAATACATAAACCAACTTATCTATGAAACCAATTGTTTCATCTTCATGCCCTCCTAATGGACCACTAACACAGCTCATCACTGACATATTAACTAATGCTTATAATTATAACAACAATTTTTACAATAAAGATTCATTTGATTTTAGTTCTTTCGTTAATAATTTCTAATTACCACAAAATTAAGTTTTAGTTAGTTTTGATGTAACATCTCTTTTTACCAATTTACCTTTAGATTCAATCATAAGTAGTGTTGAAAAACATTGGAATTAGATTTCGCAACATACTAATACATAATTGCTAATCTAAAAAAGGAAATAAGTCAAAAATAAGCTTTTTACAGAAGAGGCACAAAATGATTTGAATAGTAACTACAACGGTATTTTGCAAAATAGTTTTCTGTATTTGTTTAAAATTATACCAAGAACATTGTCTAAATATGTTTTATCGCATTATAAGAGTACATTTGATTTTCAATAACGTATAATGGTTATGCACGATATGTTTGTCTAACTTATACGCTTATGATCAAAGAAAAGTTGAGGAATGAAAATGCATTTGTAGCTTCCATAATTATTAATTAAGATCCAAAGACAAAAACTACTAAAAGTATATATAACAAGTAAATTTAGTCGGATTAAATCATATAAATAAGTAGTATAAAATAAAAAAAAATTAATATTACGAAGTTTATCATTTCACAAAAAATATAGTTACTTAACTCTTATCCGGACACTTAGTTTTTCTGACGTAGTAGGACAGAGTGTGTCCATCGGACACACGGCAACAATATTACGGCATTTCATGTTATAATTAATAAAATGTGTATCAAATCTTTTGAATATTAATTTTTAACTAATAAAGTAATAATTATTGAGTTCTTGCTTTATAAAAATTAAAAAAACAATGCATATCTTAACCTATAATAATTCTAAAGTATCTACAATATATATTATGACATTTATTTATTACTTATTAGGCAACTGCTACACTCACGTTTTACACTGCTATGTTCCTTACAAACGTTCTTACTGCAACTATTACACGTTTGTTTTTGTGTTCTTGATTTTTTTGATGGACATAAGTAACATCTTCTTTTTTGTGTTGACTAAGTTGTAGCATTTGTGGCAGTTGCTTCTCCTTCAAAGTTAGCCATAAGGGATCTATTTGATTTAGGTAGTCCGACGTTTGATCTGCGGATAATATGGGGCTTTATAAGTTGTTCTGCTGTTTCAGTTATGAATATACGTCTTTTTTCATGTCTTTTTATGTTCCATTTTGGATGCAGGTTGGTCCAAATAACATAACATGCTAGGCAGCATACATCCAATATATTCATAAAATATGCGAAAGTCCAACGGTTTGTTCTACGTTTGCACATAGGTAATATATTGATGCACCATCTGGTCAAACGAGTCAACTCCACCTTGTCTTTTATTATAGTAGAGAATAATCTCTGGTTTATGGTTCAACTCTACTTTAGTGTCTTTCGAGTAATGCATTGTTGACAACACTATGACACTTTTCTTAGGCTTAGGCACGTATGATACCAATGTCGCCTTTTTTGTGAATCCACGTGTAGAGGACAATTGCTCCTTGTTCTTACATGGTGGAAATTCAGAAGGAATAAACTTTTTATTTTTTCTAACTGTGCCAACAATTGTTAAACCATTAGATAGCATAATATAAGCCATATCTAAGTCCGTAAAATAGTTATCAAATGTTATGTTCCTGTTGGTTTGGTAATAAGGTTCGCTTAGTGATTTTACTACTTTACGTCCCAAACCAGTAGCTACTTGGTTACGTTCTTTGACGAGATATGGAATCGCATTTAGAGGATAAAAAGTTTCTGAGTTACATGCCCACCATATTTTCATCCCATACTTGTCGGGTTTTGAGAGAATATACTGTTTTGAACGGACATCTTCCACGATAAGGTATCAACTGCTCGTCGATTGTTATATTTCGTCCTGGCAAATAATGCTTTTTCAAATTTCTCAATATTTTATCCCATATATCCCGTATTGCAGCCAGTTTATCTTTTTTGCGTCTCTCGGATCTTGTCGTTGTGTCGTCGAAACGAATGAAACGCAAAAGCTCCTTGAACCGATTTATACCCATAGTGGCTCGAAAAATCTGTGGTCCATAAAGTGAATTCCACAAAGCTTCATAACTTGCATAGTTTTTATTTTAGATGCCCGGCGGTGAACAGGTGACCAAAGAAAGCATACATTTCAATTCTATCACAGGACTTACATGGTTTATCTTGCAATACACGATGACCTACTATAACGGACAATGTCATCCACAATATTTTCAGTCAAATATAAGCGAAATGTATCTATTGGTTCTTCAATGAGTGTTCCAGGTGGAAGTAGAACTCTGTGTAATGGTCCTTTTACCATATTCTGAATTCGTGTTCGTCCAGTCGGAAAAGGTTGTGATAACCACTCAGTTTTATCTTTTGCAACATACATTTCTGGTTGACTGTTTCTGATGTGTTCTTCAACAGCTGAAATTTTAGTATAAAGTATTCTAGTCGATATCTACGTTTAATTTTATACTTACATGGATTTTCCTCTGATATTTGTTCATCGTCCTCTTCACTAGCTTCCGACAAAGAATCATCATCTGATTCGGATTCTTCGTCTAAATCCACTATGCAGTGTTCGTCTTCATCAAAATCAGACAAGTTCTTAATTATATCTTTAAGCTCCGTTACGGTTAACTTTCTTTTGGCCATATTTACTATTTTATATATAGTTTAGTAGATGTGTGAAAACTACAACGTAAAGATATTTCTACGTAAGAAATAAACACCAGTAAAATAAATTGAAAAACTTACGCGAAACTACAGGACTACGAAATATGAAAAATAACAAACAAAGTAAACTGCACTCTAAGCTAGCAGAAATGCAACTGATTGACTAGTCAGTCAGACAAGTCAGAGCTTGTTTGGTACTTCACGTGACCGATAGTCGATAAATATTGATGATCAGTGACGTAACCCCATGAAATAGCAAATTGTGTCCGGCGGACACACATTATTCGATTACGTTAGTAAAAATAATTTTATTTTTTTATAGTTTATTTTGATTAGTTCAAAATATTGAGTTGTTGTCTCCAATAAGTTTACTTTAAAGTAGACAACGTCCTAATTTTTAAGATAATAATATACTGTGCTTTTCTAAATATACAGTGACATATCTATAAGTGTGTCCGACTGACACACCTTTTCCGGATAAGGGTTAAACAATTAAAAATCATTTTTTATCACTTAAAATGTCTGCGTCGATATTTTTGTTGACTACAGATGTTTTTAAGTTTATATAAAAATTCTAAAAAATAGTTGAAATGAGTGGAAGAAGTGACATCCAATCATCTTTTTCCCTTAAAATGGGCCGTGTTTGATTGGATATTATCGGTATATCGGCTTAAAGTTGACCACCTCGTCTATTTAACTGTATTATATGGAATGGTTCTTCATTGGATAATGTTTCCTTAAACTGTACAGTACCAATTTTATTTATGTAAAGTAGGCACCTAGTTTTCAGCAATTTCAAAGGATTTCCTTCAGTATCCTGAGTTCTTAAAACCAAAGGTCGTTTTAATAAAGAAGAGAAATTAAAAAATTTCATTTTTTTATTTTATAAACTGCAACGTTTTTGCTGCTAGAACGGACCAACTGCATCCAGTCATGTGGATGAAAAATCTCTAGTTCTGTCTTTTTCTTTTTTTTTCTCAATAATGCCATGATCCGTATCTACCTCTAGATGGCTGTGTCCTGGTGTCATGAACTTATAATCCATAAATTTTAAATTTCTTGAGTCTTTCATTATCAATGTAAACATGGCTGTCACATGGGAGTTGCAACGGTTGTCTACCGTATGTGTCAGAATAGTAAATAAAATGCTCTACTTGGGAGAGGACAATGGTCTCGAGATGGCGATATTAGCAGGAAACAATAGCCCCCCTGCGGGCTATTGATTCGTACCACATATATCATATTGCTTGATGGATTGCCTTGTCGTGAACCGTTAGATTGTATGTCCACAGTTGTCGCTTATAAAAAATTACAGATGATTTTAAATCGGTAGTAGAAATTGCTGCAAATCAAATGTATATGTGTTGATCAGACTTGGATATCTGGGTGTCTTTTCTTTATCTTAATGCTCAATATTAGCGACTTTTTTATGCTCTTCGTGTTCTTGAGCGACGATTGTTTTTTCTATCTCAGCTGTACAAAGTTTCAATCTCATTTGGAATTTATCAAAAGTGAAACAAGTATCCACCTGATGTTTCTTAAATGATAAATTAAATTTTTTAAGCTCTTGTGCGTATATTCTCATTCAAACGGGAGATGAATACGTTTGTTTATACAGTTGATGCATTTTTTGTAGTATGAGTGTAAAGAAAGATATTTTTTCAGAGTTTGTTTTCTACTATAATGCGACTCATAACGCGGAAAAAAAAGAGTGTGTTGTTTTATTTCTTCATGTTTAATAGTGGGCAGTTTATGTTTTGGAATGTGTTTACCTCTTATGTCTTTTGTAGAGGTTCCAGCAATACTGGCTTTCTTTTTTATTGATACAGTTATAATAAAATTGGAGCTTTCATCCAACGTGCGGAGTAAGCAACTTTTGCAAATAGGTTTTTGCTGGCCATGTAATATCAAATGATACTTATAGGTACACAGCCTGAATTTTTATTTTTAATCATCCTGAGTTCTAGGACGATAGGTACATTTATTCTAAATGTTGATTAATGACGACATATGTGACGATCTTTTTGCATAAGATGTAATTTGTCAATATTCTTCAAATATTGGTTTGTCAAATATAAATCTTTCTTTACACTTCATACGGCAGTTATTCAATGGCTTTATTTGTCTTTCGGAAATAATTTTTTCTTTAGCTATTTTGTATGACTTTCCTACATTTCTTAGAGCTTTTCTTTCCAATATGAGACGTCTTGCAGAAGGTTTTGGCTGGTTTGATGGCGGTGTAGCCGATTGGTTTACCATGATGTAACCTGAGCTACTCTTTGGACGGTATTCTGGGTCTAGAATAAATGTTGTGGAGAAGTCACTTTCGCTGTCACTGTCAAAGTGTAATTGCTGTAATGTATTTAATGGAGCGCATGAAGTGGAATGTTGTGGAGATTGTCATATTCTTTTGCAAGGGGAGGCCTCACTTCATTTGCTTGGACATTTGCAAAAAAATTATAATTTGATTAATTAAGTTGTACATTTATGCCTTTATTTCAATAAAAATTTGTGAAACAGTTTAAAAATATAAGATATATATATATATATATATATATATATATATATATATATATATATATATATATATATATATATATTTATTTTGCCAACCTGACTGACCGAATAAACCTCTGAATTCACTAGTTGAATACTTTATTAATATATATATATATATATATATATATATATATATATATATATATATATATATATATATACATATATATATATATATATTATATATATATATATATATATACATATATATATATATATATATATATATATATTTATTATATATATATATATATATATATATATATATATTATATTATATATATATATATATATATATATATATATATATATATATATATATATATATATATATATATATATATATATATATATAACAAGCAAGTCTTCAACAGCTGGCGCCGCTTCTCGCATCCTAATTTCCAGCGTTTTCTGTCGAAGCAATCTTCAGTTGTTAGATCTCTGGCGGTCATTGCATCGTCGACATCGTCTCTCCAGGATCGTTTTTGGTCTACCTCGTTTTCTTCTAGTTCATTCGAGTTAATTCTTCTATTTTTTTTTGGTCATCTATTTTCCGGCATTCTCTGAAGGTGTCCATACCAGTTAAGTCTTTTGACTTCGATTGTGTTGTGTTGTATATAAGATATATTAACAACTAAAATAGGACAAACGTATAAGTAAGTATAGAAATTGGACTGACTGAGTCACCAATGAGGAGGTCCTCAGAAGAATAAAGAAGAACCGAGAGGTACTGACCACCATCAAATCCTGAAAGTTATAATACTTTGGACACATTATGCGAAATGAATCCTGATATGAGTTTAGGAGATATGAGATTACGATATGAGATTACGAGTGGTACATTTTTTTGGTACAACTAATGTGTGTGTAGTTTTATAATCTCTAATAACTTTAAACACAGAACTATCCTATACTATAACTTTATTGGCTACTCTTTTCTCAACAGTGGACAATATTAACGCCGGATTTTCTTGTAACTCGTGCTTATACACGTTTACAATTCTTTCTTTAACGTCTACGTATAAATGGCCTTTTGTCGATCTCTTTTTGGGGGGAGTTAAAGGTATGTTTACGAGTTTATAGGGAGAATTCGTGTCCGACATATTAATTTGTTTTAGTGACTATAAACCAACCTGCAAAATATTACTTACAGGCTAATATTCTAATAAAATATTAGATAATAGATAATTGAACAGATGTATTAAAAAGGTCAATACTCACAATCACAATCTTTATTTTCAAGGTGTTACAGAAGAAACCGATTTCGAGGTTTACAATATTTGCCTCATCCTCAGGCAAAGCAAAGAGTTTGTTTTGTTAAAAAACAATAATATAGATATCGGCAATAAGAAGTTTCCGCTTACATCCAGGGTACTGTCAGTCTTCATCTTTTCCTTTATGACACTATCTATTGTAGTGAGGTGATATGTTGATCATTATATATGTTGTAAATAAAAGGCTTTTGGGAATATGGTCGAGAATTAATGTGTTCTAACTGTGTAACTGTTGCTAAAGGTTGTTGTCTTTGATCCTTAAAATACTTCTCTTATGTTCTAGTTTTTGTTGTCAACTTTTTTTACTATTAAAAAGGTAGGATTATCTTCTGGTTTGTAATGAAATAAAAAGTAGTTAAAAACAAATACACATACAGTATAAGCTGCCACATCCGGACTGTATATAGTTTAAAAATTTGTGGAAGATGGAAAATCACATATTATGTAACATGATGTCCTTTTTTTTGTTGTTTTTGTCACAGGTTCTTACAAGGTAAATACCTAAAGTTATATTATAATATACCAGGTCCTGAAATTCTTTACAAAGAATGTACCTCTTCTTTTTAGACCTCGCTTATTAAATATATTCTTTTTTCAGGATAATTATAGGAGTGCAGACCTGGATTCATTTCGCCTAATGTGTCCAAAGACTGGTAACTTTTGAGATTGCATGGCTGTCAGAATTTTTTGGTCCTTTTAAATTCTTCTGAAAACCTCCTTGTTTATTATTTTATGAATGTAATAGTATAGATATGTCTTAATAATGCAAAATATTACGTCTATCAAAAAAGTTGTTTCGTGAAAACATTAAATAGCGGAAAAAAATACAGGTATTTATCTACCTAAGAAAACCAAAAATAGTGCTTTCTATGTTCTTATGATTTTATTGTTAAGGGTTTTTAATTTCATCGAATTTTTTAAAGCATAATATGTAACTAAACAAATTATTGCATAACTTGTAGTTAAAAAAAAACAAATTTCATCCGCACTTCAAAGGTTGATAGCCTTGACGAAAACCCGTAACGTCTATTTGAAAATTTGCATTTGCAATGTAATATCAGATTTTCGAGATCCAAATTAATTAGACGTATGGAAAAGGCCAAACATAAACTAAGATATATCATTCTGAAGCTATTTTCTTGTGGCAGTGTAAATTAATTACTATTAAACTGGGAATAAGCCACAATTAAAGATAAAAATACGTTTATTGACGTTTCAATTTCTACTTCGGAAATCGTTCTCAAAATACAAACAGTAAATTAAACAAATTTTGTTTTTTGTTACATAGTGAAAAATTCTTCTAATAATTTAATTTTATCTGACTCATTTATATTGACAATTCAGACATACATTATGCATTTTAAAGTAAACGTTTTTAAAATGATATTGCCAATATAGTTGAGTTGCGCTCCTGGGACGACTTTGATTATAAGATAGTTCATTCGATTACATGAAATTAACCTTAACTTCAGAATATCCGTCAGAAAAAAATCATAGCATGTAATTCGTCTTTAAAAAGACAAACACATGACATGATGACAGTAAAATTCTTCTGTTAGTGATTCCATAGTAAATTATTAGGGAAAACCAGGAAAAACCTCATAATACTATCCCGACATTGTAAGTATTTGTTCGTGAATTTAGTTTACCTTCAACAAACATCACAATTCTGATTTTATATGTTACGTTATTTAAAAAACATAAATGATGTATCCTCTATATGTTACTGACTTACTAATACTGGTATCTTCTTATTAATAACTTCCTCTTTCAATATTGGTAACCAGATCCCACTACATTCTGCCGAGGAATTTGCGACACAATTGGCCTCATTTAGCATAATTAGAGCCGTTTCTTTGATTTTTCTTTTTGTATTAATATATAATAAATATATTAATATTATAATTAATATTATAAATATTAATATAATCTCAAATCCGTAAACACCCATGGCATAATGAACATAGGGTTCAATGGAATAATTCAAATGTAGTCCTAAAAGAAACGGATGGTAAAAAAAGCAAAAATCAAAGAAACGGCTCTAATTATGCTAAATGAGGCCAATTGTGTCGCAAATTCCTCGGCAGAATGTAGTAGGATCTGGTTACCAATATTGAAAGAGGAAGTTATTAATAAGAAAATACCAGTATTAGTAAGTCAGTAACATATAGAGGATACATCATTTATGTTTTTTAAATAACGTAACATAAAATCAGAATTTTGATGTTTGTTGAAGGTAAACTAAATTCACGAACAAATACTTACAATGTCGGGATAGTATTATGAGGTTTTTTTCCTGGTTTTCCCTCATAATTTACTATGGAATCACTAACAGGAGAATTTTACTGTCATCATGTCATGTGTTTGTCTTTTTAAACACAAATTACATGCTATGATTTTTTTCTGACGGATATTCTCAAGTTAAAGTTGATTTCATGTAATCGAATGAACTATCTTATAAGTAAAGTCGTCCCAGGAGCGCGACTCAACATTATTGGCAATATCATTTTAAAGTCGTCTACTTTAAAATGCATAATGTATGTCTGAATTGTCAATATAAATGAGTCAGATAAAATTAATTAGAAGAAGAATTTTTCACTATGTAACAAAAAAACAAAATTTGTTTAATTTACTGTTTGTATTTTGAGAACGATTTCCGAAGTGGAAATTGAAACGTCAATAAACGTATTTTTATATTTAATTGTGGCTTATCCCCAATTTAATAGTAATTAAGATATATCAAACATGGACTTTGCCATTTAACATAAAAACAATTTTTGAAAAGTTTGTATTGGACAAAGAAAAGAAATGATGAAAACGGCATACAAATAAGTGTATATATCATTTTTACGTATATGTGTAGACACGTCATATTAATTTTAAATTAAGGAGGGCTAATATTAGAAACTCATTATTTTTAAAATTCATTAAAAATAATAAACCAAAGACACAAAATATGTGGTTATTCTAAATGGCTAACTCACAATTAATACAAATAATGTTCTCTCAAGAATTAAAAAAAAAAAATTCAAATATTTTATTGACGAAAATGACTGTAATGTGTATTCTTTAATTTTTAAAACCAAAAGACTTTAGGACTATAATACAACCGATAAGAGTTTGACCGCTTTCATTGAAAGATCAACAAAATTACTATACAGCAAACCCCAATAACACTAAATAAGTCTTTGCATTGATTTAAATGACGGTTCAAGTTTTAAGCGCCCATGACTATGACACATGACTTTATAATTCATTAAATCAAACTATATAATGACAGGGATAGGAATATACCTGGGGATTAAAGCCAATTACTGTACTTCATTGCTATTTGTCACGGCATTAGGCTGTAAAATACAAAGTGACATAATTTTCAGTTCATAGCTGGATATGCAGTGTAACTATAACGGGGGATATTTATTTAATAAAATGGATCTTATTATGCAGTTGTTTTAAATGGGTAAAATAAATTTTGAGAAATGTTAGGAAAACTTTTATCAATGAAACATCGAAATTTGATTTAAATATATTGTTGGTTATTTAACATATTTTCAAAAGAACATTTATTTTTTCTGAGATTACTCTTATAGTATATTGAGACGTTGCTCAATTCTACTTAAAATGTTTAGTCACATGCACTTTAAAGTTTTTGTTCTATATCTTTTAAACTATAGTGCGGTTTAGGTCTTATAGTGCCTACCTCTAATCTGAAGACAACTTACTCATATATTGCTTAATACTAAACATCATAAAGCGACTATAACATTGGGAATTGTTTAGTATGTTTTCGCTTTGGTTTGCACTTTTATTTTTATGGAATAAAATTTTATGTATGAGCAAATAAAACTTTTAAATGGGTTTTTGTCTTAAAAAGGTACTTCGTCTCAGGACCATTTTACCCATGTAGGGTCATACTTCGCCATGTTACCAATTCCAACGGTAACTTAAACATCATAATTTGTAACCACATATAATGTAAAGCAACTGTAAATTAATATCATTAAAGGGTTTTGACCCATATATTTTGGTGGCTCATAGCATGTATACCTTGTTTACACTGATGATGGATTTAACAATCCGAAAACGTTTTGTAATATATTTGTGATAGCCCGTTTGGGCATTTTATTATATACCTTTTATAAAGAATTTGAGATAAATTTTTTGTGATATATGGTATACAGCCAGCTACAGGAACTTAGTTTCCTAGTGGAATTTTATAAAACAAAGAGTTACTACAAGTGATATAATAGGACTGGCAACATAGAACAGAAGAAGTATTCAAGAAAAGAAATATAAAAGTACATTTCTAGACATATTTTTTTACGTAACACTGGCATTAACCGGTCGAACTGCACCTAATTGGCTTATTGTGAATTGTGTTTGTTGACATGTGTATGCATATCTCGTTTTTACTGAGAAAAGTCGACTTCGTTATATTTATAAATAATCGTTTATCCTAAAAAGCATCTTGTAGCATCTGGTAGCATCTTTGTATTAGGATGACTGAACACTGGTATTCATAATCTCAGAGGACTAAATGAAGCTAATATAGCTCTTCTAACTGGAGCCTCAGCCCCTTTCTAGTCAAGACCGTAGTGCATGATGAAGAGTCAGGTCCTACACTAGTTATCCTGCTATTGCTGGACATTACAGATCTGTACCGGAATATGGATAAGTAGTCCTGAAAATGGTGAATTCCAGTATCCAGTTGTGTTATATGAAAATTGATTCTGGTACTGAACCTGGACTGGAGCAATAATGGAAAGTAAAAACAAAACGGCATGAGTTTTAATTCTCGTAAGAAAACTTTCTAAACACTTTATATGTAATAAAATGTCAAAGGTCAAAACTAAACCTGTTTATAATCGTGTACTAGGAAAACTTGGTTAGTTTCAGAGATTTGGGGGGAGAAGTATGGCAGAAAACTGAAATGTTAAAATTTCTCCCACACACATATAGAAGGATATATCTCATAATACATTAAAATAATAAATATATTAATATGCACCGTAGAATCACTATGTTCAGACGATAAACTTCTAGAAATAGAGGAGGAAATGAGAGATTATAACTTGTGACTAATTGGTCGCTCTTTTCTTTATAATAAAGCTTATAAAAACGTCAAAGAATTCTTTTTTCTCTTCTTCTTCGTGTAAAGAATATTACTTTTTGTTCTACCATCATAGCTCTAGTCATTTTTATACCACCTCTTTGGGAGATTTTGTAGTAAACTTTTTCTATTGGATTTCTATATATAGCCATTTCGCAATTCTTCCTGGGTCCATTTCTACACGATCTCTCTTTTTTTGTTGCATTGTGGCCACATCCATCGCACCACATTTTGAAATCTATTTTTTTATTATATCCCAATATTCCTTCTCTTCTGAACCGGTTTTCTCTACAAAACTAGTTTTGGTCTGACTACTGTCTCCTAGATTCATGTTTTTGTTTTACGTAACACATTGGTAAACTGAATTCTACCTACAGTGTCATTGGATAGATATAATAATAAGATCCATATAGAAAAAAGAATTTAAGGATAAGGATAGCAAATTGTCCCTTAATAAAGTTTGTTTTGCTGAAAGTTGATAAGTGTGTATTATATTATAGCCAAAATTTTTCTTAATGTCTGGTAATGGTTACAATACCTCTTATTTTAGGTCTACTTGATATGTCTTTGTTAATTTCGCCTCACTTAATTAAGGAAATAATTATTTTACCTATCTTACAAACCATTAACTACTTTGCTTTCTTGAACTGGACCAAAGCGTTTATTAGTTCTAAGATAATATTAGGAGTATTAGAAGAATGTAAGTCAACTATGGTAATATATCAGTATAGGAGCAATAACGCAACAGCATCTGTTAAACTCCATGATTTAACTAATAATTTAGCAAATAATTAGATGAAACAACACCATCCCGCTCCAAATATTCACGGCATTTATGGAATTTGCATTTAATGAACTAGATTGCGCTAAAAAGGGAATAACTATTGATGGTGAATACTTAAGTAATCTGCGCTTTGCAGATGAAAATATTGATATTATAGCCGAGAATTTAAGTGAAGCTTACAAAATGATGGAAGAATTGACAAAAGAACAAGTAGGCCTAAACATAAGCTCGAAAGAAAATATACTACCGATTAAATTCCAGGTGAAGGTATTAGAATAGGTGACAATGAAATATATCAGCTTTAGCTATATTTAATTACAATACGAAATTAGAATAGGAAGTAGGAACTTCTAAAGCTGTAACAAAGCGCCATATAAATTTGGGATAGGCAGCATTTGGGTATTTATTTGGCCCAACAGACCTTATCTAGAGACAACAATGGTAATGTTTCACTATAGGAGGATTGTAAATAATTATATATCTAAATTTTGCACTTAGTACTTCGTTGTTGTCAGTTTATTAAACGAGGAATCTGTAGAAACGTAATTCTACTTCTATAGAGTTAAAATACGGAAAGCTATTTATTTGTTCAATAAATATATTATATTTTGTAGCATAAAGTATACAATACACATAGAGTGACAAATATTCTTAATTCATCAAATAACTTATAAGACCTATCTAGTTTTTTTTAGTAACAATATTTTTTATAAACATAGTTTAAATAGTCAAACCAGTAAAAGCAAAAGAAATGCATCTTATGTAATAACAATTCTGCGGAAATAAACTCCAACAACAAAGGAAAACAGAAAATTCTAAAAATTAAAAGTATACACACGCGAGGGTCAAAATCGCTGTGTGTATACTTTTAGATACACATGTAAAGTTTTGATTGGAGTCCTGTGTATATTCAAAGAGCTCAATACCTATGTATTTCAAATGGGTAGTTAACTGACGTAGCTGCAGGCTACCTAAAAATATACTTAGCAACAGGAAATTAAAAAGTTTACATTTTTTATGACGATTTGTTTACTTATACCCGTTTATACTATTTATCACATATAGTAACGCGGCAACCTTGATTATTGAAATGGCAAATAAGTAAAAATAAGCTATTTATTACAAAAGTTTTAAGAACAATTTAAAAAAGTTAACAAAAAATTTTACATAATAAAAGAAAGAAAAAAAACTAAAAAAAAAGAACATTATTTTCTATTAGAAATATGATTGTCAAAAAAGCATTCCAGACACATAAAATGTTCCTCACAAGTTTCACATTTGTTTTAATTTGTCTTGAATTTTTTGTTGCGTATGCTCGCCCATTGCCATCCTTATATTTTTTAGCATATAGCACAACGTCCTTTTTTTCACTTGGGATCAATCTGCGTTTTAGTCGATCTTGCAGTTGAAAGTCTAAAGGAATTTCTTTTTTCCAAAAGCTAGCATTTTGAAACATAAACTTTCTCGTAACTCTGTTATTTGTTTTTGATCTACTTTGTTATTGTTTTTATTGAATATTTATTTATTTAGCGTATGGCAATTTGATACACAACATTATCACATATTTGTTACAATCTAACATCTAATGTATTAATATATTCAATCGACGCTGGTGTTGCAGAGGCGAAGTCTAGAGGATCTCCATAATACTTCCTCCGAGGGCATTCGGCAATCATATGCTGGATGGTCTGTTTCTCGGCGCCGCAGTCGCACTCAGCAGAGGTTCTCATCCTCCATTTATAAAGGGTATCTGCGCAGACTCCATGACCCGTTCTTATCCTGTTAAGAGTTGACCATGATTTTCGGGGGAGGTCAAAACCTGGTGGAGTTTCTGTGATGCATGGTGTGTTTCTCATTATTAGGTTCGGTCTGTCGCTCTGCATGTTCTTCCACTGGGAGTTCATTTGGAAATTGTTGGAACTCAAGTTTATTGCATCTCTAGTCGGAGGTTTTCTGGAGCGCAATCGATGTGAATTAGCGTCGGCGACATATGTGTGTATAGGTAATTGCGGGTTGTTAAGCAGCTTTTGGAATTCTCTAAGCAGAGCATGCTGACGACGAAGATTAGGTGAAGGTATATGGCTCAGTAGTGGAAGCCACTCCACAGGTGTAGACTTGATCGTTCCAGATATGAGACGCATGGCGACATTGAGCTGGGTATCTATAATTTTTGTGTGGACGCTATTCAGCCAAACAGGAGAGCAGTATTCAGCTGCGGAGTATACGAGTCCAAGGGCTGAACACCGGAGTGTACCTGCTGATGAGCCCCATGTAGTCCCGCAAAGCTTCTGTATGATGTTGTTACGGGTTCTCAGCTTTGCTGCGGTGTTTTCAAGATGTTTCTTAAAGGAGAGTGTTCTGTCCAGGGTGACGCCGAGGTACTTGGGATTATGGTTGTGCGTGAGCAGTTGGTTATCAATGTATACTTTAAGTTTTGTGTAGGCCATTTTGTTGTTCAGGTGAAAACAGCTAACCTCGGTTTTTTTGGGGTTAGGTTTAAGTCTCCATTGTTTAAAGTACTTAACCAGGCGTTCCAGATCTTCCGTTAGGATTGCCTCGGAGTTTTGTAATAAGGAGCTTTGAGTTGCAAGTGCCCAGTCGTCTGCATATCCAAATTTTTTAGATCTGGTAGGGGCATATCAGCTAGATACATGTTAAATAGCAGAAGTGCAAGTACGGAGCCCTGAGGGAGGCCATTATTAAGCGTTCTCTGTTTGCTCACTGTAGTTCCCATGGTTACACGAATGTTTCTACTGCTCAGCATAGTATTTATGAGTCGGGCGGTTGTTTTGCAGGGGATTATTTTAAGGAGCTTATAGATGAGGCCATCTTTCCAAACCGTGTCATAGGCAGCCGATATATCGATGAATGCCACAGACGTCTTCAATTTTCTTTGGTAACCTGCTTCTATGTAGGTAGTTATAGACAGCACTTGGTCAGTGGTGCTTCGTTGAGGCCTGAATCCTGCTTGTTCAATTGGTATTTTTTGAAGTAGCTTTGGGCCGATTCTGTTCAGGACCAGTCTTTCGAGGAGCTTGTAGCTGAACTGAGTAAAGCGATGGGGCGGTAACTCGCTGGGTTGTCTGTTGGTTTTCCAGGTTTCAGGATGGCTATGATTTTTGTTTGTTTAAAGAGGTTTGGTAGGTTACCTGTTTTGAGTATATCTGTATAGAATTTAGACAACCAGGTTTTTGCAGATTTCCCACAATGGATCAGGAATTCGGGAGGTATACCGTCTGTACCAGGAGCTTTGTTGGGTTTAATGTCTTTGATGGCGTTTGAGACTTCTTCTGGAGTGAACGGTGCGGAGTACTCTGTATCTGATGGACAGGCAGCTTTTAGATGTTTAAGCTCCCTTTTTTATAGCAGTGGTAAACTTTTTATCACATGCTCCTCTGGAGGTGGCAACTATATGTGATGCAATTTTATTAGGGTTGAAGTCATGGATTTGTCGTGTTGCCAGTTTGTCACTTCCGAGTTTTCTTAGGAGCGACCACGCTTTACGGCTAGACTTTTTGAAATCTAACGATTCGACTTCATTTGTCCATTTCTTCCTTTTTGCTACATCAAGGCTCAGGAGAAGTTCGTCCGCAAGGTCACTTTCACCGGTTTCAAGATATTCTTCGTAGAGGTTTTGGCTTTCCTCACTCCATCCTGGTATGTATTGCTTACGATGGCCCCTGGGAATGTGTTTCTTTGCTGTAGCAATTATTGCCCCTCTAAACCTTTCATAATTTTTGTATGTTGGTGGAATCCATCGTAAGATTTTGTCGAGTTCATTGGTAAAGGCGGGACAGTTACCTTTGTTAAAGTTCCAGCGTGGTCGTGGAATGGTTGTAACTAGTGGGATTTGGATACCAATCTCAATAATGATCGGCCTGTGCTGGCTATGCGGGAAGTCATGAAGTACTCTTCTCTTGGTTGGTAAGGGGTAGCTTTTCTGGTTTTTGCTCACAAAACATAAATCTGGATTGTACTCTTGTTTCCATGCCGCCGATTTAAAAGTGCCCCGGTCTTTGGCATCGAAGACGTGATGCAGGTGGTTACTCTCTACCCAGTCTAACAGTGTCTCCCCGTTTTCATCGTTGTTTCTGTTTTTTCATTCTTGATGATGGCTGTTAAAATCACCTAAATAGATGGCTGGATGGGGCCTTATGTCTATGACGTGGCTTGGCCATGTAATACTTGGGGGTTTATAAACATTTGTCACTTCGATTTCACCTATTTTGGTAACGGTCAAATGTATATTATCTTGCGTGGTGGAAGATACGAAGTGAGCGTTTTCTAAGGAGTTTTTTACGTAGTTGGCGGTACCATAAGCATGGTGATAGGTTGCTCCCAGAAGATCATAGCCTGGAATTTTGCCTCTACTTGCGAGTTGTTGTTCGTTCGCAGCATGGGTTTCCTGTATAACTACCAAGTCGATGTCGTTAGAAAGTAGTATGTTTGACAGCAGTTCGCTTTTGGATCGGCTAATGCCTTCAATATTTCCAAGAGTTCTAGTCATTTGGTTCTCATAAGAACCGTTTCCTGGTTGGGCGTTCATGTTTGCAGTTGTGTATTGGCCAGGAGATCGTTGGATAGTTTGGCCGCCTGTTCGTTCTAGCTCATTTAGTGTTAACCAGAGGGCACGTGCAGAATTCTTCTGCGGACGCGAGCTAGTTTACCCTCCTTTTATTGAATAAATAAGCACTTACGACACAAGTTCCAGTAATTAATTCTACTGCAACTTTACGGTACCGTTTAAGACTTCGTCGTACGGAAGTTGAATATGACGACATCTGATCAGATAAATCAATAAACGTTTTTGATTTGTTATATTCAACAACTGCCTTGGGTTTAAATTTATTTATTATGCCTGGAACTTCAACTAGCGTTTCATCATGTTTTGTTTTGAGCATCAACACGTCCCTTTTATCTTCCCATTTGAATAGAACTATGCCATCTTTCTCTCTGCCTATAATTTCGCCTTTTTTTCAATTTTGTTGACAAAATTTCTTTTGGAATCCCTTTCCTATTTTTTCTGAGTGTTTCGACAAGATGGGTTTTTCTTTTAATTAATTTTTAGGCTAACTCGGTGCTAATATACCATCACGCCTTTATCAAGACACTCACCCATAAGTTCAAAAACAATCTTCGTGGTTACCAGCATGTCATTTGATTTTCCTGTTCCGCAATATATTTTACAATGGTAAGTATATTCTCCAGGGAGACATAGTTTGAAAAGCTTTTTTCCAAATTTATGCCTTTTTCCTTTGACATCTTCATCTGACATCATCAAAATTAAGCGACTCGGAAGGGTACCCTTGTTTCATCTATACAGACATTTTCGTCAGGAAAGATAACTTGCTTGAACTTCTTATTTAGGAAGTCAACCAGGAAACGAATTTTGCCGAGTCTGTCTCCTTCTTCGCATTGTTCATTGTTAGGGAAATGTCACATTCTTAGAATATTTTTAAAGCGGTTTTAAGACATTCGATTTGCCGCTTCAGACCAATAAATTGCAGAACGTTTTCAATAATCTGTGATCTATAGCAAAAACCCCAATCGCACGTCACGTTTGTCCATTTACTTAGTCTAGTGGACGGCATGGGAGTCTCTTCCGTAATGGCTTTTATTACGGCTTGTTCCGCGTATACATTGGTTTCGGATACTAAGGTATTTATTAGCTCGTCATCAAGAAATAATTTATAGTAAGCAAATATATCTTCACCTTTCATATCTTGTACTTCTTTCACCAAACCAATGTCCCCATCAAAATCAAAGTCTTTATCTCCAACAACTACGCCCAAATCCGACACAACATCTTGCTCTTCATCATTTGACGACTTATTTAGTTCAGAATCCTCAGATTCTGAAACAAAAAAAAAACATGGTTAGGAAAGTCTTACGCTAGGTAGTTCATATTCCTTGTGTTATTGTTAGTCGGAAAAACATTGCAGATATCTTTGACGATCATTCATACCACAATAATTGTAATACCACAATAAAAATAATTATTATTATGAGTCTTTTAGTATTTGATACTAAATTTTTATTACCTATTGAGAAACAATCTTGAGTTTCGTTTTGATGTTCTAACTTTGGTAAATAATGAAATTCTCTGATTGATGATTAGAAACAATCGGTAAATTAAATGTCAAATAGTATACAATTTATATATATATATATATATATATATATATATATATATATATATATTATATATATATATATATATATATATATATATGTATATATATATGCAAACGAAAATATTACTTAGCTTCAAGTTCCAGCTTCTCAATCCTACGTTCAAGCACGTTACAAATGTTTCTTTACAACTGACGATCTCTCTCTCTCTCTCTCTCTCTCTCTCTCTCTCTCTCTCTCTCTCTCTCGTGTTCCCGAATTACTGGTCATCAAGGTTTTCGTCAAGGTTAGATGTGTAAGTCCCCTCCTAAATGTGTATACAAAAGTATACACGTAGCGCACAGAGACATTTTTCATTCTCTAGGCCGCGTCTATATTTTTGGCACACACACCAAACACACATGCGCACTAATATTTTTTGTCAAAAATGTTGTTTACTATGTTAATTGAGTAATTTAGAGATAGTTTAAAGAAAAAAATCATTCATGGCCCAACGAAATCCTCCACTAGTTTGGCGTGGCGGCCAAAGTGTTAATACAGCAAATAGTAAAAATTTCTAATGAATAATCTAGGGAAGACTAGTACAATGAAATACGCAATCAAAAACTAAATAGAAAATTGCTTTTATTTTTAAAATAAATTGGGTTACGCCACTGCATCAAAGTCTGTACTTAAAGCAGGAAATATAACTTTTGCTAGATGTTAAAATACGGGATTTGTTTCTGCAACTTGCATGGCGTGCAATGTTTATGATATTTCGTGTCTAAAAATGAACTGATAATACCATTTGAATAAAAAAAGAGAGTTTATGTAATGAATATACATCAGATAGATATTGCATGTTTAGCTTTATAGTCAAAGTAATGACGTAATTGACTTTCTATTGGTGTCAAACCAGTAACAATTTCCTTGTAATCAGTGAGTAATCAATCACTCTGCAAAGAAACTGAAAATATTGTAAACTTAATGCAAATGTTGTTGAATACTATGTTTGTATGGGAGTCAGTCACGATTGACTGTAGTGACAATTATTACATTTCACCTAAAAAAATTTGACGTTTCGATTTCCACTCTAGAAATTTTTCTTAGTCCACTCCGGTCAGAGTGGAAATCGAAAAGTCAAATTTTTTAAATAAAGTGTAATTGTCATTACAATCAATTGTGGCTTATTCCTATATAAATATAGTATTTAACTTAGAAATGTCTCAAAAAATAGTTTCAGAACCGTAATGCAAAAAATGTTATGACTGCTTCTTGAAAATAAATTTTTAAAAACAAATATAAAGGATAAGTATTATTTTATTTTATAAAACAGAATAAAATAAATATTTAATGACTATTTTTGTTAAAATTTCGAACATATTGACCGATCTTGATAAGGGGTTGTCTTGTCAAAATTTCTAAATAAACTAAGAAATTAAAAAAAATAAAAGAAAACTCAAAGCATCACATCCCAGATGGGCCAAATTTAATCGTAAAATAGTTTTATGTTAATATGTAAGATTATAACTAAGACAATTTATTGTGGCTCATACAGAGAAGGAAATTGTCGTTATCCAGGATATATTAGTATATTCATTTTATATTCATCGTTAGTATATTCATTTTATGTAAACCGAGAACTAAGCTTAGACATCCGAATTGGAGTTATTAAAAGCTACATTTGATCAGTGCTTTTGTATGAGACTGCTAGAAGCCTTTAAAAGTGGCTTTATCGCAAAATGCTTAGTAGCACAAAGCTGAGTAGGCAGAAGAGCCATATCATAGCTTTGAAATATTAGAACTTGTAACCTTGCAATATTAGACTTGTAATAAACATAAAAAAGACAGAATATATGTGTGTAGGTGGAATGCAGCTGTAACTCACATTGGACGGAGAAATTATCAGACATTGCGACACATTTAAGTACCTGTGTATGATCATTACAAAAGGAGGGAATCTAGATGATACGATAAAATAAAGAAACATCCAGGGAAGAAAAGCAATCTCATCATCATCCAGCCGAATTTTCACATCCATTGTTGGATATAGGCCTGCTCCAAACGTCTCCAGTTCTCTCTATCTCTAGCTGCTGCAATCCAGTTTGTTTCTATCCTCCTTAGGTCGTCGGTCCATCGGGTGGGTGATCTGCCTCGACTTCGCTTGTCGGCTCTTGGTCTCCACTCCAATAATCTTTTCGTCCATCTTCCGTCTTCCATTCTAGCAACATGTCCAGCCCACCTCCACTTTTGTTTATTGATTCGCAGTATAATATCGTCTACGCCAGTTCGTCGGCGTATCTCCTCATTTTTTACGCGATCTTTCAAAGTCAGGCCCAGCATTGATCTCTCCATTCGCCTTTGTGTTACCCTCAGTTTTTTGGCAGTAGCTTTCGTTAAAGTTAAAGTTTATATATATATATATATATATATATATATATATATATATATATATATATATCTATATATATATATATATATATATATATATATATATATATATATATATATATATATATCTATATATATATATATATATATATATATATATATATATATATATATATATATATATTATAACCAAAAGGATGATAACGGGTACGAGTACTATGTAGTGAAACGGAGATAATACTGGAAGTTGCTTCCTCAGTTAAAAAGGGTATCTCCCAGTATTATCTCCTTTTATATATATATATATATATATATATATATATATATATATATATATAAAGTTTATATATAAGTTAAGTTTATATATAAAAGCAATATCCCTTCTAGACAATATGTATAATAAATCTTATGTTATTAGTAATGTTTCTTTCCATCATTATACCTTCAGTTCTTTTCCATAGTGCGTCCTGAAATATTAATTGGGAGTAATTCTTCTCCTTCGCGTGCAATATCAGAATTATACGACGTTGGCGATCACCATTGCGAAGGCTTCTCGATCTTCTGCAATATGGAATAATTGTCCTGCATTTGATATCTGAGTCTATTCACGTATGTTTTTTAACCAAAAACTTGTTTTTTTCCTACGCCTTCACTGTTTTCTATTTTGCCTTTAAGAATCAGTTGAAATATTTTATATCGACTTCCCCTTACTATATGTCAAAGATAAGACTTTTTGATGTTTAACAGTCTTTAGCAGTTCTCTATCTTTGTTGACGCACCTTAGTACTTCTTCATTAATCAAAAGACTGATATTTTTTGTACACACTTATGACAAGTTGAAAGAAAATGCAAAAAAGTATTTTTGAAGTGTGTATATTTTAGGCAATTCCTAGCTGAGCGCTTTCGGCTTTACAAAGCCATCATCAGAGCTATGCTACAATAAAATGTTCTAATAAGTACTAATTGGTAAAGATTGTAATTTATAACTTACGTCAATTTTTTAAAATACCACTACAAAGGAGAGATCTCATTTCCTTAAGTTTCACAATTATGAATTTTGTAGGAGTTGGAATTTTTAAACATATAAAAAACATATAAAAGGTCGACACTGGACGTCACAAACACGTTAAAAAATTGAAAAATTTTTTGTCATGGTACGGGTTTAAGACCCGACCATCTATTGATGTGAGGACGTAGACTGAATAGAACTAGTGAAATCAAATGTCGGTCCTTTTAAACGATTTTTCAAAAGTGACAGGTGACAAATGTCATATATAGGAAATAGAGATTGTTTTTTTATTCTTACAAAATTATTTAGAGTTTGGAATTACTACTAGTCATCAAAGACTTTCTAAAAATTAAGTTTTTTAAAATTAAATTTTATGTGTTCATCACATCATACAGAATGACATTAATTTGTAAATTCACTCAAGTCAATGCTCAAGGTCAATGTATGTTCAATCTGACAGCTATCCTTAAGGAACAAGGGCTCAAATTGTTCAATAACACTATAAAGAAGAAACCTGGTATTAATGATATGTTATCTGATACTTAAGTGTATTAAGAATTGTGTGTCTTGATGGAAAATTGTAAGAACTTTGCATAAAAAATTTTTTAAGAAGGTATTTTCATGTTTCAATTAAGAACAACTGTCAAATGAATTACAAAATGTTGTAAATTTTAATAAAGTTTAAAATTTGTTTAAAAATAAAAGTATGAAAAATATATAACAAGATTGCATGAGGTCACCCTTCTTCCTCTAAAGTCTCCCATAATAATTTAAAAAGAGGTTTATAGTTGCAATTGAGGTTGATTTGTGTGTTTAAGCAACAATCAGGGTTTATTTTCATTTCTTTGGATATCTCTAGATCTTCTAAGAGATTCATGAGTCTAAAGTTTTTATTAGGAATGTTGTGTAAAATTTTACTGTTTTCAGAAGGAGAAAAAGAATGATTATTAAATTTAATGTGATATCCAAAGTTTGATTTTTCTGGGTTATTGAGGTGTTCTTTGATTCTTTGATTCAGAGTTCTCATTGTTCTACCTACATAAGTCATATTACAGTCACCACAGGACAGCTTGTAAATGCCACTTCTGTTTAGTTTGTCAACTTTGTCTTTGGTCTTGCTGAAGATGGACTTGATGTTATATTTGGTTTTAAAGGAGATGTTTAAGTCATTAATTTTATTAACAAGTACTCTTGAAATTTTTTCTGAAATTGGTCCTAAGTAAGTTAAGGATCTATATATGGAAGTAGTGTTGGATTTGTTATCAACATTAAAAGCTTGGTTTAGTCTCTTTTTGAGTATAGATTTTCTAATGACTTTATCAACAGTAGTAGAAGGAAAACCATTGTTGTTTGCTATCTGTTTAATGATGGAGATTTCTTTATTGTAATTTTCTTGAGACATAGGGATATTAAGAAGTCTGTGGACATAACATTGAATAGCTGCCATCTTGTGTTGAAAAGGATGATTTGATGATGTTGGTATCATATGGTCAGTTTGAGTAGGTTTTCTGAATATTGAAAATTCTAGTGTAGGCAAAGAAGAAAAGGAGGAAGTATTCTTTTTGATAGTTAGGTCTAAAAAGTTGATAATGTTGTTGCTTTCTACTTCTAAGGTAAAATTAATTGCAGGATGTAGATTATTAATTATTGACAAAATATTGTGAGGTTCTGAAGGTGGGCCTTCTATAAAGGCTAAAATGTCATCCACATATCTGTACCATAGGATTATTTGTGGTTGAGAATGAACAAAGTTAGTTTCGAGAGAGTCTAGAAAAAGATCTGCAAGTAGAGGAGATAAAGGATTTCCCATTGCTAAACCCTCTGGTTGTCTATAAATTTTATCGTTAAAGATAAAGAAATCTTGGGAAAGGCAAAATTGGAGTAGAGAAGTAATTTGTGAACTTTTATTTTGGTCAATGTTTTTTCTTTGTAGAAGGTTATTGATGATTGGAATGGTGTCTAATCTGGGAACATTGGTGAACAGATTTGTTACATCGAAGGAGACCATAGTGAAGTTATTCGGAAGAGTATGTGAAGAAATTTTGGAGATTAAATCTAAAGTGTTGGCAATAGTATATTTGGGAGTGTAATTAAGTAGATCTAGTAGAAGAGTGTTGATAAATTTTGCTAGTGAAGCTAGTGGGGTATTGACAAAACTAACTACAGGTCTTATTGGAACATTAGCTTTATGAATTTTAGGGAGACCATAAAGTCTTGGTATTAAAGGATTGCTAGGAATGAAAGTTTTGGGGTTAGTTCCAAGTTCTTGAAACAAATTAGTTGCATTAGAAATGTTTGATTTTAGATCATTTATAAGTTTATTCATTGGGTTCTTGTTAAGTGGAATAAATGAGTTGTTGGATAGAAAAGATTCTACTTTGTTAACATAATCACTATTGTACATGATTAGAAGACAGTTTCCTTTGTCAGCTTTTGTTATTATAAGTTTATGAGTTTTAATTTTATTAGAAATAGATTTAACCAGTTTAAATTGTGTATGAAAAGTTGACATAACCTTATTGTTAGAATAGTATTTTTGATAAGACTGATTTAGTGCAAAAAGACAAGACATTTTTAAGTTGGTTTTTACAGTGTTTGTGATGTTTAAACTATCTATGATGCTATCAATCTTTACACAGAGTAACTCAATATTACTTAAATCAGGTTTAGTTTTAATACAAAATTTGAGACCCTTACTCAAAAAATCAAGTTCTGGTTTTGTAAAATTGCAATTTGACAAGTTTTTAACCCTTTCATGAAATATATGATAAGAAGAGGATTGTTGACTCACCTGATTCCTGTTGTTATTATTATTTTTATTAAAAGGATGTTGTTGATTATTACCTGATCGATCAGATTTTAATTTGTTTAGTTTTTTATTAAGTCTTTCATATTTAAGGTGCTTACTCAATGCTAAATCATCTTGATGTTCTTGAAGAGCTTGTTGAAAGTCTGAAAAAGAAGAGGTTACCCCTGCAATCCTATTATATAATATTTTAAGTTCGATGTTGATATTGTTGATCTTGGCATAATGTAGACAAATTTCTTTTCTAAGGAGTTTTCTTTCCAAATCTGTTTTAAACTTTGTTGGTATGTTCTTGGATGTTTTACATACAGCAAACTTAGGTGTTAAATGTTGCTTAAGGCATTGATGGATGAACCAGATGTCAATATGTATAAGTTCTCTCTTTGTAGACAGTCTAAGGTACTTTTGGATATCCACTACCATACTGTAGATTAACAATCAAAAGACTGATATTTTTTGTACACACTTATGACAAGTTGAAAGAAAATGCAAAAAAGTATTTTTGAAGTGTGTATATTTTAGGCAATTCCTAGCTGAGCGCTTTCGGCTTTACAAAGCCATCATCAGAGCTATGCTACAATAAAATGTTCTAATAAGTACTAATTGGTAAAGATTGTAATTTATAACTTACGTCAATTTTTAAAATACCACTACAAAGGAGAGATCTCATTTCCTTAAGTTTCACAATTATGAATTTTGTAGGAGTTGGAATTTTTAAACATATAAAAAACATATAAAAGGTCGACACTGGACGTCACAAACACGTTAAAAAATTGAAAAATTTTTTGTCATGGTACGGGTTTAAGACCCGACCATCTATTGATGTGAGGACGTAGACTGAATAGAACTAGTGAAATCAAATGTCGGTCCTTTTAAACGATTTTTCAAAAGTGACAGATGACAAATGTCATATATAGGAAATAGAGATTGTTTTTTTATTCTTACAAGTAATTTTTTATTCTTACAACTAGTAGTAATTCCAAACTCTAAATAATTTTGTAAGAATAAAAAAAAAAAAAAACAATCTCTATTTCCTATATATGACATTTGTCATCTGTCACTTTTGAAAAATCGTTTAAAAGGACCGACATTTGATTTCACTAGTTCTATTCAGTCTACGTCCTCACATCAATAGATGGTCGGGTCTTAAACCCGTACCATGACAAAAAAAAAATTTTTCAATTTTTTAACGTGTTTGTGACGTCCAGTGTCGACCTTTTATATGTTTTTTATATGTTTAAAAATTCCAACTCCTACAAAATTCATAATTGTGAAACTTAAGGAAATGAGATCTCTCCTTTGTAGTGGTATTTTAAAAAATTGACGTAAGTTATAAATTACAATCTTTACCAATTAGTACTTATTAGAACATTTTATTGTAGCATAGCTCTGATGATGGCTTTGTAAAGCCGAAAGCGCTCAGCTAGGAATTGCCTAAAATATACACACTTCAAAAATACTTTTTTGCATTTTCTTTCAACTTGTCATAAGTGTGTACAAAAAATATCAGTCTTTTGATTGTTAATCTACAGTATGGTAGTGGATATCCAAAAGTACCTTAGACTGTCTACAAAGAGAGAACTTATACATATTGACATCTGGTTCATCCATCAATGCCTTAAGCAACATTTAACACCTAAGTTTGCTGTATGTAAAACATCCAAGAACATACCAACAAAGTTTAAAACAGATTTGGAAAGAAAACTCCTTAGAAAAGAAATTTGTCTACATTATGCCAAGATCAACAATATCAACATCGAACTTAAAATATTATATAATAGGATTGCAGGGGTAACCTCTTCTTTTTCAGACTTTCAACAAGCTCTTCAAGAACATCAAGATGATTTAGCATTGAGTAAGCACCTTAAATATGAAAGACTTAATAAAAAACTAAACAAATTAAAATCTGATCGATCAGGTAATAATCAACAACATCCTTTTAATAAAAATAATAATAACAACAGGAATCAGGTGAGTCAACAATCCTCTTCTTATCATATATTTCATGAAAGGGTTAAAAACTTGTCAAATTGCAATTTTACAAAACCAGAACTTGATTTTTTGAGTAAGGGTCTCAAATTTTGTATTAAAACTAAACCTGATTTAAGTAATATTGAGTTACTCTGTGTAGAGATTGATAGCATCATAGATAGTTTAAACATCACAAACACTGTAAAAACCAACTTAAAAATGTCTTGTCTTTTTGCACTAAATCAGTCTTATCAAAAATACTATTCTAACAATAAGGTTATGTCAACTTTTCATACACAATTTAAACTGGTTAAATCTATTTCTAATAAAATTAAAACTCATAAACTTATAATAACAAAAGCTGACAAAGGAAACTGTCTTCTAATCATGTACAATAGTGATTATGTTAACAAAGTAGAATCTTTTCTATCCAACAACTCATTTATTCCACTTAACAAGAACCCAATGAATAAACTTATAAATGATCTAAAATCAAACATTTCTAATGCAACTAATTTGTTTCAAGAACTTGGAACTAACCCCAAAACTTTCATTCCTAGCAATCCTTTAATACCAAGACTTTATGGTCTCCCTAAAATTCATAAAGCTAATGTTCCAATAAGACCTGTAGTTAGTTTTGTCAATACCCCACTAGCTTCACTAGCAAAATTTATCAACACTCTTCTACTAGATCTACTTAATTACACTCCCAAATATACTATTGCCAACACTTTAGATTTAATCTCCAAAATTTCTTCACATACTCTTCCGAATAACTTCACTATGGTCTCCTTCGATGTAACAAATCTGTTCACCAATGTTCCCAGATTAGACACCATTCCAATCATCAATAACCTTCTACAAAGAAAAAACATTGACCAAAATAAAAGTTCACAAATTACTTCTCTACTCCAATTTTGCCTTTCCCAAGATTTCTTTATCTTTAACGATAAAATTTATAGACAACCAGAGGGTTTAGCAATGGGAAATCTTTTATCTCCTCTACTTGCAGATCTTTTTCTAGACTCTCTCGAAACTAACTTTGTTCATTCTCAACCACAAATAATCCTATGGTACAGATATGTGGATGACATTTTAGCCTTTATAGAAGGCCCACCTTCAGAACCTCACAATATTTTGTCAATAATTAATAATCTACATCCTGCAATTAATTTTACCTTAGAAGTAGAAAGCAACAACATTATCAACTTTTTAGACCTAACTATCAAAAAGAATACTTCCTCCTTTTCTTCTTTGCCTACACTAGAATTTTCAATATTCAGAAAACCTACTCAAACTGACCATATGATACCAACATCATCAAATCATCCTTTTCAACACAAGATGGCAGCTATTCAATGTTATGTCCACAGACTTCTTAATATCCCTATGTCTCAAGAAAATTACAATAAAGAAATCTCCATCATTAAACAGATAGCAAACAACAATGGTTTTCCTTCTACTACTGTTGATAAAGTCATTAGAAAATCTATACTCAAAAAGAGACTAAACCAAGCTTTTAATGTTGATAACAAATCCAACACTACTTCCATATATAGATCCTTAACTTACTTAGGACCAATTTCAGAAAAAATTTCAAGAGTACTTGTTAATAAAATTAATGACTTAAACATCTCCTTTAAAACCAAATATAACATCAAGTCCATCTTCAGCAAGACCAAAGACAAAGTTGAAAAACTAAACAGAAGTGGCATTTACAAGCTGTCCTGTGGTGACTGTAATATGACTTATGTAGGTAGAACAATGAGAACTCTGAATCAAAGAATCAAAGAACACCTCAATAACCCAGAAAAATCAAACTTTGGATATCACATTAAATTTAATAATCATTCTTTTTCTCCTTCTGAAAACAGTAAAATTTTACACAACATTCCTAATAAAAACTTTAGACTCATGAATCTCTTAGAAGATCTAGAGATATCCAAAGAAATGAAAATAAACCCTGATTGTTGCTTAAACACACAAATCAACCTCAATTGCAACTATAAACCTCTTTTTAAATTATTATGGGAGACTTTAGAGGAAGAAGGGTGACCTCATGCAATCTTGTTATATATTTTTCATACTTTTATTTTTAAACAAATTTTAAACTTTATTAAAATTTACAACATTTTGTAATTCATTTGACAGTTGTTCTTAATTGAAACATGAAAATACCTTCTTAAAAAATTTTTTATGCAAAGTTCTTACAATTTTCCATCAAGACACACAATTCTTAATACACTTAAGTATCAGATAACATATCATTAATACCAGGTTTCTTCTTTATAGTGTTATTGAACAATTTGAGCCCTTGTTCCTTAAGGATAGCTGTCAGATTGAACATACATTGACCTTGAGCATTGACTTGAGTGAATTTACAAATTAATGTCATTCTGTATGATGTGATGAACACATAAAATTTAATTTTAAAAAACTTAATTTTTAGAAAGTCTTTGATGACTAGTAGTAATTCCAAACTCTAAATAATTTTGTAAGAATAAAAAAACAATCTCTATTTCCTATATATGACATTTGTCATCTGTCACTTTTGAAAAATCGTTTAAAAGGACCGACATTTGATTTCACTAGTTCTATTCAGTCTACGTCCTCACATCAATAGATGGTCGGGTCTTAAACCCGTACCATGACAAAAAATTTTTCAATTTTTTAACGTGTTTGTGACGTCCAGTGTCGACCTTTTATATGTTTTTTATATGTTTAAAAATTCCAACTCCTACAAAATTCATAATTGTGAAACTTAAGGAAATGAGATCTCTCCTTTGTAGTGGTATTTTAAAAAATTGACGTAAGTTATAAATTACAATCTTTACCAATTAGTACTTATTAGAACATTTTATTGTAGCATAGCTCTGATGATGGCTTTGTAAAGCCGAAAGCGCTCAGCTAGGAATTGCCTAAAATATACACACTTCAAAAATACTTTTTTGCATTTTCTTTCAACTTCTTCATTAGTTTTCTTTGCTGTCCAAGATATCTTCAGCATTCGTCTATGAACACACATTTCCATTGCTTCAATTTTGTTCATGATCGATACTTTTAGCGTCCACACTTCTGCACTATAGAAAAGTATGGACCAAACATAGCACTTAACCGTTCTTTGTCTTAGTTCTAAACTTAGATAATTATTGCAAATAAATAACTTAATTTTCATAAAAGTTGTTTTAGTCATTGTTATTCTACGTTTTTTTCTATGTCTGGATCTAGTTGGTCCGTTATCACAGTTCCCAAATATGTCATTTTTTAAACTCACTCATCTTGGACTCCGTTTAATTGAAGCTTTGCATCGGGATGTGGGTCACGATTAAACACTAAAAATTTAGTTTTGTTTGAGTTTATTTGAATGCCCATTTCCTCTCCTATCTCGTGAATACAATCAAGCAGAATTTGAAGATCTTTAATATTATTTTATAGAATTACTGTATTTTCTACATATCTAATTGTTGAATTGATTTTTATTCCATGTGGTTGTCTCTCAAGTGTCTTTTTAAATAACTGGTCCGAGTAAACATTGAACAATTTTAGCGACAAAATGCAACCTTGTCTGACTCTTCGTTGTATAGAGATTTCATCGGTGTAGTTTTCTCCAATTTTTACGACAGCAATTTGATTCCGGTACAAATTTTTATTGACATGAATATTCTTGTCATATATTCCGATATTTTTCAGTATTTGCATTAATTTTACATGATGTACTTTATCGAATATCTTTTGGAAATCCACGAAACATGCAAATGCATCTTTTCTTTGGTCACGGCATTTTTGTAATAGGATGTGAAGCGCAAAAAGTGCCTCCCTGGTTTTCATAGCATTTCTAAAAGCAAATTGGGTATCTTCAAAATCTTTGCATTTACGTCTAATTCTGTTGTGAAGTATTTTTAGGAAAATTTTAACAGTGTGGCTCATTAGGCTAATTAATCGATATTCTGAGCATTTTCTCGCATTGTGTTTTTTAGTTATTGCGACAAAGACGGATTTGAGCCAATCTATGGGAATTACTCCGGTGTTATATATTGAATTAAAAATCCTTACTACTACTTTTATGTATTCATTCTCTATTAGTTCCAGCAACTTAGTTTGTGTATCATCTGGACACAAGCTTTTTTAGTTTTAGTATTATTGATAGCGTGTTCTGCCTCGCATTTCATAATTTCTGGGCCGTCAGTACAGTTTTGGTAGAATTCGGCAATATTATTCCTGTCATCTACAAACAACTCTGATATAATACAGCTGCCATTATATCTTATACCATAATTGTGTTATTATTTTCAACGAGTATAGAGGGAACTCGTTTTTTTTTAATATACTACTTATTTCTTTTAGTTTTTTGTGGACAATAAATAACTGTGTCTATTATATACTCGGTTTCATTAGATTTTAGCAGTCGACGTTGTTCCATTAATTTCAAGTTGTCATCTGTCATCCATTTATTTTTTTTGATTACGTTTTTTCTACAATCATTGTTTGTGGAGATTTCGTTAACTTGGTTTTTAAATTCTCTCCATAGTTCTTCTGGATCTCCTAGTTGTTCTCCGATGTTTTTTATTCTATTGTTAAATTCTTTTTTAATGTTATGTTTTATGTTTATATCGTCAAAGTTAAGTACAATGGTTTTTGGTTTTTGTCGCTGAATTCGTTTTAACCTTAGTTAAAAAGCTGCTACAAGTGGTTGATGATCAGATCCAACATCTGCCCCAGGAAATGTAGTGACTTTTTTGACGCTATTTCGGAATTTACAAGTATATAGTTTATTTCATTTGTTGAAGACTCAAGGTTATTGCCATCTTCAAAATGGGCTTTCCAAGTGTATAGTCGTCGCTTGTGTAGTTTATATCAGGTGTTTGCAATGATCATATCGTTTTTTTACAAAATTCATACAATCTCTGTCCTCGATCGTTAGGCTGTCCTAAACCATAAGGACCTGCAGTCTGACCGCGTCGACGTTTCCCAATTTTTGCATTGAAGTCGCCTATAATATATAAAATTTCGTGTTTATAAAGTTTCTCTAAGATGTCTTGGATTTTATCATACAACTTTTCGACTTTATCGTCATAATTATGTTCAATCTGTAGTCGGTACATAAATTTGAAGTATGTTAGTTTTAAATGGTTGAGTATATATTTTAATTATTCTATCCGAGACCAGTACGGAATTAGTCACATATTTACTCAGTTCTTATGTTACTAATATACCTACACCATTTTTGTAATGCAGATCTTCTGTGTTGTTACCGAAATAATATAATACACTTCCGTTCTTTTTACATGATCCTGACTCTGGCCATCTTATTTCGCTGATTCCCAGAAGGTCTATTTTTATTCTTTTCATTTCTTGAATTGCGTGGTCAAGTTTCCCAGCCGCAAATAGACTTTTAACATTCCATGTGCACATTCTAAAATTATATTTCTTTATTTTTATGACTTCTTTACGAGGTTTCCCTCATGAAGTTTATGAGATGTTTACGACCTAAGAGGCCTCGTGGTATAAACATGTACGTTTCCCCCCTCTTGCTAAAGCTTGGCCCCGCTTTCCATAATTAGTAACGGTTTGGAGTTGCAGTGTCAACTCTATGGTGATTTTCCTCTGTGAGCCGTTAATGCAGTGCTTTTCCTTTGCCTTCTGCATTCCTATGTCGTTAACCATTATTAGGAGTACACCTTAAATCATTGTGACATCACACATCCCTGTCTGACTCCTCCTTAAATTTCTATTTAGTTTGTCTCCCTATCTTCCACTCTTACGACCGCTGTTTGATTGTAGTATAGATTTTTAATTAAATTAATATTCTTGGGATCTAGGTATATATGTTTCAATGCATGTATGAATTTATCATGTGAAACTCTGTCAAACGGTTTTTAAAAGTCTATATAACAATGAATACGTTTTTATTATTTTCCATGTATTTTTGTAATAATACTGTCATTGCGCACAATGACTTTTTTAATATTGTTCTGAAGCTATTTTCTTGTGGCATTGTAAATTAATTACTATTAGACTGGGAATAAGCCACAATTAAAGATAAAAATACGTTTATTGACGTTTTAATTTCCACTTCGGAAATCGTTCTCAAAATACAAACAGTCAATTAAATAAATTTTGTTTTTTGTTACATAGTGAAAAATTCTTCTAATAATTTAGTTTTATCTGACTCATTTATATTGACAATTCAGACATACATTATGCATTTTAAAGTAGACGACTTTAAAATGATATTGCCAATATTGTTGAGTTGCGCTCCTGGGACGACTTTACTTATAAGATAGTTCATTCGATTACATGAAATCAACTTTAACTTGAGAATATCCGTCAGAAAAAAATCATATCATGTAATTCATCTTTAAAAAGACAAACACATGACATGATCCTGTTAGTGATTCCATAGTAAATTATGAGGGAAAAACCAGGAAAAAAACCTCATAATACTATCGCGACATTGTAAGTATTTGTTCGTGAGTTTAGTTTACCTTCAACAAACATCAAAATTCTGATTTTATAAAATATGTTATGTTATTTAAAAAACATAAATGATGTATCCTCTATATGTTACTGACTTACTAATACTGGTATTTTCTTATTAATAACTTCCTCTTTCAATATTGGTAACCAGATCCTACTACATTCTGCCGAGGAATTTGCGACACAATTGGCCTCATTTAGCATAATTAGAGCCGCTTCTTTGATTTTTCTTTTTTTACCATCCGTTTCTTTTAGGACTACACTTGAATTATTCCATTAAACCCTATGTTAATTATCCCATGCGTGTTTACAGATTTGAGATCTATCAAATTCTCTATTTTTAATATAAGATTGATGTTCACTTATTCTAACATTTAATGGCCTTGATGATTCACCCAAATAAAACTGATCGCATTCACAAGGTATTTTATAAATGCAATTCTTTGTCCTTTCTTGTTCATTGTTAGGTTTGGTTTTGGACAAAATAGATCTCAACGTGTTTGTTGTTTTTGAACGTTGTTGAAATGTTGAATTTATTTCCTACCCTCTTAAGTTTTTCTGATAATCCTTTTATGTACGTTATTGTTATTTTTCTCATATTATTCCTTGTGTATGCTGTAGGATCTCGTTCCACGTTGTTCTGTTATATTCGATCGATTGTTGAAAATTCCTTATTTATAAACGATAAAGGATAATCATTTTTTAATAAAACAGATGTTAACAAATGTTTCTCCGCCAAGAACGAATGTTCGTTAGAACAAGTAATTTTGGCTCTATCGCATAAGGATTTAATTATTCCCTTTTTTACATTAATATTGTGATTTGATTTGAAATTTAAATATCTATTGGTGTGTGTTGGTTTTCTGTACACCTGAGTCTCATATCCAGTATCGTTCTTAGAGATTAAAACATCCAGGAAAGGTAGCGTGTTATTATATTCCTTTTCCATGGTAAATGTTATTGTCTCTTCTTTATCGTTTATATCATTTAGGAATGTGTCCAACAACTCTGATCCATGAGGCCATATTGAGAATACATCATCTACATACCTCCACCATACTGTGGGTTTGAAATCTTGTTTAGAAATGATATTTGTTTCAAAATCTTCCATAAATAGATCGGCTAAGAATGGAGATAAACTAGAGCCCATTGCTAGACCAAAATTTTGTTTATAGAATTCATTATTTAGTTGAAAATATGTCTTATCAGTACATAATGTTAATAACTCCATTATAGCCGATATGTTTAGTCTTGTTCTAGTTGCCAATGAATCATCACTCTCTAATTTTGTTTTTAATATACTTAGTCTTATTTAATGGCACATTCGTAAATAAACTATTTATGTCAAAACTTACCAAAGTATGATTTGAATTCAATTCAATATTTGATAATTTATTTAAAAAATGTTGTGTATTTTTTATGAATGTGTCATTTTTATTTGTAAATGGTTTTAAAATATTTAATAAAAATTTTGATAGTTCACTACAAGGAGAATTCATGGTACTACAAATGGGTCTAAGTGGTATATTCGTTTTATGAATTTTCGGTAGTCCATAAAAATGAGGAGTCTTACTGTAATGAGTTGTAATTAATCCTCTCTGATAACTTGTTAAAACATCTTTAAACTTGAATAAAGTTCTATATATTTTGTTTTCCAAAGGCTTTTTTAAATCTTTTGTTAATTTTGTATAAGGTCCGTTTATTAATAGATCTTTAATTTTATTTTCGTATTGAATTTTATCCATTATCACAGTTGTATTCCCCTTGTCTGCTGGTAAAATGATTATGGAGTCGTCATTTTTTAAAGTTCTTATAGCCTTTAGTTCCTCTTTGCTTATGTTTTGTTCAAGTTTAGTAGATTTTTCCAATTCAAGTTTACATAACACTCTGTATTCTTCCTTTTCGTGGGTTGGTAAGCATTGAGATATTTTCTCCACTGAGCTTATTATATCTAATTTTAAAACGGATGGCTGAGTAATAGCAAAGTTTAGACCCTTTGACAGTATTAAATTCTCCGTTGCATTTAAATGTCTATTTGATAGATTGACAACTGTCGCTAATATGTCATCATTTCTATTGATTGAAAATTGAAACGTCAATAAACGTATTTTTATCTTTAATTGTAGCTTATTCCCAGTTTAATAGTAATTAATGACTTTTTTGTTCTTAACCCACCTCTAAATTCAAACTGTGTTTTCTCTAATTGTTTTTCACATTTTTTTATATAATATATGCTTTTAAATAACTTTGATTAGTATTTTTAAAGTGTGGTTCATACCGCTAATTAATCGGTATTTATGGCAAGATTTAGGATTATTTTTCTTCGGTAAGGGCAAAAAGACATATTTTTACCATTCATTAGGAATTCGACTTTTATGGTATGTTTAATTAAATAATTTAGATAGATCCTCAATATGTTCGTCATTCAGGATTTTTATTATTTATATTGGATTTCATCAGAACCTGGTGGTTTACCACTTTTTGAGTTTTTAATTACCATTTAAGGACGCCAGGCACTCGTTGCTGTTTTTGTTTTGACTCTTTACTAGTAATTTGTCTTGAAATATCCGTAGAAATGTTTAATGCAGTAGTTTCTCCTTGCCTTCAGGACAAAAGGGTGCTCTTTCACTTACCAGCTCATCCGTTCGAAGCCGTTGATCAGTGGGTTCCTTGTCAGCCTTGACTCAACCTTACATTAGGGTTGGTTACCCTATCTATAGCAGGGTTCCTCAGGTTACCAAGGTTCTCCTGTCTGACCATAATCATCCCTAAAGGTGAGAATAGGAATTGGGTAGTAGTTGCTGAAAGGTGCTATCTGGGAGTAATACCTTATGATGAGCATCCATTTGAACCCCATTAAAGAGAGTTACCAACAGTAAAATATGAAAAATCAACGTATTTAAATTTTCTATCACTTTGTGTGAACAAACTTTTCCTTTGAAAAAGTATATATATATATATATATATATATATATATAAATATATATATATATATATATATATATATATATAATATATATATAATATATATATAATATATATATATATATATATATATATATATATATATATATATATATATATATATATATATATATATATATATAATATTATATATATATATATATATATATATATATATATAGTAGTTTCTCGAACCGTATTATATTTAATATAAAATTAATGTTTCTTGTGTTTAGGTTCAAAAAACATATATTACATATATAACTAGATTTTATTTTCCATAGCAATCAACGTTTCTGAAGGAAACCCTTGCCTTTGTCAAGTTTCTAAATTGTACCTGTATAAGGACAAATAGATATTGTAAAATATATATATATATATATATATATATATATATATATATATATATATATATATATATATATATATATATATATATATATATATATATATATATATATATATATATATATATGTCTTACCAAAACGTAAAACGGGACATAGACATTAACGAACTGACAAATAAAAGTTGATATCTGGTATCTCATTGTTTACTGTCATTAGTATATAATTATTTATATGGGAGTGTCATTGATGTTTTCGAAAAAGATAAGGTGGAGATATGTTATGACTTTAAGAGCTTTTTATGATGTTAGGTATATTATTATTGTTTAAATCAGATTGAAATACATTTTATTTAGGTTTTTTATATTTTTTTTTGTCATTTATTGCGTTGGTATTTCTTTTTATTTCTATTGATTCGTATATCTTCCTCTTCTTTTTGGTTTGTTCTTTTGTTAAAATTTTGATGTTTTCAAAATCAAATTTATGCTTCTTCCGCTTTCTTGTTTTGTGAGCGCAGCAGTTGACTGGTTTGACCGATATAGACATCTTCACAGTTAATACATGGTATCTCGTAAACAACATGTGATTTTTTAAGTTTTGAGTTTGTGTTTTTAGTTTTGTGAAATATTTATTTAAGAAGTTCTTGCCTTTGTGGGCCACTGTTATATTATGTTTGGCTAGAAGATTTGTTAGTTGTTCGGATAAACCTTTTATATATGGAAGAGTTGTATAAGTAGTTTTGATACTGTTGGGTTTGCTGTTAGTTGTATTGTTATAAAATTTATTGAGTCTTGATTTGAAAATAGCTTCAATTAGATGTTCGGGATATGCATTCTTTAGAAGGGCATTTTTTGCTTTTTTTATTGCAGTTGGTCTGTATTCTGGATCTGTGAGTTTTATAGATTTATCAGCGAGGCTTTTAATTACAGACTTCGTATGGGAAAATGGATGATGGGAATTGTAGTTAAGATATCGTAAACACCATGGTTCTTTTGTAAACCACATGGTTTTAACTGTATTGTTGATGCAATGTAAGGTGGTCCAGAAAATTTATTTTATTATTTTGTTCAATTTCTATAGTGAAATTTAATTTTGGATGATAACTGTTGAAAATATCTAAAATTTTGGTTATTTTATTTGTTGGAATAGCACAGATATAATCATCGATACGGTAGAAGAATGGTACAATAAAATCTAAATGACTCATGACAGATTCTTCTAACTGGTTCTGGAAAAATGAAAGTGATCATTGAATTCTGAAAGCCAGCGGCGAGGGAAACCTTTTTTTAGACATCTAATGGCACGGAGCAAGACATCGTAGCATTTTCTGGCCGAGTTAGAGACTAGTGCTGTCTATACAGTACTTGTGGCTTGGTAGAAGAATTATCTTGTCCTGTTTTCTCCACCTTCTTTAGTGGTGTCTACTTAATTCTTTCTTGTATGGCCGCATCTTTTATTGTCGACCCGTCCATTAGTCCGTATGATTTCAGTTCTTTCAAGTTTCTTCCAGTTAGTCTCTACTGTGGAACTCCAAAATAAGACTGCGTACAACATCATGGGGCTATCAAAGGACTGATACAATTAAATCTTCTTGGTCTTTGTTAGTGGATTTGGCCTAAAAATATAAGGTATTAGTTTTTCACCTACATTTGCTTTTACCTTGATATCTTGGACGTATTTCGTGAAGTTTAATCTTCTGTCGAGGTAAACTCCTAAATACTTGACTGTTTTTTCTGAATGTTGTTACTTTTCATCGTAAAATCGAAAATCAGTGAGTTCTGTTGCTGTATAAAAATAATGCATTCTGTCTTCTTAAAATTTACCTTGGAAATTTTTTCTAAGTGGTTTTCTATCCGGTTGATTTTTCTATCTTTTCCTGATGTGTAAATTGCCATGTCGTCTGCATATATTGCTGTATTTGGTGTATGCCAAAAAGGTTGTATGCTGCCCTTAGGCATCCCTTCTTAGACTTCTTGCATCTTGGAGATCTTTTGGTCAGCTGAAACTTAAAATGTTCTATTAGATACAAATAAATCACATATATTAACTAAATAATGAGGCAACCTAGCTCTGTCTACCTTGTGAATGAGGGCTTTCTTCTAGACCGAGTCGTATGCCTTGTCGATGTCGAAGACGGTCAGTCCAGTTTTCTGGTTTTCGCTGAAGAGTATCTTCGTGTCGTTGATGACTCTTGCCAGCTGTAGTTCGCAATTTTTTCCTCTTCAGAGTCAGAATTGGTCTTTTTGAATTATTCTTCTTCTTTCAGCGTGCTTTATTAGTCTTCTCTGGATGATTTTCTTTAATATTTTTTATAATGACTCCAGGAGGTAAATTGACCTGTAGTTTTCTGGTCTTCTTTCGTATTCTCTTGGTTTCCAGGCAAAACCTGAAGATGAAGTGTAGTTACATTATCATTTGTTTCAATAGCTTTTTAAGTGCAATTTTGTGGACGCCTTTCATTCCTGGTGTTCTGCTTTCTTTTAGTTTTTCTATAATTTTAGTTACTTCCGCTGGATTAAAGTAATCTTCTTCCTTTTCTAAGAATTCGTTGGTTCCCCTTATTCTTTTGTTGGCATTGTTAACTTCTTGTTTGATTTTTTTTTTGTCCGACATATTTTGATTCTGCCTATTGTTGCTGCTATTTTTCTTGCTATTAAATCTACTTTTGCTTGAGTTTCGTAGTGAGTTTCTCTTTCATAGAATATTTGCCACACATCGTCTGTTTTGTCCTCTTTTTTTAACATCTACTATACGTTTCCATGGTTTTCTTCTGCTTTTCCGATGTTGCTATACCACTTGTTCTTGGTAGCGCTTCTAAGTCTTATCCTAATTTTTTTGAATAGTTTGACTCCGTGGATCTCCAATTCTTCTATTCTGGTCCTGTTTTTTTTCTTTAATATTTATTTTAGCTCGTTCGGGAAATAAGTCCTGATGTCACAGTCTTTGTGATTCGCTCTATTTTTCTCTCCACTTTTTATGTTAATTTAAATTCTCTCTTCATTGATTCATCTTCATTAGTTTTAGTTTTTGTCTTTAGCTTGGCTAGTTTGCATGTTTTTATTTCCATTTTACTACTGGTTTTATTGTTAGGAGACCTATTCGTAATGTCATGATTCCCGTCATTGGTTTGTAATCTGCATTTGTAGTGTGTTCTTAAATCTTCCATACTTACTCCTTTGGTGATGAATAAGTCCAACGTAAGTCATTTTGTCTTGGATTTGGGTTAATTCTTACAGGTTCGACTTTAGCGAATATCATCTTTTGTCTGTCCTCGCTGTATCTCAGTAGAAGTTCTCCTGTACGTGTGATATCAGCATAGCCCCATTCTATGTGATGAGCGTTAAAATCTCCTGCCAGTATGAGTTTTCTTTGAAGTTACTAATTTCTTCGAATTCTTCCAAAGCTATATTGTCCTGAACTTTTATAAAAATAGAAAAACTATTAGCAATGCTATATTAATATCTACTTTTTCAATGGTAATTACCATCTGCTTTTATTTGATGTTATTCTTGATGTACATTGCTACTCTTCTTTTATTAGTAGCACATCTTTTACCAAGTCCTTCATTGTTGATAATCATTGGGAACTGAGATTCTGCTGTGTACATTGTTTTTGATAAACAGATAACATCTGGGCATTGCCTGATAACAACTTCACGTAGTTCGCTCTGTTTTATCCTTAGAAAGGTTATGTTAAATTGTGGTATCTTCATTCTTTTACGCACTTTAAAATTCCTGTCGTCTGAGCATATTATGACATGCCACTTGCAGGTCTTTTAAAAACTAATACGTGAGGTGAAATATTGGCTCTTACAGCAGGTTTGTTCCGGTTATTCTTCTGTGCTTGATTATTCAAGTACTCAATGTGCCTTTTACACATTGTGTAGTTAAATGTGTGCTCTTCTTCGCAGTTACATCATTCGACCTTGTTGACTACTTCTTTTGGCGCTTGTTATTAAACTAAAACGACTTAAGTAATAAGGACAAAGATTTAATTATAGAAGTTTCGAAAAAGTTCTAAATTCTTTGGATTTACTTCATGCAGATAAATTCGCAAGTCTCTAATTTGGTTTAAGTTACAATTTTTTTAAAATGGTATATGTTTGCAACTGTCTTTTCTATGAGGTGAGTTTGAGTTTTTCTAATAAATCTTTAGATATATGAATGACGGCAGACTTGCATCATTCTGAAGACTTTGATATGTTTGGAAAGCTTCAAATAAAATAACTTGTAGCTAAAGTAGTTGCAAGTAAAACATCGGTGTTTACTAAAAGTTCAGACAGACATACTTTTTGATGCTTAAGTGCTGTGACTGTGTTTAGAGTAACTTGTAGCTAGATTAGTTGCAATTAAACTACGAATTGTGAGTGCAGATGTTTTCTTTAATACTTGAGGACTTTGTTCTTCATATATAGTTAGTTATAACTAGACTGTTAGTAGATTTTTCTAGCGAACAAGTGTTACTTAAATTATTCTCAATACATATTTGGAGCAGATACAGTTAAACTATATAAAAATTAAACTGACATTGGTAATTAGGAGAGATTGCGAGAGTTTTTCTGTGTTTTAAAAATTTTGTTATCCTTAGTTCATTCTTTGTAATTGAACGTATTTGTTTTATCAAGTTCGATTTTTTTTATATGTCACCCCACAAGGTGTTAAGTAGTTTTTGAATCAATAAGTTATTTTGTTACGACAAAACGTACAAAGTAATATTACTAACTAGTTAAAATTTCATCATAATTAGGAGAAGTTGGAGCAGACAATTTATCAAACTGATATTAATTACGGAAATTTGCACTTCAAAGGACATGTAAACGTAATGTAATCATTAAAAAATAATATTAGGCATAGATAGTGTGATTAGTGTGATTTGAAACATGACCACATTCAGTTTAATCATGTCTCACTTTGATGATTTCCAATATTGGTAATTGGACCCAGTTTACAGGAACAAATTAGATTTATGCTTGTTTAATTACTCTAATATGAGGTTAAGAGTAGAGAAGATTGGGTCTATTTATATTAGCAATAAGCTATTTCCAACAACTCAATAATATGTTTAGATTTAATAACTAGTTCAGGTAGTCCCAGATATTTGAACCCACCAGATTTTCTTTAGATTTCTTGAGTTTGTATCTGTTTTATATATTTTTTTATTATATTTAACATAACAGGGGCCAGAAAGTAAAAAAAAAGAAAATTAAAATAGTATTTATATGGTTTTAAATAAATGTTTTAAACAAAAAAGAAAACTTCAACTTTGACTTAAACCTATTTTAGAATACAATTTGTTAATTAAAGATATTAGCATATTTTCAAATTTGAAACTGAACACTCCAAAACTTTATTTGACTTTACTATCTAGTTTAAAACTCTTTTTTTCTCTGTTGTCTTTTAAAAGGATATAGTCAAATCGTATCTCAATCAGTCGGATCATATGATTTCATATTTTCCAGTCTTGGGCTGCTAAGGAAGTTTCTCGTAATGAAATGAAATTTAAGTCGTTCCAAATAACCTTTTGAGAACTGATGTCTAATTAAATGGACATTTACGTATTATACATTTTTTTTGCAAGAACTAAATTTAGATCGTCTATTCCCACGGTTCATCATTATGTAGATATTAGTGAACTTGACCAGAGCGACGGATCGAGTTTGTTACATATTTGTTTGTTATTTAGATATACATAAAATATTATGTATGATTATGCACAAAACGTCAATAAATTAAGTAAAAACTACGATTGTAGCTTTAATTACCAAATAAAACAGTAAATATATAAAATATTACATTAGACTTTTTTGTTTTAGCTGTCTTTGGCAATAAAAAATATTTAAGACCCGAAGTTGAGCACGAAAGACTTCTTGAATGTCTTGAAAATTCAGATAGGTTTAAGGTTCTGGAAACTCTAATAATAGCTTTGATCCAAATAAAGAATTGTATCAGCCTCAGCAATTAGATTTGGCTTATTATACAGATGGTAAACAAGACACAGAAATACCATCCGAAATTGAATAATATAACGTGCTATTCAATGAACGAGGCTCAAGAACCGAAATACATGGAATAAAATGGGCGTTTTTGGTTCTCAGCATGTAGACTGTACTGGAATTTTAGATACAGTCAACGAGAGTCAAAATTGGAAAGTTAAAAACTACGTCGGTATGTATTTTAGTGATTCAGATTTTTGAGAATATTTATAATTGTACAAATATTATAAATTAAAGTGATCTATGGTTGAATACTCGAAAAAATAAATTTTAATCAAATAAAAGACAGATATCGAATATAATTTTTTATTCAATCTTGCCCAAGTACTTTCGCTCTCAGAGTATTTTTGATGCCCTGCAAGCAGAAAACATTTAAACGCCCACCAATGATGACAGATAAATTCCCTCCAATGTTGACATGTAAAAGCCCCACAACGCTGGCGTGTAAACGCCCTTCAATAGTGGCATAGGAACGCACCCCAATAGTGACATAAAAATGCCCTGAAGTTCGTTGGGGACAGGAAATGACATGATAGACAAAGAGAACAGCGACAGCAGAAAAGAAGACGAATTAAAAACAAGATAAATTGACTTGACTGAAAAATAGAAGAAGAACTGTGACATCCATTGAAAAGAAAACGAATTACCATGATAGACACATCATATAACAAGGATAAAAAGAACACATTTCTGACAGTACATCTTTTAGCCAAGAGCGTCAATAAAAAGAATAGTCGATATATCAAGAACGACAAGAAAAAGAAGAGGATTTCAGATTTCATGTTTTCCTTAGAATTAATGCGGTTTCATTATTTTCTGACTATATTATTTACAAACAAATTTAATTTGGGATAAACAAATAAAATAACTTTTGAACTATTGGGCCGCTCGCTTTGAATTTTTAAAAGTATTTTAAGCAGATGTGAATAGCAGATGATTGTGGAGCAACGACAAGGAGTCTGACATGAAGGAAGAATTTATTATAGAACAGGCAAACGAGTACGACTCAAACAAGCACATAGAGAATAAACATCCGTCTTCAGGGAACATTTTGTTATCCAAGTCTGAAACTGAATGGAGTAGTGATTTACTGTGTAGTGCTCAAATAAAATGTAATATCCTACTACAAAAAGGTAAGTCTGCAGCTAATTGCAGCTTAGTTTGCATAAACAAATATTTAAGTCAATTAATGATCGCAGAAATGTGTGACATCATTTTGCGTGATACAAATAGAAAAGGCGAAGGATACTGTGAGGCTTTTAATAAAGACTTGGCGAAAATATTCTCAAATGCTTCAAAACGGTCTTTATAAAAAAAAATAATTAAAATGCCACAAGAAAATAGCTTCAGAACAAAACCATAGTAGAGAATTTAGAATGTGAACCTGCGTTCTGTTTTCGATGTCTCTTCTGGTAGGGCCTTCTTTAGATATTATAGATCCGAGATATTTATATTCATTGCATGTTTTTGTGTTTCTAATTTCTAACTCTGGATCTTCTTCATTATCTCCTATTTTAAGATACTCTGTCTTTGACATATTTATATTAAGGCCTCATTTTTTATATTCTTTCTTTAGTTCTCTAAGCACGTAGTCCATGTCTTTCTCATCATTCGATACGACTATCTGATCATCTGCGAAAAATAAAATTAGACATTAACCACCGCCTATGTCTATTCCCATTCCGGATACTTGTTTCCTTTACTTCTCTAGCGATGATTGAATATATATTTTAAATAAGACCGGAGATAGACAATACCCTTGTTTAAGCCCCTTTGTTATTGGAAATGATTCAGATGTAAACTTTCCTTCTTTAACGACACTACTTGCATTTATGTATATATTTGCGATAGCATTCACATACTCTCTACTGAGACCTACTTTCGTCAATGTTTGAAATAGTTTTTTCAAAGGTACCGTATCGTATGCCTTCTCTAAATCTACAAACAATAGGTGGGTAGATAGATTCCTTGCCTTCCGTTTTTCGGTTACCTGCTGCAGAACGAATATACCATCAGTGCACGATCTTCTTGCATGAAATCCATTTTCTTCTTATATGTCTTCGTATTTTGATTATATTCTTTCTCTTATTATTCGACCATAGAACCTCCCCACTGAGCTGAGGACAGTTATTCCCCTATAATTAGAGCATTGGCGTTTATCTCCTTTCTTAAGTATTGAGCTGATGTATCCAATATTCCAATCGGCAGGGATATTTTGTCCTTTTAAGCATTTGTTAAATAGTTGAACCCACATCTCATGTAATGTTTTTGGTCCATACTTTACCAAATCAAATGGGATGTCGCCAGGTCCTGCTGCTTTACCGTTTTTTGATCTTTTAAGGGCATCATTTAACTCTCCGGTTGGTATCTTAATTATTTGTGTGTGTTCGGATATTTTTTTCCATTTCGATCTCTTGGAATTTACATCTATCCTCTGTCAGTAAGACCTCATAAGGGTGTTTCCACTGTTTCAGATCTATTAACTGTAAGTTAGATTTTTCCTTTGCTTCCCACCGGAGAGACTTTATCACCTTCCAAGCTTGCCCAACTCTTGTTCCACCCTTATACCTATCCACCTCTGCACATATTTGATCCCCCATCTCATTTTTACTTTTCACTACTTCTCTTTTTACATATCGATTTAATTTTTGATATATCTTGTAATCTTCCTCCTTTCTCATTGACATCCATTTCTGAAAAAATCTATTGCAGATAAAATATACGTTTTTGTTCAAGAGATCCATACTACTTAAAACACCTGTCGTTTGCCTGACCGGATGAGTGTCACGAGAAAAATCCTATTTCTCTGAACTAAATTCCAAGTCACCAAATTTACTAAAAATATTTGTTTTGTTTAGAAAAATGTAATTTGTTTTATTTACAAAATTAATTTTCAGTATCCGTTGTACCCAGCAACAAAAAAATTAATTATTTATTTGTTTTTATCAAAAAGTTTTAAATTATTAAAATTAAATAGTTACTATAAGTATAGTAGGTATAGTTATAGTATAGTTATAGTATATAATTCTACCAGGTGGTGAATTGTTAAACGGGCCAAATTGTTGAATTCCTGCTTCCCTAATTATTTTACATCAAAAGTCATAAGAAACTTTTTGTAGAGGACTGAAATATGTATTAAAAACAAATGTGATAATTGTTCTACGAATTGAACGTATTCCAAAATTTTGTAAAAATATAATATATTTTTCAGGCCACCCTTTAAAGTCAGGCCACACGAGGTACAAGAATGTGTATGACATGTTGCGTTTGGTCATATTTATGTTTTACAGATATTATAACAATCATCATCATCAATCAGCCAATCGCGTCCACTGCTGGACATAGGCCTCCCTCAGTTCTTTCCAGTGTTCTCTACACTGGGCCGCTTGTAGCCAGTTATCGGTCCATCTAGTCGGTGGTCGTCCTCGGCTTCTTTTATAATTTCTGGGCCTCCATTCCATAATACGTCTTGTCCACCGTCCATCTTGTGTTCTGGCTAAGTGCCCTGCCCAGTTCCACTTAAGCGTCGTGGTTCTTTCGATGACGTCTTGAACTCCTGATCTTCGCCTGATTTGTTGGTTTGTTATGTGGTCTCGAAGGCTCACGTTCAGCATTGCACGTTCCATGGCTCGTTGTGTAACTCTAAGTTTATTCGCAAATTTTTGCGTGAGTGTTAAAGTCTCCGCTCCATAAGTTTGTACAGGTAAAATACATTGGTTATAAACCTTTCGCTTGAGACACATGGGAATTGAACTTGTTTAGAATATGGCTTAATTTGCCAAATGCTGCCCATGTTAGACCTATTCGCCTCTGTATTTCATGTGTTTGATTGTCTCTGCTTATTTTGATTTCGTGTCCCAGATATTTGTAAGTGTCTGTTTGTTGTATGGTATTATTGTCAATAGTTATATTTCCACTCATTACGAGATTTGTTATAATTTTAGTTTTCTCAAAGTTTATCTTTAATCCTGCTCTTTCAGACAGACTTTTAAGCGAATGCATCATAGAAACTGTATCATGTAAGTTATCTGCGATTAATACAACATCATCTGCAAACCTCAGGTGATTTAATCTTTCTCCATCTATATTGATGCCCATATCTTGCCATTGAGTACCCTTAAATATTGACTCTAGAGCTGCCGTGAACAATTTTGGTGAAATATTGTCTCCTTGTCTAACTCCTCGACCCAAGCTGAATTTTTCTGTGTCTTCGTGCAGTCGTATACTTGATGTAGCGTTCTCATAGATGTTTTTGATTAGTGTCGTGTACCTGTAATCTATTCGGCTTTGATTTAGGGCTTCCAGTATTGTTTCAAACTCTACAGAATCAAACGCCTTCTCGTAATCGACAAATGCAAGAACCAGTGGTATGTTGTACTCGATGCACTTTTCTATTAAGATCTTTATGGTATGCAAATGGTCATTTGTGCCATATCCTGCCCTGAAGCCTGCCTGTTCTTTGGGCTGATAGAAATCAAGTTTAGGTGTTAGCCTCTTTGTTAAAATTTTCATAAAGAGTTTGTACATATGTGTCAAGAGGCTGATGGGTCTATAATTTTCTAATTTAGTAATATCGCCTTTTTTTGTGTAACAAGACTATTACTGCATTGTTCCAGTCTTTTGGAATCGTACCCGCATGTAAGCATTTAGTAAACAGTTCGCTTACTGATTTTAATAAAATTTCTCCACCTGCTTTTATTGCCTTGATAACGAGTCCATCATCACCAGGCGATCGGTGCATCGATTATAGCAATAAAATGCGAATTATTGAAGAGTGTGCATGTGCAAAAATAACGCCAAGCATTCTGGTTAATGTTAGACAAGAATTTTACAATCGAGTCGGATACTGCTTAGTACAAAATGGCTTATTGTTTGAACATTTGTTATAGTTTCATGTTTAGAAATTATCATAAACTAATATTAGGAAGGATCACAGTAAAACTGTATTAAAATTCTTTAAATTGTATAACCTGGAATTGAATCGGAGGGTATTATGAATATCTTGTGTTAAATAAAGATCTGGTAGTGTTCGCACTATTTCCTGAATACATTATTGCGATTTTTTGTGAACACATTTTATCAATTTTATTGCTTTGTAAACAATATAACTTATTGTTTCCAAAATACTATTTATTGCTTACTATTGGTAGTTTTTGTGAAAATTTGCGTGTTTTAGTATTTGTGTCTGATTTAATCACAAAATAAAAATATTGACAATTATTCAAATATTGTCAAATATCAGAATTATCAATATGACTAAACGCAACATGTCATACACATTCTTGTACCTCGTGGGGTCTGACTTTAAGGGGTGGCCTGAAAAATGTATTATATTTTTACAAAATTTGGAAATATATTTAATTCGTAGAACAATTTTAACATTTGATTTTAATACATAATTCAGTTCTCTACAAATAGTTTCTTATGACTTTTGATGCAAAATAATATGGGAACCTGGAATTCAACAATTTAGAATTTCCATTAAATTTCGTATGGCCCGTTTGTCGATTCACCACCCGGTATATAAATCTCTAATATTATAATATAGAAAAATAATTATTATCATTAAAAGAATTAGTAGAATATTTAACCTAATGTGGTTTTGTGTAAAGCAGATACTAACTAGAGATAGTGTGATAGTTGATATTAAGTTCTGTACAATAAATTGGAAAGTTATTAATTTTCCTGATTTAACTTCCTAGTAATTTGCATAAAGCTTCATTGAATTGGAAAACCGCAACACATTCTACATCATAAAATCAGGTTGGCTTTTAATCCCAAAATTCCTGTACTACCTTTCTGTGGCGTCACGTGAAATTTATATTCATATATCTGATAAAATTTCAATACGGTCCGGCAGCGCATAGGCCCGCTACTAAAGTCCTCTCAGGGAAGCTGACAAGACAACAATGGATCTCTTCATCCGTTATTTGGCGTCCGTATAAAGCTACGAAGTGATATTGGAAATGAAATATTTCGCTTCGATAGACTCTTTCATGCAGTTAGATGTAAATAAGGGATGTAACTGATGCAAAGGGTTGATTTGCATTAAAATGCGGAATTAGTTTGGAAACGGTAGGTAGAAGTTTGAGAGGGGTGTTAGCCTAGGAAAGATGAGACTTCATTTAAGGACGTATTACACCTGAAAAAATTATTGTCCCATCTAGGTTTTAATAAATACATACAAAAAAGTAAATGTAAGATTAAAAAAAGTAACACTCGTTGTGCATGTCATTAAAATATATATTTGAACTTACTTTTCCTTGTTTCCCAACGATATAATTAAAAATTGATTCGAATATGACTATTTTAGATTTCACTATTCACAATTCACATTTATTAAGCTTATGTTTTTTTTGCACTTACTAGTTTATTTTTCTAAATATTTTATTATGAACAGTATTTTTATCTTTTTAGATTATCTTACTTGTTTCCAGCTATTGAAAAGCAATAATTGTAGTAGTCTTCAGAAACTGGCACACTGATCTCCTGATATCTAAGTTTTTAATGATTATATTATTAATGACCAGTTTTTCCTTGTCTACACCATTACAGAGTGTATTCTTAGAAGTAGGATGCAAGAGATAGTGATGCGCAACGTATAGCCTCTCCTATCCAAATGTCAAACTCACCTGCCAAGTGATGACCTTGATTATGGTCATCCGGTGCATCCTGCTAGATAGGAAATGAGGCTTTGACGTCCGAGTGATTGCCTATGGATGGTAATGGCTTAGGAGGAGTTGGTGAGTGGTCAGGCATTCTTTCGTCCTGGGGTTGAGAAATCGGCCTCAAAGGCGGATGAATGAATAAATAATGGTCAGCCGCATCAGAATGCAGAAGGCAAAGAGAAACCACTGCATTAACGGCTCATAGAGCTTCCCCAGAAAAATCACCATAGAATTGACAGTGCAGTTGCAAACCGTTTCTAATCATGGAAAGCGGAGGCCAAGATTCGGCAGGAAAGGAGTAACATATTTATACCACGAGGCCTCTCAGGTCGTAAACATGCGGAAACCTCGTGAAGAAATCCTAAAAATACAGTAATCTAATTTTAGAATGTGCACATGAACTGTTAGAAGTCTATTTGCCGTCTGGGAAACTTGACAACGCAATTCAAGAAATGAAAATAATAAAAATACATCTACTGGAAATCAGCGTAATGAGATGGCTAGAGTCAGGATCATGTAAAAAGGACGAAAGTGTATTATATTGTTCCGGTAACAGCACAGAAGACCTGCATCACAAAAATGGTGTAGGTATATTAATGACATCAGAACTGAGTAAATATGTAACCAATTTCGTACCAGTCTCGGATAGAATATTATTACTCCAAATAAATACTCAAACATTTATAACTAACTTACTTCAAAACTATGCCCCGACTGCAGATAGAAAATATGACGATAAGGTCGAGAAGTTATATAATCAGAGTCAAGACATCTCACAAAAACTTAATAAAGTTTTATATATTTTAGTCGACTTTAATGCAAAAATTGGAGAAAGTCGACGAGTTCAGACTGTAGGTCCTTATGGTCTAGGATAACCTAACAACTGAGGACAGATATTGTATGAATTTTGTAAAATAAACTATATAATCATTTCAAACACCTGGTATAAACTACCCACGTGACGACTATACGCTTGGAAATCCCCGTTTGATGATGGCAATAATCCTGAGTCCTCAAGAAATCAAATAGACTATAAACTTGTGAATGCGAGTTTTCGAAATGTCAAAAAAATCACTACATTTCCTAGTGCAGATGTTGGGTCTGATCATTAACCACTTGTACCAGATATTAAACTAAGGTTAAAATGAATTCATCGACAAAAACCAAAAACCAATGTACTTAACTTTGATGATATAAACATAAAACATAACATTAAAATTATGAAATTGTGAATTTAATAAGATCATTTATTAAAGTAAAAGTCGAAAATCTGTGGCAAAACCAGTGGGATAGTTCAACTTTAAAACTTCGCGAAGTGAAAACGTTTGTAAAATCGTAGAAATCTTAAATTTCCAACAGAAATCACCAAGTCATTGTTACTCGTCTTCGTCTAGGACATATCCGACTTACCCACGGGCACATAATTGGGCACATATTGTACGGGGTAGAAACATGGACACTAAAAGCGCAAATAGTTAAAAAGATTGAAGCCTTTGAACTTTGGATATACCGGAGAATGTTGAGAATCCCATGGACTGCCAGGGTCACCAATGAGGAAGTGCTGAGAAGAATGGGTCGAGTCAAAAAATTGTTGAGAACGATAAAAGTACGCAAGACTGCATACCTTGGACACATACTAAGAAATAATAAATATAGTCTTCTGCAAGTCATCATGCAGGGTAGAGTCGATGGCAAAAAGGGAATAGGTAGAAAGAGGAAGTCATGGCTGCGAAATATTCGAGACTGGACAAACATGACTGTAGACGAATTATTTCACGTTGCAAAAGACAGAGAAGCTTTAAAAAATGTGGTCGCCAACCTCCGTTAATGGGGACGGCATAGGAAGAAGAAGACATAATTGGTCGCATTAATCCCACTTTATATGAAAACTGTAATATTGTAAGCTCTGAAAACTTGTAGAGTGCCCACACCATCGGATCAACAAGTGAAATCTTAGGAGAAAATTGTAAAATTGAACATTTGGTAAAATTTCTTAAAGATATTCTAACATTGGTAAATAAATTATCTTGACAGTAACAACAAAAATAATTGTAAATGAGCACGAAATAAGAATATAATGGCTGTATATATCAGAGTTTTTTGAAGATAAAATCCACAAGGAAAACAATTCCTGTAGCTGGCTGTATACCACGTATCACAAAAAAAGAGGTTAATCTTTGTAAGTGGGTATATTTATTTAAAAACCCTTAAAAGAACCACATCAAAAAAACAAACGTTTTCGGACTAAACAGTCCATCATCAGGTTCAAAATCTGATGATGGTGGACTGATAACCTGATGATGGACTCTTTAGTCCGAAAACGTTTGTTCTTTTGATGTAGCCCTTTTAAGGGTTTTTAAATAAATATACCCACTTACAAAGATTAACCTCTTTGTTTGAAGATGACAGGAATAATATTGCCAAATTCTACCAAAACTGTAATGACGACCCAGAAAATATCAAATGCGAAGTAGAACACGCTATAAATAACACTAAAATTAGAAAAGCTTGTGGTCCAGATGATGCACTATCTAAGTTGCTGAACTAATAGAGGATGATAATACAAAAGTACTAGTAAGACTTTTTAATTCAATATAGAACACCGGACTGAGTCCCACAGATTGGCTCAAATTCATCTTTCTCGCATTACATAAATAACACAATGCGAGAAAATGCTCAGAATATCGATTAATTAGCCCAATGAGACACACTCTTAAAATTTACCTAAGAATACCTTACAACAGAATTAGACACAATGCGAAGATCTCGAAGATACCCAATTTGGTTTTAGAAATACTATGGGAACCAGGAAGTCACTTTTTGCGGTTAACACCCTATTACAAAAATGCCGTGACCAAAGAAAAGGTGTATTTGCATGTTTCGTGGACTACGAAAAGGCATTTGATAAATTATAGCATGTAAAATTAATGCAAATACTGAAAAATATCGTAATAAATGACAAGGGTATTCGTGTCATTAAAAACTTGGACAGGAGTCAAACTGCTATCGCAAAAATTGGAGATAACTACACCGATGAAATCTCTATAAGAGGATTTAAGTTCTCCAAATTCTACATGATCGTATTCTCGAGATAGGAGAGGAGACGGGCATTAAAATAAACTCAAATAAAACCAAATTTTTAGTGTTTAGTCGTGACTCGTATCCCGATGCAAAGCTTTAATTAAATGGAGTCCAAGTTGTGAAAGTTCACAAAATGACATATTGGGGTACTGTGATAACGGACTAACTAGATCCAGACATAGAAATAAAACGTAGAATAGCAATCACTAAAACTACTTTTATGAAAATGAAGTCAATTCTTTGCAATAATTATCTCAGTTTAAAACTAAGACAAAGAATGGTTAAGTGCAATGTTTGGTCCGTACTTTTATATAGTGTAGAAGTGTGGACGCTTAAAATATCGATCATTAATAAAATTGAACCATTGGAAATGTGGGTTCATAGACGACTGCTGAGGATACCTTGGAAAGCAAAGGAAACTAATGAAGAGCTACTAAACAGCGTTCACAAAGATAGAGAAGGGTGTATCAGATAACGGTGTCCAATACCAACTTGCTTATTTTACATAGAACACCCTATTTATTAATTAATTTTTAGATTCCTCAGATCATTTTAGACATTTTTTAAATACAATGGCCTACACCAATCTTTGACTGTTTCGGAAATATTTGGTAAAATGCAAAAATTAGCATTTAAAAAAGAAAATAATCTATTTGTCGAAAGTCGCTACAATATATTCAAAAACTTCTAAATAATACAGATATAAACAATATAGTCAATGTAGGAGATGTTTAAAATGCTCTCAATGAACGTCTTTGTAATACCCTAAACATGAATAGAAATTTCCTCTAACGTTACTCAACATCTCAGATGTGTTCGATCTAATCGCAAGCGTTATTCGTAAGGAATATATTCCTTACATCACAGATTATAAAATAAAAGCACGATTCCATAGAAGACCAAATTACGACTGAAATAGTAAAATTTGAAGGATAAATCGTCGAAGAGGCAGTACAAATCCTGTGTTCTACTAGAGGACAAAATGCTGGTTTCTAAAAGAGACTGATTTCAGAAAAGAATGTACAATCAGCCACCTTCATAATGTACGAATGCTAATCAAGAAGAAGAAATGTACAGAATATAATGTACAGCTTAACTCGGCTTTTACGGATTATCAAAACGCCCTGCATTCTATTAAAACTTGGTCAGAGATTGAAAAAGCAAAAATCTACTTTAGGTCTATTTGGTAATCACTTTATTTAATTTAATAATAACTATATTAAAATTTTGTTACTAGATTTAGAATGGAATATGATGCTATTTTTTTTTCCTCTTTTATGTGGCGTGGATTAGTGCGAAGAGTTTTGTAATTTGGCGATTAACTCTTTTTCTTGTACTATTTTCTGCCATTGCAATAATAAATATGTTGTACTACATTCTCTCACATATTTATTGTGTCATTTCCTAGCTACTACTCATGTTACAATTACCAACAGTTTCAACTATTAATTTAGTTTGCCGAGCTCTTACATTTTCTTTGTGCAATTCCAGTTAAAGTTCCTGGAGTCCCTAGTCTATACTTCGACCGTTGTGGTTTTCGTCATGTGTTGGAGGAAGCAGAATTTCGCACGGAGACTTAGTTAATACTTAATTTGCTTTTTGTTCGAAAGGAAGTGTTAAAAAAAGTTTGTTAAGACGAAAGAAACTAGGGAAATTAACGAGAAAGTTCTGGCGTGAAAATTCGAGGGCAGATGTTAGAGACTATAAAGTTGTTTTGTTGTAACTGGCGCGGGGATTTCTATTACAAAGGAATTACTTAAAGTTTTCTGAAAATTAGATGTTATTCTGATCAAACAAAAACTGTGAAATATGCTAATATTAAACTTGGATATTGCCCTCAAACAGGAGTTAGTTTACCGATAAGAGCTAGTTTACCAATTGATTTCCAGCTTAACTAACTTTAGGTTATTTGATTATAAACTGGTTATTCTTATAACTAATTAATTTTTTAAGCAATAAATTGAAATATATTTATAAAGCAATATATTCAAATATATTGCTTAAAAATATAAATATTTTTTCTGAATTCTAAATCTAAATTCCAAAAAAAGGGGATAAAACCATTGTTTTCTAGTTATAATATTTCTGGCTTAATCGATATTTTCTTCTTTACTTCCTTTAAAAATTTAAGTATCATGATAAGGTATAGTCGTTTTTTTTGTATACCAATTAAATCATGTTGTTATTCTTTCTGAAAGATATTCTTAAGTTATAATGATTTCATTTATTAAAATATTATACCTTTCAATAAAGTAGGCTCAGTGGTGCTTCTCAAAAATACTCGCAATATCATTTTAATGATTTCTACTTTAAAATGTATATATGTCTGTGTTGTCTTTATAAATAAAATTAATAAGATTAACTGTTATAAGGGTTTTTTTCATTTACTTTTAGTAAACAAAATAAAATCATTTGTTTAATTTGTATCGTAATAACGAATTCAAGTGCCAAGCAAAGCGTTTGGCGAATATTTTTGAATTTATTATTCTGATTTTAAAAATGGTTTCTTTCAGTAATTGGTAATTACTTATTTTATTAAATAGTTACCGTATATTTACATAAATGTATTTAGATATTAGGTGTGTATAAAAGTGAGGTTATATCTAGTAAGAATATTCAAAACTTACACTATTACCAGATATAAGCAATATAAGCATCCATTCTATCAATCCATCTTAGGACAAATGAGATTTTAGAAGAAATAAAAAAAATTTGGGAAGGGATAAAATGGTACTAGACGTTATAGTGTTACTAACACCAGATGATGAAAAAAAAAAATAGAAAACTATTTAGGGAATCATTGATCATAATTTATCTTCAAATTTTTGGAACACCTATAGGATCTTTGATTTCCCTATTATAGTCAATTTTGTACTAGACAATCTTATTTAATGAGAGTATTAAGAAGTCGTGCTGGTTCTAGCTTGCGTAGGGGAAGAGCTCTGAACTGAGTAGGGGTTTTTCAGAGAGAGTTATGAAATAACGACTAAGAAAGAAAATTATGTTCTCCGCAATCAGGCTAGCAACCGGCGCTATATCGATTCCGGTTCGAATGGTGTGAAATGGGCGACCGGACAGATGATTGTGGACGACCAGGCAATATCTACGAAATGGGATACTGGAAGATCAAACTTAACATTACGTAAAAAATACCGCATCGCAACATGGAACGTTAGGGGGCTGCTACAGCCAGGTAATTGGGTATATTATAAAATGAACTGATTAAGGAACATATAAAATATATCTGTAGGGTATCTGAGATGCACTACGGAGATCAAAGACATTGGAGACCACACAAAGTTTTCATGTCAGGAGCTACCAAATCAGAACAAAAAGGTGTCGCAATATTAATTCAAAAACGTTGGGCAAAATATGTATATGAATACCTTCCAGTAAATGAGGAAATAATCAAAATAACTTTAAACGCTAAACCAGCCAAAATGTATATTATACAGGTATACATGCCAACATCCAAAGCGGCAGAAGATACAGTAGAAGAAACATACCACCTGATATATGAAACCATCTCTAACATTCCCAAAAGAGAACCAATGATGATAATAAGACATTGGAATGCAAAAATAGAAAAAACTAAAATAGATGACCATTTAATAGTAACGATAATTGAGCATGGCTTAGGCAAGCGAAATAAATAAGGTGAACGGCGTCTTCAATTTGCCATCGATATGGATCTTAGTATAGTAAAGACAATGTTTAAACATCATCCGCGGAGAGATTCACAATGGTCTTCGCCTGGAGGACGATACAAGAATAAAGTAGATTATATTCTTGTCACTAAACGATGGAGGAGCTCAATAACCAACGTAAAGACAAAACCAGCTACAGACTGTGGTTCTGACCACAAAATAATACAATAATAGTAAAACAATTACAAATAAAAGACTAAATTTAATTCCAAAACACCCGGAAAAGTTTAGAGAAGCATTAGCAGAAACTGACCTACCAGTGACTATCGGAGATCTTGACAAAACGTGGGCATATACAAAGAAGTTGATCACTGAAGCCATCAAAAATTTTTATCCCAAAGACAAAACAATTAGAAAGAAACATTGGATAATTGAAGAGGCTCAATCTTGGAGAAAAAAGATGAAAACTTTCACGAGAAACGGCACATCAAATCCAAAACAAAAATAAATGTAATAGAGATACGCACCATAAAGACAACTATAAAGCACTTGTGCAGAAGGGACAAAAATAATTATATTAAAAGATAAGTATATGTGCCGTATGGTCCAATAAGCCGATCTCTTGGCTACATATCAGAAACTATTCATGTTATAACTTTAGGAGAAAAAATTCCTTAGTAAAAGTGGACAAGAGAAATCGCCGGAAATAACTTTCTGGGTTATCCGCTAGGGGGCGTAACCTGTGAAGAAAACTTTGAAAACCAGTTTTTTTAGAAATATGCTTAATTATACCAAGTGTTAAATAAATAAACTAGAAAGAGGTCTAAATTCTGCACAAAGTTGTTCAAGTGCTGTTTTTTTTTATATTTTCAAATAAAGGGTAAGGGAGAGTGGCAAAGTATTTCTGGATAAATATCTATAACTTTGGTTTGGATCAACTTATTTTAACGAAATTAGTGTCATTAGAAAGAGTGTGGATGAAATAATTTACATATACTGCAAATAATTGCATTTAGTTTTAATTGTCATATATAGAGGGTACTTTCGAATAGAAAAATTTAAAATTTGTTTTTCTTCAAAATGTTTAACGGAAACATCTATTTATTGTAATTTTTAATAAAACTGGATTAAATTCGTAACAAAATGGCTATAAAGCCGCATGTCAATAGCTTTTGTCGAACTCGAGATATGAATAAAAACGCCTATACATAAGTAAGTATAGTACTGACTCACCCTGTATTATAAATTAAATTAAAAAATAAGTCTAGAATAGGTACTTTCAACTTTTTATATAGTGGAAGGATCCTAGTGTTGATACCTATTTTGACCATTGTTATTTCAAATGATTAAAAATAGTTTTGTCGAAACTAAGTAAGCTACGACAATGAATTTGACGGGAGTTCATATTGTTTATATATTGACAGCAGTCAAGACATTGTTAAGAAGTGCTATTATTATTCGAAATGAAGATTGCACTTTTTTCATTCGATATTATTATTGGTAATATTATTAATTAATTATCAGTACTAATAATTCGTGATGAGTATATAAAATGCAGAATTGTATGATATGATTCTAGTTTATTTCGAATGTTACCAAAATGCCGCTGTTGCCTCACGTATGCATTCTGTAAGATATCCTGACAGGAGATATTATGGCAAAGAAGTATTTGAAAGAAACGCAAGAAGATTAAAAGAACCTGTAGTTTTTTAAAAGAACACACTTTTCCAGACGAGTTCGAGATTATTTGTATGCAAGTTATCCAAATAGATGGATTGGAAGGGAAGTATATTTTCATTGCCAGCTAGATCTCCAGACTTAACATGTCTGGACTTTTATCTATGAAGATGATTGAAGGACTTGATGTACCCAACTCGACCAACCACGCGAGATGACATGAAACAGCGCTTTATAAACGCAATAAATAGTATATCAACAGCTGACATTGAAGCAGATGTCTATGCGCGAAAGATTACATCTTTGTGTGGGCAACGATGGAAAACAATTTGAACATTTAATTGCACATTAAGTTTTAGTGATCGAGATATTTATATTATGATCTTTCACATATTTAATTTTAGGTTATAATAAAGGGTGAGTCAATACTATACTTAGTTATATTTATGCGTTTTTATTTATATCTCGAGTTCGACAAAAGCTACCAACATGCGGTTTGCGCCATTTTGTTACGAATTTAATCCAGTTCCCTTATAGTTTACAATAAATATGTGTTTTTATTTAACATTTTGAAGAAAAACAAATTTTAATTTTTTCTAATCGAAAGTACCCTCTACCTATGACAATTAAAACTAAATGCAATTGTTTATTTAAATTTAAATTAAATCTTCTACATTCTTTTTAATGACACTAATTTCGTTAAAATTAATTGATCGAAACCAAACTTATAGGTATTTAGGCCTCTTTCTAGTTTACTTATTTAACAATTGGTAAAATTGGGCATATTTCACAAAAAACTGGGTTTTAAATTTTTTTTCACAGATTACGCTACCTGGCGGTTAACCCAGAAACTTAAAAGTTATTTCCAGCAATTTCTCTTGGACAATTTTACTAAGTAATTTTTTCTCCTAAAGTTGTAACATGAATAGTTTCTGATATATAGCCGAGAGATCGTCTTCTTGGACCACCCGGTACAACTAGAGAAACATGCTGACTGCCAAGAATCTAGAGAAATTTTCTTAAAAGTCAAGTATCTAGCGAGAGAATTCAAACCGCAAACATAGATCATCAAGGATAATAGTGGAAATATCATAAAAAGCACAGACGGTATCGCAGAGGTGTGGAAAAAATCTTGCGAAATACTATTCTCTAACAACGACCCAGACAATAATACAGAGAAAAGAAGTTATGAAAAAAAAACTCAAAAATTGAAATCAGAAATTGAGGCGGCAATTAAAAAGATTAAATTCGGGAAAGCAAAGAAGAAGATAGAATTACAGATGAAACACTCAAAGAAATCGGTCAAAGAAATGAGAGAATTAAGGACGGAATTAATGCTCATAATTTGCAATGAGATTTGAAATACCGGAAAGTGGCTAAATGACTGTGGTAAACGCACGTTTATTCTCATATATACAAAAGGTTCACCGACAGATTGTTGCAATTACCGCACAGTAGCATTGATTACACGCGAGAAAAGTAATTCTAGCCATGATCAATGAAAAATTAAAATCGATTTTTTTACCATAAATTCCCCAAGAAAAATGCGGATTCATCGCAGGTAGAGGAGAACATATTCTTAATATCCGTTAATGCAAATTATCGAAAAATCATATTTATCGAAACATATTTCTGTTTTGTTGACTATTCCAAAGCCTTCGATACTGTAAAATGGGATAAAATGTGGCATGTACTTAAAAAAATAGGCACTCAGGAATATCTAATCTATTTATTAAAAAAACTGTAAACAATGACGGTATTAGATTTTGATTCGATACAGAGCAGCAACAAGCAGCATATACGTATTTCGACCTATTTAGGTCTCCTCAATACGGTTTAGCCACTACTCCGTACCGAAACAAAATATTTCCCCGTCGTAGACCATCTATCTATCTACCTAATTAGCCTTCTTCGGTCCATCTTTGGACATAGGCCTTCCCAATCCTTTTCCATTCTTCTCTGTCTGTCGCTACAGTTATCCATCTAGAGCCCACGTGCTTCTTGATATCATCTGCCCATCTCATTTGGGGCCTTCCTCTGCTTCGTTTATATTCCCACGGTCTCCAACTTATAAGAATTTTGTTCCATCGGTTTTATTTTTGTCTTATATTGTGTCCGGCAAATCTCCATTTCAATTTTGCAACTTCTTGTCTAACATCCCTCACTTTTGTTTTCTCTCTTATCCACTCGTTTCTCTTCTTGTCCATTAGTCTTATGTGCAACATTTGTCTTTCCATTGGTCTTTGGGTTTTTATGATTTTGTCCATGTTTGCTTTTGTAGATGTCCACGTTTGGAAACCATAAGTAAGAACAGGAAGTACGCATTGATTATATACTTTGGTCTTAAGATGCTGTGAAAATCTTTTGTTTTTAAGAATGTAGCTTAGTTTGCCAAATGCCGCTTATGCCAGTCTAACTCGTCTCTTGATCTCTGCTGTTTGGTTCTCTTTGTAAAGTTTTATAGTTTGACCAAGATATATATAATCCTTGACTTGTTCTATTTCATCTTGTCCGATTCTCATTGTGATGTCTTCATCTCTATTTGTTATAGTTTTCGTCTTACTGTAATTCATATTAGGGCCTATCTTTCCAGCTTCTACGTCCAGTTCTTTCATCATTTCAAATAATTCTTCTTTTTTATCGGTTATCAATACGATGTCACAGCGTATCTTAGATGGTTCAAGCATTGTCCACAAATTTTTATACCTTTTTTTCCATTATACTCTTTTAAAAGTATCTTCAAGAGCCTGATTGAAAAGTTTCGGTGATATTGTATCATCCTGTCTCACGCCTCTACTTATTTGTAATGATTTTGTTTCTTCATATACTTTAATTGTTGTTTTGGCTTCCTTATATATATTGGTTATTAGTTCCGTATATCTGTGGTCAATTCGGCTGTTAATCACAGAACTTTTCACTGCCCAATGTTCGACACTGTCGAAAGCCTTTTCAAAATATATGAACGCCAACGTTCATAGTCGTAGACCATAGTTATTAAAAATAACTATGTACAGACCGAACTACGCCATCTAAGAACAAAAAGAGAAATCATACGATTTTACTACGAATTCAATACGAATATTGGCCATGATGAACGGCATTTGGAATGCAATTTTAGATTCCCTTGCCGATTTATTGATCAAGATGTTTACTTCGCAAGTTTTAAGAAGCACGGTGGCTGATATTTGAATTCGATTTCGCCAGGTAGAAATCGTATGATTTCTCTTTTTGTTCTTAGATGGCGTAGTTACGTCTGTACATAGTTATTTTTAATAACTATGGTCTACGACGGGAAAATATTTTGGTTCTATACGGAATAGTGGCTATAGCGTACTGAGGAGAGCTAAAGAGGTCTAAATACGAATATGCGGGGTGTCGCTGCTCTGTATCGAATCAAAATCTAATACCGTCATTGTGTTTTATTTCTTTACTTCGTTTGGAGTACCAGAAATCGAATTCACTACGAATATTGTCCATGATGAACGGCATTTGCAATGCAATTTTAGATTCCCTTGCCGATGTATTCATCAAGCTGTTTGCTTCGCAAGTTTTAGGAAGCACGGTGGCTGATATTTCAATTCAAGTTCGCCAGGTAGAAATCGTATGATTTCTCTTTCTGTTAAAAAAACTATATTTAAATATTACTGCTAATGTAAGAGTTAATCCTCTACTTTATTCAGTGTATATAGTGAACATATTATGCATCAAGTTTTTGAGGAATGACAAGGTAGAACAACGATATAATGAATAAAAATCAAAAACCTACGTTATACCGATGACTGTTATATTGTAGTCGTCACCAGAAAAACTGATACAAATTATGAATAGGCTAGGCAGGGTGAGTACGGAATATGGTTTGAAAATAAATATGCAGAAAACCAAAGTAATGATCATCGATATAATCAAAATCAACCAAGCAGAGATAAGACACATGTCAGGTTACAAAGTGGCCAGGTAATTTAATTACTTCTTTTTCTTCTTTTTTCTTTACTAGCTTTAAAACTGGGGGTGAGTCTTCGCCGCATCCACTATCGAAAGTAAAGTGAAAGTAAAGGAAGACAGTGAAAACTGTGGAAATCCTTAGTAGTAGTAGTAGTACTTCTATTATTTAGAACAAATTTCAGAAATACCCTATAACAATTTGATACAGGCACAACTATCGGCCAAATGCTCTTTATGTGGAAGTTCTGAGTAATAGAACTTCAACATGGTACCCTATCCGATTAAAAGTTTAGGTTAGCGTTAGTCGCTTTATTCCTGTTATTTTTATGTGACTTATCCGCAAAACTAAAATTGCTTATTTGGGTCTTAAGTCTCCGCACTAGGCTAGGCCCAGTTCTGAAACCTGATGCTCAAGGATTTAAGCCCTATTTACCCGAGTTTTTTGTGATTTCGTTAATATATTTTTTTTTAACTCTAAGCTTCGGCTGCTTAAGTACGAAGAGAATAAAGTCGTCATTATCCCGCTGTAACTGTATCCTCTCATTTTGTAGATTAGTATATTATCCCAAATATTTTTGAAAGCTTTGCTTACGTCTAGAAAAGCAGCTCCTGTGTATTCTCTATCTTTGAATTTATCTGCTATGTACTCTGTTAATCTGAGTACTTGTAGCTCGCTGGATTTCTCGGATCTAAATCCGAACTGTGCTTCTGGTATTATATCTAGTCTATCTGTTTTAACTTAGTCTAATGAGCATGACTTTCTCTATAATCTTACTGATAGCAGGTAATAATCTTATTGGAATGTAATTTTTTATGAATGTACTATCGTTTCCTGACTTTGGTATCATGATGACATGAGCTTCTTTCCACCGGTTTGAACATTGCCCGTATATTTTAGCATCACGTTGATTATACTCGTAAGGAATATATGGTTCTGGCCGGTAAGTATTTTAGAGCTTTTTTGGTAGTTGGTCTGACCCAAGTGCTTTTTTTTACAAACTATTTTTAATTAACTCGTTTATCTCCTCCCGTGATATTCAGGAGATGATTTCGTATAGATCCTCGGGTCTTTCTCTTTATTCTTCGACTTCTTCTATGAAGTTAATGTCTTCGGCTGGGTGGTAATCTAATGTGCACTCTCTCGAAAAGGTAGTCCTCATTACCTCTGCTTTTTCTTTAGTAGAGTATACTTTTCTATTTTTTCTGCGTATTGGAGGAATTGGTTTTCTATTCTTTCTGAGTATGCTTTGGAGCTTTCAAACATTTTGCATATTTGGGCATTTGTCTTCCATGTCTGGAATGTAGTTTTCCCGGCTTTGACAACGGTATTGTTATAGTGCTATAGATTTTTGTGCTATCTTCCCCTATATATCTGTACTTCCTCTTCTGTAGTGCTGTTCCTGAGTGCCTGTTAAATGATGTTTTTAAACTATAAAACTCTATCTTTTAAATCTTGTGGGATAGTATGTCTTTTACTGGGATAGTATTTATTCTAGTGCTCACAAGTATTTTGGGCTTCTTCACTGTGTTTTTTTTATTCTTCCAATTGTACTTTCTTTCTGTTAAGTTTGTAGTAATAGTAGGATAGGGTTGTGGTTCGCTGTACTTTCGTTAAGTAGTTGGAGTTCTGTTTGAATTCCTAGTTTTCTAGCGACTACAATATCTATGTGATAGGAAAGTCTATTTCCTGGACAATGTGTTGGGTCAGTGGGGTTCATTGTCATGGTATCATCGTTGTTTTCTATGTATTGTTTAATAGTCTTTAGTTTCTCTTCGTAGCTTTTTTTAGGGTTTAAGTCTTCTATTATAATTGAGGGCTTATCTCTATTTAGGAAAGTTTTTAACTCTTCTTGTATCAGTGAGTCCTAAGGTCTTACCTAGGCCTCATGCTAATTTCCAGTCAATATTGTATTCCTATTTCAGGTTATCGTATATGTCGGTGGTTTTTGTATTTGAGGGTATACCTATCAAAACCATTCTAAGTTTAATATCTTTCTCTAGGAGGAAGATCCGATTTTCGGAAAAACCCATCCTCCACTGGATCGGTTTTGTTTTGTTAAACTCTTCGATAATTTTAACCATTGTCCTGTAGTCATACAAGTTTTAGGTATGGATACTTTTTGGCACACACTCTGTAATTTAATTATAGGTTGCTTTGGCTTACATGTTGTGTGATTTACATGTTGTTCTGGCTTCTGGGTTATTTTGTTATCGTCTGTTTATATAGTTTGCACTTGACACGAAGTTGGAGGCATGATAAGGTATGCGCATCATCTCCCTGTTGCACTGGTGTCGCTAACGGCGGTAAGTCTCCCTTTGTTGATTTCGTCTTTTTCCCTTTTTTGGGCTCCTCTATTTATTTACACTTTTCTCCCTCTCTCGGCTTTTCTTCTGGTGTCGGGATTTTTGTCTATAGAACTGTTCCCGTAGACTTCTTCCGTATTGAAAAACTCTGTCGCTTTTTTGGCATGGTTTTATCAGGTATCCTTTCAAAGCCGTTTTAAGTTCGTCGAACTTATGTTTAATATGTTATCTACTGATCTGCTGGGATTCCAGCATTTGGGCTTGTAGCTCTAAGACTTTTTACCGCAGTACCTTGATTTCCTCGTCCTTTTTCTTTAAGTGCATCCTCATTCCTCAAGGTTGCTAGCTCGGACTTTTCGTCCTCGCTGCTATGCCTTTGCGATCTCTTAGGACGGCATTTGATTCAAATTATCATATCTTCTACATCAACTTTAACTGGTCGGTTTCTGATACTCCTACCATAACATCATTTTTTTAATGTGTTTTTTAATGAGACCAATATACAGTCCTTTATGTGTTTTTTTAACGAAATATATTAATTTAACCCTTAACTGGTATGGCAGGGTCAAATTTGACCCTATTGGAAATTCTTTTGTAATTTTCGGAAAAACTAGGCGATATGGCAACATACCATTTGAGGTATTCTTTCAAGGCGTGCAACTGCTTCAGTTCCGCTATCAGTCGCCCGCAAGCAATTAGTGGCTCCACGTGAATATTGTGAATTGGGTCAGATTTGACCCTGCCATACCGTTAAAGGATAATTTCTCGTTTTCGGGTAAGAAGCACAATACTGTTATTTTTCCAGAAAAAAATACAATTTTGTTTGTTCTTTCAATTTAGAGTTGTGATCGAAGTATAATATGTCGAACGTGCGTGACAAAAGGGCGCCTTTGACACAAAAGGAAATTGAACATATTGCTGAAACTTTATGGGATACCGACAACGACCTTTCCGATGCAGAGACGATTGTTAGTGATCACGATACGGATAGTGACTACAATGCTGATAGTGAGAGTGAAGATGAAGCTGTTGATGGCAGTGATAGGCACTCTGTCGAAGAAGTTAGCTTATCTGTTGAAAGTGAAATTGTTGGGGATGAAAGTGGCTATTTCTACGGAAAAAATAGAAAAAAGTGGGCGAAAACGCCACCTGCGTCTAGCCGTACTCGCGTCACCAACATAGTGTCGCATATTCCTGGCCTTTTGGGACCATGTCGGACCAATAAGCCAACTACACCCTTGCAGGCGCTCAGTTTTTTTCTCGATGGATACATTATAAATAAAGTTATCGCAAGAACGAATGAGAAAATAACTGAACTGCAGGCAACCTATGGCGATCAGGCCTTGTCATGTCAGTTTATTAATCATGTCGATGAAGTAGAAATGCGAGCATTTCTCGGTCTTCTCTATCTAGCTGGAGTGTTCAAGTCGAGTCACGGGGACATAAATTCGCTTTTTGCAACAGATGGAACAGGTCGTGACATTTTTCGTGCAACAATGACTCTAAAGAGATTCAGTTTCCTGCTAACAGCCTTAAGATTTGACAATCCAGCCACTAGACGACAACGTATTGAAGACGGAGATAAACTTGCTGCAATTTCAAATTTGTTTTACAGATTTATTGGAAACTGTAAGATAAACTATTCTTGTGGGGAATACGTAACCGTGGACGAAATGTTGGTTGGATTTCGGGGAAAGTGTAGGTTCCGTATGTTTATAAAAAGCAAGCCTGTGAAATACGGACTAAAAATATTGTGTTTGTGTGACGCTCGTACACATTATTTGATCAATGCTTTTGTATATACGGGCAAAGATGAAAATAGGGCAAATCCAAAGAAGCTATCTATTCCAACCCAAACTGTGCTAACTTTGATTGAACCAATAGCAAATTCGAACCGTAATATTACAGGGGACAATTGGTTCACGTCACTAGAGCTGGTTGAAGAATTGCAACGCCAAAACTTGACATACGTAGGTACTATTAGACGGAATAAAAGGGAGTTACCTAAAGAGTTCCTAGCTAGTAAGCAACGTGAACCACTTTCCTCGCTTTTTGGATTTACTAAGGATATAACAATTGCGTCATACGTTCCAAAAAGAAATCGCTCAGTTTGCATGATGTCTACAATGCACCATAATAACATGGTCGAAGAAGGAGCAAAGAAATTACCAGACATCATCTCCTTTTATAACCTAACGAAAGTTGGCGTTGATGTACTGGACCAAATTTGTGCCAATTACAAAGTAGGAAGACGTACTCGGCGTTGGCCTCTAACTTTGTGGTACCGAATGATGGACATCTCCGCCGCAAATGCAGGCATAATTTATAATGCTGCTAATCCAAATAATGAGATGGTTCGTAACCGTTTCCTTATTGATTTAGGGAGAGAAATGATCAACGAACACTTAGTTCGAAGAAGTCAAATGAAAAACATTCCTCGGGAATTGAAGGTAACCATAAGGCGAATCAGCAATATCCCAGATGAGGCCCCACGAAGCATAGATAACCCTCAACGTCGACAACCTAAGCGTGCCAGATGCTTCTTATGCCCTTACAGTGACAACAAACATCCAATTGTATGTGACGAGTGTAGCAGGCATATTTGCAAAGACCATTGCAAAACGTCCAACATGTGTACAAATTGCTCCGAACAATAAAATACTGCGCAAAATGTAGTTGTCAGAATTTTTGTTTATTATGTTTTTTCATGTTTTTAAGTATTTTTCCCTAGGTTTAGGTTTGTTTTGATTAAAACAATTCCGTTTAAAATTATTTTTAATTTTTTCTCTATTTTTTTTTACAGATAAGAAAAGCCATGTTAATTTTTATAAGTTTAGCCAGAAGTAGGCCAGATATTATTAAAAAGTATATGTAAACATTATTATTTATAATAAAAAGGATTTATATTCGATCTGAATGAAAATTTTTCTGTTTTCTATTTGCTGCATGCAAAAAAAGGCACAGGGTCAAATCTGACCCCGCCATACTTTAAGTGTAATTTTAAATCACCATACCAGTTAAGGGATAAAAATAGCTTAAAGAATAATTACAATTTTTTTTACCAAAATGGGATATCTCTCAAGTAGGTACTTTTGTGGCAAGTGACTTTAAAAAATTATCAGTTTTTTCATTAATTCCATTAATGAATAGTTAATCACGAATCTCTTATTCAGTTTGTTTCTCGTTGATTTTGTTGTTTTTAATGTAAAGTAACTTCACATAAACTTAAAATTATTGAATGTATACATATTGGCTTACATATGTCGTCTATTTCAGCCTTTAGTTTTTTGAGGGCCTGATGATGCTATATTACAAACAGCGAAACCGATCGCCCAATCTTTTGTTTAATTAAAATCTACAACCTAACATGGATTGTGAGTATAAGACCCTAGTATCTAACATTCATGAATTGAGCTTCTCATTTTGACTAACCTTCAATACATGTTTCTTAACTTATGACTTAGTTGTTTTGGCTTAGTAAATATATGCTTCAATCAGTTTAACCTTCTGTTTAAGTAGGTAGCTATATATTTGGCTTCATCATCTTGTAGGATTCCTTTATCATTTAAGGTTACAGTCGGACATATTTCCCTACTCCCTACCCGTGGTAAATGTTAGGCGAAATGATTTGTTTTTATTTAATTTGACTCTTCATTTTGTTGTTCACTATTTTATTTTATTTAAGTAATCTTGTAGGATTTCTTAGGCTATTTAGGATATGTGTTATATGGTAGTATTGCCGTATCATCTGCAAATGTGTGCTATGACCATCGACGAATAAGGCTATTGAAAATGTGATGTTGATAAAGTGTTGCTCGGGGAATCTGATCTAACTTAGAACCTATTCTTTGACTCATACCGTCTTCAATAGACTCTAAAGCATAAATTATATTTTCTTTTTTATATGTTTTTTTGTTTCAGTAAGAAACACCTTCAGAGACCATTGGCATGTCGTAATTGAATAAAAAGAATTGCGATAATTATTGGCCACGTTAAAATATAGTAATTAGCCTACGGTAATCGAATGTTGATCAGAGAATATGTAAAGGTAACAATAATAATAATGTAACTTACAGTGCCCATTTCTATAAAAACTAAATTATGTCTGAATACTCATTTTAGAAATCTAACACTTTTATATATCTAAATTATTAATAATAGATACTGGCATAATAAATTCGCGCATTTTTTGTTCTCTAAAATTTTATGGGGAGTAAAATTTCATCAGTTAAAACCTTAGTTTATTAACTTATGCTAACTTATATCTATATTTACAACGATTAAGTTTATATTGGATCAAGAACATATGTACAATCCTTAAAAAAATCGTTTCTTTTTCATAAGTTTCTGCTTGTGAACAACTAAATTGGCGACAACAAAAAGTGACCACACCCTTTAAGCATTTTTTAATGTCACTGTAGCAAGACGAAGCTTTAGTTGAACATTAAGCGACGTTGTTAAAATTTTCCTGTAAATTTCATTTATTTAAGTACCAGCAGATGTTAACCATGTCAATCACTATAGCATGACCAACGACTGTATCATTTTCCCTTTGCACTATATTGTATGTGCAGTCCGATGTAAATTAGAATTGAAAATTGGGCTACGAATACTGAAAGGTTAAGGAACAAAGCTTTAAGTACCCATCACGAGACGCTTAAACAATGAAAGCTCTAAAAATGCAAAAAAAGATTTTCGATGTGTTTTTTATCAATATGCTAATTATAAATTATTGATGATAATTAATTTATGAGTGTATTTCGTTTTTGAAACATTCGTTTTTCAACTTCTACATCTACGTACAAATAAAATTTGATTTAGATTTGTTCATTTGAGCAATATGTCTGAGTGTACATTATTACAAAGCTATCAATATCCCATCTCGTTTACATTTAGCGAAACCGTGCCGCTATGCCAGCTTTCTCAACATTATATGTATATATGTATATATGTTTCCTGTTTCAATATTGACTTTCCCCAAGAGCCATATGTTATAGTATATGTTCTAGAGTCGATTCTGTTACATCATTAATGTAAACAAAACGTACTGACTGCATAAATTCTAATTGAATATGTTTGGGGTTTAGTTTTGAGAGTGTCTATTGCATTTATGTGACTCCTTGACAAAATTGTATGTAAATAATTTATTCCCACAAATTATATCTGTGTTAACGGCACCATACCAATATTTCTCATAAGGAACTAATTAGATTGAGTCTTTGAGGCTGATACCAATGTGTTTTGTAGGAAGAGGAAATTTAGCTACGACATATTTAGTAATTGGATCGTAATGTGGACTGTTTTTACCATAATTGCACGTACACGGTGTTCCTTTAATTTGTGCATATTTTAACAGTAGAACTTTGACGTTACAAAATGACAATTTAAACAAATCTTATCGATACAATATTCTTTCTGTATAAAATATAGGTTTATGTTAGGCGAAATATAGGGTGTTATATTTTAACAACTACTAATATTCCTCTTTACAGCTAAAGGGTTTGCAACTAGACGAATTAAACGATAAAATAACAACAGAACTACTCGAAGCAGGCCTGAAGATTGCTAATAAACAAAAGCGAAAACAACAAAAAAATTAGCGCTAAATCACACGATATGCAAAAAAACGACGACAACTACTGAATGATAACAAAAGAAATACAGTGGAGTTTACCGAACTGAACAAAACCATAAGAAAACAGATAAAGAAAGATTGAAAGAAATACCAAGAAGACCGCATTAAGAAAATCATAGAGAAGAACAAAAGTTTAAAAACAATGAAGACAAATACAGGAAAAAGAAAACTAATCATGCTTAAAGCTGACAACAATGAAGAAAGAGATCTAGGAGAAATAGTAAAAATGACAGAAAAATATTACACAGACCTATACAGTTCTAAAAATGACCCACCACTATCATCTAAACAGAATCTCTCGAGGAAAATACAAAATGTTGGCTCAGAGGTATTACCAGAAATAACTGAAGATGAGATCGAAAAATCCATAAACGACATGAAAAGAAATAAAGCGGCCGGCGTGGACAAAATACTGGCGAAACTGCTAAAAGAAGGAGGAGACACGATAAAAAAAATTCTAAAAATACTGTTCAACAAATGTCTGTTTGAAGGTAAAATACCTAAACAATGGAGAAATGCCAATACAATCTTAATACATAAGAAAGGAGACCTAACAGACCTAAACAACTACCGTCCTATTTCCCTTTTGTCACAACTATATAAAACCTTCACAAGAATAATAAACAACCGACTAACCTATAAACTTGATAACTACCAACCAGTGGAACAGGCCGGATTCAGGAAAGGATACAGCACAATCGACCATATACATGCGCTTAAAATCTTAATTGAGAAATCCAATTAATACAACCTTCCGCTGTACTTAGCATTCGTAGATTATGGAAAGGCTTTCGACAGCATTGAACACTGGGCGGTTGAAGAAGCTCTGGTCAATAGTAGAATAGATTCAAGATACCGACAATTGATACATGTTATTTACCAAAACGCAACCATGACCGTAATTCTGGACGACAAATTAATAACGGATAATATAAAAGTTAAACAAGGATTCCGACAAAGCGATATAATTTCACCTAAACTATTTACCTGGACCCTCGAAAAAATAATTAAATCAACAGATTGGGAAAACAGGGGAATATGTATTAACGGAAAATACTTAAATAACCTTAGATATGCGAATGATATACTCCTGATCTCTTCGGAACGACAAGAACTGGAATTAATGCTGAATGAACTTTATGAAAAATCACTGCAAAGAGGCCTAAAAATTAACTTAAACAATACAAAAGTAATGACAAACATGGAAGACCAAGAGGCAATAAAAATAAAAACAGAAAAAATAGAACAGGTAAATGAGTATATCTATCTAGGACAAGCAATCAGAGCTAACAGAGAAAATCAAACAGCCGAAATATCGAGACGAGTAAGAATGGGATGGGCAGCGTTCGGCAATCTTTCTTACGTTTTAAAAAATCAAACAATCCTTCTATACTTACGAAGCAAGGTATATAACTCCTGCATAATACCGGTGCTCACCTACGGAGCACGGACATGGACATTTACACAGGCCAATTTGGATAGGATAAGGAAGGCATAAAGAGCAATGGAGAGACAAATGTTGGGTGTATCACTTAGAGATAGAAAACGTAACCAGTGGATCAGAACCAGAACAAAGGCAGTAGACGCGATAGAACAAGCAGCAAAACTGAAATGGAAATGGGCTGGACACAATGAAAGATGACACCAGGAAACAAGGAGGTCCCACATGGCAGAGAACAGCTCAAGATAGGGAAAGATGGAGAGAACTGGGGGAGACCTATATCCAACAATGGAAGGATAGAGAATAGGTTCAAAAAAAAATATTCCTCTGTGACATAACAGTAAGTATTACCCTCTAGAGGTTGAGTGAGGCCTGTAACTTCAATTTCCTATAAAAGACCGACATAAATTTTGTACTTTTGTATTGATAAAATTAAAAGCCTATATACATTTCTTGCTCGTAAAATATAATTTCTTTGAAACATTTAAAAATAAAATACACGAAGTTTAAAATATGTATACCGCTAATGGTCCTCATAGGACACACTCGACCAAATCGCGTAATTTTTTTAAAAACTTTATGCGTTATCTGTATACGCTTGATACAAAATTACCTTTGTAGTTGCTTTAAATTGAGCACAGTACTTCATATCGTAAATTTAGCATTTAGTTGAACACACACTTACAATAAAGTATATCGCAACTACAGGAAATATGAAGATTCCACTAGTAAGGTATGATTTGAGCGCATAAACAGCTGCAAAATGTACTGGAATTGTTTTGGAAGAGATCCAACACTAGCTCCAGACAAAAGAGAATATTGGAATGCAACGATTCTGCGGATAGTTCTGAAGAAGATGAAGTTGAAATACAAGATCTCGATACAGATAGTGAACAGGATATATCAGAAGCAGAAAATGATGTTTTTGATGAGGTAGAAGCACAAAATATTTGCCGGCGAGTTCCTATTTTTTTGGTAAGGATAAAAAAAATTAAATGGCGAAATCATGTTGGTAATAAGCCAGTGCGTACGAGAGCAGACAATTTAAGAAGGCATTTACCAGGTGTAAAGGGGGTGCTAGGGAGAAAATAATTTTTAGTGATATTTGGAGCTATTTTATAACAGACCAGATGTTGGAACTTATTGTAAAAAATACAAATATAAATATTGAACTACATGCTGATCCTCTGAATAGAACCTACAGAAACACGGATATACTAGAAATAAAAGCACTTATAGGCCTGTTGTACATAGCAGGAAAGTTCAAGAATAGCCATCTCAATGCTCGCGACTTGTTTAAAACAAACGGTACATTCTTAGAAATATTTCGCCTTACAATGTCATACGAGCGATTCAAATTTCTATTGGCATTTATTCGCTTTAATAATAAACAAACTCGTGCAGAAGGACAAAAAGTTGATACATTAGCTCCTATCAGAAGCTTTTTTAAAGACTTCAACACCAATTTGCCAAAACACTACGCCATGTCACACTATAGTATAGTTGATGAAAAATTAGAAGCCTTTAGGGGCCGCTGTGGGTTCAAAGTTTATATGCCAAAAAAAAACCAAATAGGTACGGTATAAAAATATATGGCTTGACTGATGCTAAATTAGCTAATACCTCAAATTTAGAAATTTATGTTGGTCAGCAACCAGAGGGACCGTACCAGCAAACCACAAAGACTTTGGATTTAGTAGTACGTTTGTGCAGACCTCTCTGGGGTACAAATAGAAATGTTACTCTTGATAATTTTTTTACCAGTAAGCAGCTTGCTGACACATTACTGGTCAATCATCAGCTAACTATAATTAGAACTCTTCGAAGAAATAAGCCAGAACTGCCATTGGAGTTTACGGCGCCTATAAATAGGCCTACTTCTACAAGTATGTTTGCATATCAAGATAAATGCACAATTGTTTCGTATATTCCAAAACCGAAAAAAATGTGCTCCTGATGTCAACAATGCATTATGAAGATGATGCGTTGGATCAAAAGACGGGTAAGCCTAACATAATAATTGATTACAACGAAACCAAAGGAGGAGTCGACACTATTACTAAGATGTGTGAAAGCTACAATTGTGCAAGATCGACTAATCGCTGGCCCATGATGATATTTTATGCAATATTGAATATCGCTGGCATAAATTCATTTACAATATACAAGTGTAATTCTGCTCAGACAGACCAACGCATACTACTTAGAAGAACATTTTTACAGACAATGAGTATTCAACTGATTGAACCACATGCAAGACGTAGAGCAATTGCAACAAACCTGCCAAGGGTGATAAGTATGCGACTCAGAGAAATGTTTGATATCACATTGAATATACAAAATATTCAAAAATCTTATGGTCGTTGTTTTTACTGTGGAAGCAAAATAAGTCAAAAAACAAAGTACAGTTGTTACTCATGCAATCAATTTATGTGCTTAGAGACATAAAGGGTATATGTGTGGAATGTTCAGATAAAGATTGACTTTTTTTAAGTTTAAAGTAACTTCGTAATATTAGAGTTGCTTAAGTGTAGTTATTATAAGTGGATAATTTCATTTTTAGTTTAAAAATAACTCAGCAAATTTTTGTGTTTATATTACGATTTTAGAGTTTTTTTCTTACTTTTTAGAATAGTTGCTTGTTTTTGTTAAGGAATTATTTTTGTCAAAATAACTGTTTATAAATATAATTTTTAAATAAAACTGCATTTACTTTAAATAAAAAAGTAGTTAATGAGACCCTTGAAATAATTAAATTTTAAAAATTTGTAAAATTTACAGTACTAGGGCATGTATAAACATACGGTCCCAGAGACGGACGTTAGCACTTATGTCAAAATAATTCACGTTAGCACTGAAAGGTTAAAACACATAACAAGAAACTTCGATTTTGAGGTTTAGCAAAAAATGTGAAGAATTTAATATATACCGAAAAAATACGGATTTTGAACTTTCACATTACAAACGATCGCACGTCATGGCAAATGCCTTTAAGACGGTTTTGATTGAAAATTGTAGTTGAAGGTACGTAGTTCCAGAAAACGTACTTGTATAATTGATAAAAAACAGTTTTAAATATTTTAGATTGCGTGTAATGTGAAACTTTAAATTTAGAAAGAAAGAAATCATTATCTACTCTAGAAATTATAGAGGAAATGGAAACAATTTAAAGATATCACTAACAGGAGATCACTAACAGGAGAATAATTTGACTGTCATCATGTCATGTGTTTGTCTTTTTAAAGATGAATTCGATGCTATGATTTTTTCTGACGGATATTCTAAAGTTAAAGTTTGTTTCATGTAATCGAATGAACTTTCTTATAAGTAAAGTCGTCCCAGGAGCGCAACTCAACAATATTGGCAATATCATTTTAAAGTCGTCTACTTTAAAATGCATAATGTATGTCTGAATTGTCAATATAAATGTGTCAGATAAAATTAGATTATTAGAAGAATTTTTTACTAAGTAAAAAGTTTTTTACTTTGATCTAGGTGTTGGGATTTAAAATTTGGGTTATAATCGATTTGAAATCACCGATGGTGTTAAAGTCATGTTTAAGAGGATGACCTGTGTATTAGGCAACCTATGTTACTTTTTGTCATATGGAATGTGGTCTAAAAGTGTATTTTATGTTAGATTAGCTTATATATATATATATATATATATATATATATATATATATATATATATATGTATATATATATATATATATATATATATATATATATATATATATCTGTGGTGTTTGGGAGAAACATGATAACTCCAAAATAGCGAAAATTTTGTTAAGTGCATCACTGCATTTTGTTTTTGATTTATTTTCGTTTGATCTGACTATGGTTTGTCCATCACGTCTAGAAAACGTGCCACAGCTTGGTATAATATCGATAAGTCCCTATTATTCAAATTTTGTTTGGTATAGTCCTGTTAAAATATTATATCATGTACCCGAAAATAAAACTAGACAATAACATTTTGGTTCATATCTGATAATTGGTACTTATCATGTCTAGATCAAATAATATGCAAATTATTTTGGTAATTTTATGCTATGTCCCACTTAACATATTTGATTCAAAGAAATATTATATTTACGTAGCATTTTCTGTAAATTTTTTATGTAAGTGGTAAATAACATGTATATTATCAAACTTTTCTTTTCGTTGTTTTGTACTTATCATGAGCATTTGGTCGTATTCACGAACGTATCGATCACATTGTGTTAGTGTTAAGGTTTATCTATGGCTATTAAGTTACACTTAGTCAGTAAGTCAGTTTGTCTACTAAATCTTTCAAAGGCGAATGACGCAGTAAATGCGATCGAGTAATTTGGCAAACGTGGCTTATAATACAAGTTCTCGTATTACAAAAATAATTGAGATGTGTTTATTAGAAAATGAACAGTCGTCTTCTAATAATGTAAGTATTTTAATGTTTAATTTTATGTGGTAAATAGTTGCTTAATTTTTGTGTACAAGAATATATAAGAATGTATAACAATACTTATATTTGCATTTATTGTATGATTTATAATAAATTTTACTTTTTTAGGTAAGCACAGGTGTTACTAGCAACATTTTGGATGACTCGTTTCTTACTAGTGTAGAACTGGCTGAATCAGCTTCATATCCAGGCCCCTCTGGAAGTAAAGAAAATAATTAGCACGTTTTAAAACCAGCACTATTTTCACCAGTAAATCTTGAAGAAAATACTCATCTGCTGAATGTATTAACGTCTGAAATAACTCCTGATGATAATTTTAGTTCTGGATCTAGCGATTTGTGGGAACCATCAGGTTCTGAACATGAACATGGAAACGCGGATTCCGAAGACACTCAAAACGAGTTAGATGATGTCTATCCTTTGACGCAAATAACTGTAAAAAAAAGAAAAAAGGGCCAGGGTCCAATGCAATGGAAGTTAAGAAAAAGTCGTTCTGATAAAAAAAGAAAGGGCTGAACATTTCAGCTAAAATTTCGATACCTGTGTCCACAAACTGTCGAGCAAAATGTCATGAAAAGACTGCCTCTGTTGATCTAAAGCAAATTTTTAGAGACTACAGAAACTTGACAACTAGGGATACACAGAAACGTTATTTGGCTAGTTTAATAACAGTAAAACCTAAAGAAAGGACACGCCGTGGTAACTCAGTCAAAAATAGGCAATTTACAGTTCTTTATAAGTTAGAGAATATGGATGGTAATATCTGTAAATGTTGCTTTTTGAAAATATTTGGCGAAACCAGAGGTTTTTTAGATGACGTTATTAAAAAAAAAGAAAGCATCTCCTACTTCTATCATACTCAAGTCCGATTTAAGAGGTATGCAGCCGTCAGGTAACAAGCGCTCAGAAGCAGATATCTCATTTGCTCGAAATTTTATTAATATATTTCCAAAATATGAAAGCCACTACAGTAGAAGTCACACTTCAAAGCAGTATTTAGGGCAAGAATTAAATTTACAAATCTTATACAGGCTAAATAAAGAAAAATTCAATGATACAAAATCTAATGCAACTGACGCCCCCTTGAGTTTAAGTGTTTTTCGAAACTTATTTAAAAATCTTAATTTAAAGTTTAAGAAGCCATCTAATGACACTTGCAAAACCTGTGATTCATTATTTCTTAAAATAAAAAGCTGTGCCTTCGAAGAAAAAAAACAAAGATTAGAAAATGAACGCCAACAACACCAGGATAAGGCTTCCTTTCATTATGCAAGGCGACAAAGAAGAAAGTATGCGGAGCTTAGGCAAGCTTGTAGTAGTTGCATTTGATTTGCAGAAGTGTTTGGCTACACCTAATTTGACATCTAGTGTGTCTTTCTATAAAAGAAAGTTATGGACTTTCAATTTAACGATCCGCAATATCACCACAAAACGGACATATTGTTATGTGTGGCACGAAGGTGTAGCTCAATGAGAAGCTGATGAGATCGCATCTTGCTTATTTCAGTTTAATAAAGACTTGCCAGAAGAGGTAGAACAACTAGTCCTCTATTCTGATACGTGCCCAGGTCAAAACCGAAATAATATATTACCGATTATGTTCTTAAAAGCACTTGAAGAAAAGGAAACTCTAAAAGAAATTGATCATAAGTTCCTAGTTCCTGGTCATACTCATTTAGAATGTGATACAGACCATGCTACCATAGAGAGATTTGTGAAAAAAAGAAGCGCCACAATTTCAGTTCCACAGAACTGGGTATCAGTAATTAAAATGACGAGCCCTCGTTTTGACGTAAAATTTATGAAACAAACTGACTTTTTCGGATTTTCCAAACTTCTAACAACGCATTTTATAAAAAGAAATGTTGATAAAGATAAAAATTCTTTTGTTTGGAACAGCATATTTTGGTTACATTACAAAAAGGATAGTGATATAGGCTTCAAATACACATTAGATCCCAATGAACCATTTCGTTCAATGTCCGTGCTAAGAAGAGGCAGGTTAACTTCCATGTCTAATATTCAGATACTTTCAGCTTATAATGATCCTCTACCCATAGACTATTTGAAATATAAAGATATTCTCGACTTACTACCCTTTATAGATCAAATCTATCATGGATTTTACCATTCGTTTAAACACATTCAAACCAGTACCACACAATATACAAGCGACAGTGATGAAAATTTCGAAGCGTAAGTTTTATTTGGTACAAGTAAAGTCATATATTTCCACAGCAGTGTTTTCCAATACAAAGAAATTAACCAATAATAGTTTAAGTTCTCTCCTCTTTGACCGTTATCTCCATTAAAATACTTTTTAAATCTCTATATTTTTGATACAAATATGATATGTGCCATTGTATCAAAAGCATAAATGTTAAAACATATTTTGCTTGTTACATCTGTTATAGCACTTAATAAAGTATTTAATGAAATATATTTGGTTTTGCATTTTGTTGCGTTCGATTTAAGAAACCATCTCGAACGTTAAAATTGCTCTACTCAAAAACATGCATTTTGGAGTTATCATGTTTCTCCCAAACACCACAGATATATATATATATATATATATATATATATATATATATATATATATATATATATATATATATATATATATATATATATATATATATATGAAATTTATCCTTTTATGTTTATCACATCTAGGACAGGTAAAAAATTTTTTAATAGCAAATATTTGAAGCTAATATAAGACCTCGTATTTAAATGGCTTTATTTAAGACTGTTAGTATGGTGAAAAAATAATAAAAATAAGTTTGGTAAATTGAAAATCTTCAGGCTGAAGAAATTAGAGTTATATCCTATGTGATTAAAATTGAAATTGAAGAGGCTGAGCTCCTCGGAGACTTGATGAGAATAAAAGTAGAAGAAATGACTGAAGAAGAAGGGGATAGTTAAAGGAGAAAAGGAGTTAATCAACAATTAGAGATAATAGGGGTCCTTCATTCTTACAGCATCTAGCACCTTGAACAAAATGTATTTTAGTAGTAATAAATTTGGTTTGTAAAAAACTAAAATTTGATGTATGAGTGTGCTACTAAGTTGTTGACCAAGAGAAGGTGAGCAATGTTGGATAAGGATTTTTTGTAATAGGGGAAAATTATGAATTTTGATAAACGGTTAGATAATGTTTGAATGATTACTGAGTTTAAAAATATTGAGTGCATGTTAGATATATGAGTTGACCAAGAAATAATGAAAGAAAAGAATGGAGAGGAATGTGATGTAGATGTGAAGAGTGAAGAAAATGATAAAATATTATGGTATGGTAGATGTGGGTGGTTCTGAAGTTAACACTAGGGTCGAAAAGTTATGAGGGGAAGGTGTGGCAAAAGTTTAGAGAATGGTTGTTTGAAGAAACACAAATATTATGAATTTTGATTAAATGTTAGATAATGTTATCATTATCATTATCATATCATTATCATTTATCAAACATTTACTCAATAGTTTTAACATATTATTCTCTCAAACATTATACGAAGACTAACCTCTTTTTTTTTTCAATACATTCTTCGCCTTTGTAATGAAACGTAACCACTTAAAATTAAAATTCCCAAAAATACATAAAATTCAATTTCTATTCGTCAGCATAATTTGTAGTTTAAATACTCTATTATTTCTTTGCTCATGAACAATTCAAAAAAATCAACTGGATTACTTTCAGAAGTCAGTGTAAATCTGGTAATCTCAGTAGATAAGAATATGCACGTAATATTGGTAAATTAATCATGGTCAACCATATTGTGGCATTATTTTTATTTTTTTTGTTCGATGTTGTACAGTAAAATCAGATACTTATTGAATAATTTTATTTTCTATGTTTTCCTCATCACGCTGAAATTATAGTTCAGCGCAGTCATTTAATTGGCCTCTATTTAGTCTATCGGGATCATTATATTGGCTGTCTCCAAAACCCGAATCACTTAACTAGCCATTATTATCTGGAGGCAAAATATATATTATCCGGTATAGCCTCACTATTTTCAATTTTTTCCATTCCCTCTATAATTTCTGGAGTAGATAATGATTTCTTACTAAAAAAACAATTTCTTATATGTTATGCTGGAACGGTTTTATAACGGTTCGTTAACGACCTTAAAAATATAATATTATATTTATAACATTATTTCAAATTATATCCATACTAGTAATAGTATAATGTGTTGCCACAAATTATTTTTAACTATATAAAATGAATTTAAAAAATAAAATTATTTATTTACATGGACTAACAAATACGTATTTGAATGAAGCCATGCTGCAACCGTCATTTAATTTTTATTTTGATGTACACTCTACGAACACTACGAGCGAAATAAACGATTTGCACTAAATAAACTGCGTATCTACTTGCATAGTCAGGAATGAACTTGTAAACAAACGGCGACTAATAAATTCGACATATTTGCTTGGATCATATTTTTCTTAGTTAGGTCGTTAATGACCCGTTGGGCATAAATGGGTTAATAAATGTCGGGCATTATACCTAAAAAAGGTAAATTTAAAGTTTCACATTACACGCAATCTAAAATATTTAAAACTGTTTTTTATGAATTATACAAGTACGTTTTCTGGAACTACGTACCTTCAACTACAATTTTCACCCAAAACCGTCTTAAAGGCATTTGCCATGACGTGCGATCGTTTGTAATGTGAAAGTTCAAAATCCGTATTTTTTCGGTATATATTAAATTCTTCACATTTTTTGCTAAACCCCAAAATCGAAGTTTTGTGTTATGTATTTTAACCTTTCAGTGCTAACGTGAATTATTTTGACATAAGTGCTAACGTCCGTCTCTGGGACTGTATGTTTATACATGCCCTAGTACTGTAAATTTTACAAATTTTAAAAATTTAATTATTTCAACGGTCTTATTGAATAGTTTTTTATTTAAAATAAATGCAGTTTTATTTAAAAATTATATTTATAAACATTTATTTTGACAAAAATAATTCCTTAACAAAAACAAGCAACTATTCTAAAAAGTGAGAAAAAAACTCTAAAATCGTAATATAAACACAAAAATTTGCACTACACTTAAGCAAATATTACGAAGTAACTTTAAACTTAAAAAAAGTCAATCTTTATCTGAACATTCCACGCATATACCCTTTATGTCTCTAAGCACATAAATTGATTGCAAGGGTAACAACTGTACTTTGTTTTTCGACTTATTTTGCTTCCACAGTAAAAACAACGACCATAAGATTTTTGAATATTTTGTATATTCAATGTGATTTCAAACATTTCTCTGAGTCGCATACTTATCACCCTTGGCAGGTCAGTTGCAATTGCTCTACGTCTTGCATGTGGTTCAAGCAGTTGAATACCCATTGTCTCTAAAAATGTTCTTCTAAGTAGTATGCGTTGGTCTGACCGAGCAGAATTACACTTGCATATTGTAAATGAATTTATGCCGGCGATATTCAATATTGCATAAAATATCACCATGGGCCAGCGATTAGTCGATCTTCCACAATTGTAGCTTTCACACATCTTATTAATAGTGTCGACTTCTCCTTTGGTTTCGTTGTAATCAATTATTATATTAGGCTTACCAGTCTTTTGATCCAACGTATCATCTTCATAATGCATTGTTGACATCAGGAGCACATTTTTTTTCGGTTTTGGAATATACGAAACAATAGTGCATTTATCTTGATATGCAAACATACTCTAAGAAGTAGGCCTATTTATAGGCGCCGTAAATTCCAAAGGCAGTTCTGGCTTATTTCTTCGAAGAGTTAAATAACATAAATTTCTAAATTTGAGGTATAAGCTATTTTAGCATCAGTCAATGCATATATTTTTATACCGTACCTATTTGGTTTTTTTGGCATATAAACTTTGAACCCACAGCGGCCCCTAAAGGCTTCTAATTTTTCATCAACTGTACAATAGTGTGACATGGCGTAGTGTTTTGGCAAATTGGTGTTGAAGTCTTTAAAAAAGCTTCTGATAGGAGCTAATTTATCACCTTTTTGTCCCTCTTCATGAGTTTGTTTATTATCAAAGCCAATAAATGCCAATAGAAATTTGAATCGCTCGTATGACATTGTAAGGCGAAATATTTCTAAGGATGTACCGTTTGTTCTAAACAAGTCGCGAGCATTGAGATAGTTATTCTTGACTTTCCTGTTATGTACAACATGCCTATAAGTGCTTTTATTTCTAGTATATCCGTGTTTCTATAGGTTCTATTCAGAGGATCAGCATGTAGTTCAATATTTATATTTGTATTTTCTACAATAAGTTCCAACATCTGGTCTGTTATAAAACAGCTCCAAATATCACTAAAAATTATTTTCTCCCTAGCACCCCCTTTACACCTGGAAAATGCCTCCTTAAATTGTCTGCTCTCGTACGCACTCACTTATTACCAACATGCTTTCGCCATTTAGTTTTTTTATCCTTACCAAAAAAATAGGAACTCGCCGGCAAATATTTTGTGCTTCTACCTCATCAAAAACATCATTTTCTGCTTCTGATATATCCTGTTCACTATCTGTATCGAGACCTTGTATTTCAACTTCATCAACTTCCTCTAGAAGTCTCTGCAAATATTTTTGCTCCTCCTCGTAGTTCATTTCTATTTCTAAAAAGTAAAAAAATAATATTTTATTCACTAAAAATACAACACTAAAAGTTACAATCCTTACTTTTAATACAGCCGCAAAAGCTAACATTCGTCTCTGAGACCGAAATCTTATGTAACGAACGAACTATGTATCTACGTTCAACAATATTTTAATACTAACAACGGTTAGGTAAAATATGAAGCTATTGAATGACCTAGCCTGAATATCGGAATAGATCGTTAATTATCGGTATGAATAGGTTAGCTCCGTCTGTAAGACCATGCGTTAGCACTGAAAGGTTAAAGACTAGGCTCTAAAAATGTAAATTCCACCACGAACGGTCAATGAAATTGATAAGTTTTGATGATCTCATGAGAATCGTAAAAAAAGTTAAAAATAGCGAACGTTTAATTTGTTGAACAGATTTATAGAAACAATTTATTTGCGGAAAAAATTTAAAGATTGCAAACAAAGGCTGTTATCTTCACATTTTAAACGCATTTCATTTTTGTCGATCGGGCTTTCATTTCAAAAGATATCGGATTTTTACCGTCGAGTTGATACAAACTTTATTTAAAATTAATTTTGCGCGCCTAACTGACTTTCAACATCTCCGATCGTTCCAACCGTTGATTCTAAGAGAACCGTTCATTCTACGAAAAACGAAATAATGAATATTTTTATTCACAGTTATCTTAGTTCTTAGTAGAATCGAGTAGAAATCGAGCTGCTAGAGGGAATTTAGGGGGAAGCCGGTGGATATGAGTGATAAACATTTTTGCATATTTTTTGGGTTCAAAATATAGACATTTTTCGCAAAATTCAGCTGGTTGGTTTAATTTTTAGAGGTCAAATCTCTGATGACTGGATTATGTAGGGAATGTGCAGGGAATGTGCTAACCGAATTGGATTACCAATATCTTCAGTATGGACTTTTTTCTTAATCAATATTTTTTTTTACTTATTAAAAAGACAAAAAATATAAAACATGTTAACCCTTCCTCGTATTAATAATAATAATAGTTTAGTGAGTTCTCTAAAATGGATAAAAATGTTGTGTTATATTTTACTATTCATCAGAATTCACAGTGACCTGCGGTGGGAAGCGGTCAGATAGAATCCCTGTCCGATCCGATTGCATTTATTCATATAATTACGGTGTCCATGATTGACTATTAAACAAAGCTCTACTGATAACTAGGTACATATCTGATCTAAGCAACACCTTCAACGAAACCTATTTTTTATCGTGAGGTGTGGCGAGGACTTCTCTCCCAATGGCGGAACCTAAAAGGTGACTAGCAGCTGTATCATTACTTTTTTATTATTATTTTTTTTGTGCATGTAACACTTCGTTTTAAATATTACTAATAAATAAATATACATTGTGTAAACCACTTATAGAATAAAATTAACTTTTAAATTTAAATGTACGCTTTTTAGACATAAATTTGAATGTACAGGGTGATCAATGTTAGTCTGGTATTGTGCATAATCTGTATTTTAAATGAAACACCCTGTTTATTTCCATGTTTTTAAAAGCTCCTTAACAACCTGATTTAAACGAACTATATCACGTAGGGTCTATTATAAATAATACAAGGTGAAATTTTGAAATTAGGTATTTTCTTCAAGACAATGAATTCATAGAATACCCGAGGTAATTGATTGGATTACATTAAAATAAATGCTCAACATGTACTCCACCTTGTTGTTGGCAATAACACAGTCTCCTATAAAACTCGTTCCGAAATTTGTCTAAAGTTTGAGGTAAAATATTCCGTATTTCTGTAGTTATTCTTACTTTTTGAGGTCTTCAATGATAGTTGATTGTGTTGCATATACTTTGTTCTTGAGATAACCCCACAAAAAAAATTAAAAGGCGTAAGACCTAGCGACCTAGCTGACCGCTAACCAGTCTTCTTCATCAAATCCACTTATTGTAGAAGATTTCATCCAAGTTATTTCTTATCACTAAAGCATAATGGGGTGTTGCACCGTCCTGCTGGAAGCAGACAGTTTCTTGCGGTAGTGTCGGATCTATTGGATTGGGATATAAGTTAGCCAACTAAGGAAGACCATCGTCTCTTAGTATGTTTAAATATTTTCCCGCTGTCAAATTTTCATCTATAAATATAGGACCAATAATATGATTTCCTATAATACCTGAACAAACATTCAACTTTTGAGAATACTGAATGTGTATCTCACGCATCTAATGAGGATTCTCCGCTGACCAATGTAAATTTTGATTCATCAGAAAAAAGAATTGGGCCAAGAGCTATTTCATTTGTTAATTGTATTCCTCATTCTTTTGCAGAAATCCATTCTACGATCCGGATCGTCTTCTGTTAGCTCCTGCACAAATGTCAATTTATACGGATGAAGTTTTTTTCATGGAGACACCTTAAGACAGTTGTGTGACTCACATTATCATGATGTGCAATTTGACGGGAACTTGACGTTGGATTCTCTGCGACACTTAACAAAATATCCACTATCACTTCATCTTTTCTTTTTAATGGTTTGACATATCCAAGTTCTCTGAATTGTGCATAAATTTTAGACACAGTACCTAGTGAAAGATTAGGCAACTGAGGATCCCTCTGATTAAATAAGTTTGCTACTTCAACTTGACTTCTACAATTCTCCCCGTAACCGATCATCATTAAAATCTCAATTCGGTGGGCCTTAGTTAAATATTTTATTTTTATTTCTGGAAGAAATTAGTTTTTAATCAAGAATTTATTATTTTATTGTAAAATGTCAACAGCATGTCAACTGATTGATAACAATCCGCATTATTTACCGATTTAGTTTAATTAGATATCTATACGGTTTTTACCTATTCACGACAAAAAATGTTAATACGGTTACTAAACAGACATTTTTCCCAATATACAGTGTACTGACACTTAGAGTAGAAGTTTATTGTATTAAGCTAATTTAAAATAATACCATAACACGTGATAAATTATTAATTTCAAAATTTCACCTTGTAATATTCATTATAGACCCTACATATTATAGTTCATTGAAATCAGGTTGTTAGAAGTATTTTAAAAACATAAAAATATACAGGGTGTTTCATTAAAAATCAGGATTATGGACTATGCCAAACTTACATGGATCACCCTGTACATTTCAACTTATGTTTAAAAAACGCACATTTAAATTTAAAAGTTAACGTGTCCCAGAGTTTTTAATTGATATTTTTTATAATAAGGACACAAACAATTTTATTCCATAAGTGGTTTCCACACTGTATATATATATATATATATATATATATATATATATATATATATATATATATAAATATATATATATATATATATATATATATATATATATATATATATATATATATATATATATAACTTTGATTTTAAACCTTCATTTTAATAGGCTTGGCCAATTTAAGGCCACCGTCCTTTTATAAGACCTCGCTACAAAGATGCCTGTAATTTAATTATGTTGCTAGTTATTAAGAGATAGTGTGCTGTTTCACAACTTGTTTTAACAAGAAGCCATTTTTTTTAATTAACAATTCTTGTATAAATCTGGTGTTTTCTGCAGATTTTTTGAGGTTATCTGAAAGACTGTGTATAGTTTCCAAGCATGACTGACAGAAGCTGAGTAAAATATATTTTTTAGATCCCTTAATTTCGAACATTCGATAAATTCGTGATGATGTAGGATGGAGAAGGACAGAGAAGGATGGAGGAAAACCGTGAAAAAACTGTAAAGGCCTGATGGAGTCACCACATCCCAAAAGGGATTAGGACTGAGGAGGAGGAATTTCGAAAATATTTTATTTATGTATTTAAAAGGCCTTTAATATTATATGTAAAGAGCTATGTAATAGAAAAACTATTATTATTTTTATATATTAGCTTTCTTTTTTTGGTGTTCGGTATTAAGAACGGGAGCGTTTTTCGCTATAATAAGTATGAGTATTTTTAAGGCACTGGACAAAATCTTTGACTGTAAGTGAGTTAATGAACGAGATAAAAAATCTGTCAGATAATGAACTTCCTGACGACATAATTATTTTCCACCCAAAGATTGAGATGAGACTAATGAGGACAGTGGCGAAGAAGATGCTGTGGAAATAAGTAACTTGCCATAAAATGAACTACGAGTAGAGATAGAGATAGTCATAAATGAACCAAAAACCCATACCAAATCCAATATAAATGAAGATGAAGACGACATCTCTTTGATGCACTCTAAAAAGAATACGTCAAAGTTTAAAAAGCAAGTAACTCCTACAGTAAATGTGAAAGAACAGAAGAGCAAATGCCGCAAAAACTCTTAACGGACCAAGAGAGATATACATAGCAAGATTTCAAGTTGAAGTATAATAGAAAGTCTAAAAAACATCATTTCCCCTGTAGATATTTTTTCCTATTTTTTAATGGTAAAGATATTCACATACTTGTTGAATTTTCAAATATGTACGCCAATTTAGATAACCGTGAAGGCGATATTACAACATACGAAATTAAATATTTTATTGTAATTTTATTATATAGTGGATATATGAGTATCTAATGCAATGTCTAGAAACCGTTTCAGATTTATCATACAGAATATTCATTGCTGTGACAATGTAAAATTGGATATACAAGACAAATTTTGAAAGGTTCGACCCCTGATTGATGTAATGAATCAAAAATTTCTCGATTTAGCACCACAAGAAAAACATCACAGCTTGGATATGTCAATGGTTCCGTATTATGAAAAACATGAATCTAAGCAGTTTATCCGTGGTAAACCTATCAGATGGGGATATTAGTTTTGGATGGGGACTACTAGGCTAGGTTATTAGGAGGGGTTTGATCCATTACAGAAATCTTTATCCACTATTCAAGATAAATATAAACTTCTTGCTTTGGGACCTAGTGTCTAATAATTTGTTGATGCCCTAGAAGTCAAGGATTTAAAATTAACCTATGATATATATTTTGACAACTATTTTACTACGCTGCTGCTTTTGGAAAAACTTACATCAAGAAAATGTAAAGGAACCAGTACAATATTTGTGATATTGAAGGTTCGGACACACTGAAAAAGAAAGAAAGAAGTTCGTGTGACTACTGCATGGCAAAGAAAAGTGAATTAGTAGTTTGTAAATGGAATGACAATAATGTTGTTTCAAAACTACTAAAATATTAGCTACTACAGCCATCCGTGCCATCTGTGCCATCCGTGATAAGAAATGGTATTTTCCCATAATAAGCCACATAGTAGATCGAGCAAAATAAAATGCCTGGCAACTCCATAGAATTAGTGGTGGTAAAATGGATCATTTACAGCATCGTCGTACAATTATAGTAGGTATTCTTGAATTTTTTAAAAAGACAACAAAAAGAGGACCCAGCAAATATTCAACCAATTTGCTTAGTCACTCAAGATACGATCGGATGGAGCACCTTATTGTCTATAAGCACACTCAAACTCGTTGTGCTGCTTGTCACAAAAAATGTAATTTTTGCGGCAATAAATGTAATGTACTACATCCAAAATAATGTTTTTTAAAATATCATACAAATTGGATATTTAAGATTTTTTTATTTTAATTTGATTAGAAAAAAAAGACATTGTTTTAAAATTTTAGTACTTTTAATTATTTGTTATTCACAATCATTAATTATGCCACCGCGCTTTTAAAAGGACAGCCTTTTTTGAAAAATATATCATATTTTTTGCAAAATTACTTCTATACTTTATTTTTGTTAAACTTGATAAGCCTAAAAGTTAAATATCTTATTAATATAAGAAAATAAAAGTTTCGGCCTTAAATGGGTTAATAGTTACGATATCTTATTTATCTACTGTTCATCTGTTTTTTAGCTATTGTCCGTGTGGGAGCCACTGGTTGGAGTTACATATCCTTATTCTGAGACTACTCTATATGCAGATTGGCTCTGGTAAAATGTAAACAGGCCAAATCTTCTTTTAACAGGTAATGAAACTGTGATTCGACTATCATTAAAACGAGTTTTGTATTTCGGAATTTAAATGGATTGTGTTCAGTTTGTTTTCTTTCATTCTTTTCTACTTTATTGGAAGACGTTAATTATGGTAGGAGAAGACGTAATGTCACTGGTAATTTTTTTTTTATATTTTTTCAAAAGTTTTATTAGAATATGTCTATAAACTCAGCGGCTAATTATAACTTTAATAGGAATAAATCAATATTTTAAAATTATATTATTAATTATACTGGAACAATATTGTCAAATCTAGAAAGAAGTATATATTATACATATAAATACAAGGAAATTTATTTACAAATGTACCAAGATTGGCAGGTTTTTTTAGAGAAATGCAAAATGGTAAATTTAGAGAAAAGTATAAAAACTAAATTTAAATAGTTATACGAATGTAGAAGTGTTGTCACTCTGACTAGTCGTTTAATTTTTTAATTCAAGATATTGCAAGCACTAGCAATACCTGGATTATAAATGCGGATTTAGAATATGACACGATAATTTCGATATTACCTGCGCTTTGTTTAAAAAACCATTCGAGATCAGTTTTGGTTGTCAATATTTCTGCGTTCACTTTATAGAAATGGTCATGCCTTTTTTGTTGCAATTTAACAACGTTGTGAAAAACTAGAAATTTGACCAAGATATGGTTAATATACGTTAATAGAATTGCTCTAGTAAATGAGGAACATAGCAGTGGTATCTTGTGGTGGTCTATTACGTCAATTGGCTGTTGCTTATAAACTTTTACATCAGCTGAAGGGGCGCTTTGCTGATGACACATTATTTATAACACAAAGTGAAGAAGATTTATACTTGACAAACCAAAAAGAGTTAGCGAGAAACCAGGATCATGTACTATCAAAAACTAAAAAAAAAGGTAGTGGCTAATGACTTAATGTAATTCGTGTGTTAAATATTCTACAATTTTTATACTGTCTTGTGTGTAACACGTTGTACTGCATGTTTCTATGTTATTGATATTTTATATTTCTGTCTTTTAAAAATTTATTTTAATAATGACGAACTTAAAAGTCTACAATTTTTACTTAATTTTTATCCAAATTACAACAAAATTAATTTTTCCGACATAAACAAGCATTAAGTAATATTGGCATCTTTTGTATTATACCTATAAAGTGATGTTTTAACTTTTTTGAATTACAGTACATAATAATTATACCATTTTTAAACTTAACTTGACCGGTGACTTGATGATGACCAGAAATGTGTAGTGGTCGTAACCGGTCGTTGCAAGCTAATTAAACAGATTCTGAGTAAGTCTGTAATTTATTTCTAAAACCTTGTTTGAAATTCGTTCACATGAGTATCCAATTCATTATTTAAATTTTTTTGTTTGCATCATCTTCAGATAGAGAAAATCCCAACAATTATAGAGGTATAAATCTACTGAACACCGCACTTTAGATTACCACAAAAGTCCTGACCAACAAAATCAATAACCTAACAACTTTATTAGACGAACAACAAGGATTTAGATTAGGAAGATCCTCCGTAGACACCCTATTTGTACTAAGGCAAATCACAGAAAAGACCATCGAATGTCGAAATAAACCAGGATATCTATGTTTTATAGACTTGACTACTATATAAAAGAAACATACCAATCAATATTATACAAACCATCGAAAGAATTTACCTCCTTAATCGAATACAGGCAAAGATAAATGGAAAACTAACACAGTGTATACCAGTACAAAGCGGAGTCAGACAGGGTGACTCGTTAATGGACGAAATAATACAAGCAGTATGTAAAAGTCATGGCTACAGAATGGGGAACAAAGATATTCAGATAATATGTATGCAGACAACGTTGCATTATTCGTCGAGACAGAAGATGAGGCAAGACCTAGGACAAGACACAAAACAAGATTCCATAAGCAATAAGATCTATATTAACATACACGGCGGAGACAAAACCTGATATATTATATATTTATATATATATATATATATATATATATATATATATATATATATATATATATATATATATATACTCCGACGAATATAAGGGAAAAGGGAATGGTGATGACCCGTCTTTCCGAGGGGTATTCCGAGGTAACCCGTCTGGCCAGCATGGTGGGATGTGACCAGAACCTCTAAAAAACAAATATGTCGATTCAAACAGAGACACGAAAGATACTGCAGGTGGTTAAAATATTTAATTGAAAATCTCACAATGAAGCAATGGTCTGCCCCGAGGAGAGGGCAAGTCGACATTGAAGAAGAAGAACAATTAACAACTCCCTACCGCAACATATAAGATTCGTTCCATGAGAAAAATTAAAACAAAAAATCTTTACGAACTAGAAGAGGAATCGGGAAACATAAATAGGGACATATCAGAAGTTAAAAGAAGAGGACACGGATATAAGTACTTATATTCATTTAATAGACTGTATTAAAAGGACGGAAAAGACTATATATGCGGTGTAATAGGTTTCTTAATTAACAGGAAAAAAACATCATAATTTAAAATAATAAATTAATAGCATTTCGGACAGGATAATATACAGAATAATAAAACTAAAGTCACAAACCAGAATAAAGATTGTGCAGGTTTATGCGCCAACTGAAAAAGCAACTAATGCAAAATAAATACAATTTATGAAGAACATACGGAAGCTATAGACGACAACAAGAAATTTATAAAAATAATAATGGGACATTCTAAATCCAAAAATTTAAAGAAATATTAAAGAATCTGAAAACAAGATTAAGATTTTTTTGATTCTGTAGATGAAACACAAGAGGATAAAAAAATATGGAATTCCTAGAACAAGAAAACATGTATGCGATAAACATATTTTAAAAAAGAAAACCTAACAGAATGTGGACATAGATTGCACCTAACAAAACTAACAAAAATATATAATATTTTCTCTCAACCAACAAAAGAATATTTGAGGACGTCTCAACAATAAACAACGTAACAACTTTTAGTGAACATCGTATAGTTGGGACTAAAATAAATATTAACACGAAAGTTGATCTCTAAAAATAAAAAATTTACAGCAAAATACAAAAACTGCATACAAAAGCTGCTCTATTATCCTTTAAAAACGAATCTTTATTATTGTCGATAGGATACTTGGATCAAAAGATATCGAACTTTTATCGTCGAGCTGATACAAATTTTATTGAACATTGATTTCGCGCATGTGACTGACATTCTAAATCGTCGATCGCTTCAAGCGTTTTTTCTGAGGGAACGGTTCATTCCACACAAAGAGTGCTAATAAGCTTTTTGTCTAAAATTATCTCATCTAATTTATTTCAAACATTTTTTTCTAAGGCGTATAGATTCTTGGTAAATCGATTTTTTTTCGTTTTTACCCCTTTTACGAGAGAGGTATTAAAGGAAAGTCAGGGGGTAAAAGTGGTAATTTTTTTTGCATCTTTTTTGGGGTCCCAAAATTAATATTCTCGGCAAAATTTAGCTTGTTCGTTTGGTTATTAGGGGTCAACTCTCTGACGACTGGACTAAACCGGTTATTTATAATGCTTGTAACAGTTTGCACATTTTACAAAGCAACCATATAGATCTATAGTTCTTTAGTTCACATTTGTCCCCTTTTTTATGTAGCAGTATTATTAGACTCTCTTTTCAGTCTAGTTTAGATAATTTGATATTATGAACAAATCTAATAGCATTGAGATTGTTACTGTCTTGCATGTTTTTTTAAGTTCCACAATAATCCCGTCTCTTTGTATTTTCAATCTCTTTTGAATCCCTTTATATTTGGTGAGATCTCTGGTCCCAAGCTTTTTCTCTTTCTTTTGAAGTTTTCGTGTGTTTTTGCATTAGTCTGGCCTTGAATTTTTACATTTATATTATCATTTACTAGTAAATATTACTAGTATTACATAGTATTACTAGTATTACTAATATTACATTTACTAGTAAATATCACATTTATTCGTAAATATTTATATTTACCCTTTCTTATTAGAAATGTCTTTAATTTTGTTAACTTTCTGAACACGTTGTGTTGGTCTTAGACATTTTAAGCCCCTCTACTTTTTTATAACTTACTCTAATAGGTTCTTGTGTAATTTTTTATGTTACATTTGAAATTTGTTTTTCGGTAGTAGTTTTTATTTTCGTTGCTTATTTTGTCTTTTTTGGTTCTTGTTATCTTTGCGACTTAAAGAAAGCGTTTATGTTTTTGTTACCATTGTTAATTTGGTTGTGAGTATATAGAGGATCTGATTTGAACTTACTCGCTAAGACCTTCTGGTTTCTTCTCGATTTGTTGTTACTTTGAAGTTATTTTCTTCTAAATCTGCCTATCTTCTAGTGATATTAGCGACCACATTAACTCATCTTATTCTATTCACAGCAGCTAGTAAAGTTATCTATCCGAGTTGTTTTTTAACCATCAGTTTTCTTTCAACTTTCGTGGTAATGTTTATTTTTGTTTCAACTGTACGATGGTAACAGTTGTTACGATGTTTATTGCTGATATTTTCTCAAATACTCTTTTGTTAGTTGAGAGAAAATATTCTAATACATTTGTGGTAGTTTCGTTAGGTGCCATCTATGTCCACGTTCTGTTAGTTTTTTTTGTAAAATGCATTTATAGCATGCATGTTTTCTTGCTCCAGGAATTTTATATGTTTTCCTTCTCTTGCGTTTCTTCTGTCGAATCCAAAATTTTTAATCTTTTTTGCAGATTCGTCAATATTTCTTTTAATTTTGGATTTCAAATACCCAATTATTGTTTTTATTGATTCATTGTTGTCGTCTTTAGTTTTCTTAAATTCTTCATAAATTGTGTTTACTTCAGCATCAGTTGCTTTTTCAATTGGAGCATAATGCACGTTTGGCAAAACGACATTTTTGTAAATAGATGAAAAGATGATTTTTATTCTTTTGTATTAATTTATATAAACGAAGTTTATTTAAGGAGCGTACTCTAAAGCATGCAGACCACTTAAAAAATAGTAACATGGGGTTAAAAAGAGTATTAGAAACGGAAGGCCTCTTGAGATGTTAAAAATTGTTTGTGACGGACAATATGCTACCAGAAATCCTTTCAAAAATTAACCAAAAAATTCGGTAAAAAGTAGTATCATATTCAGAAGAACATAAGATAAAAGACACAACCTTTAAAGAACTTTGTATAGGTTATTCCACGAATATACGACTGTTTGGAATTATTGCTACAACAAATATTTTACTGTACAAGTAGAAGTTTGAAAGTAAATTGGTCTAAATATTATTCCATAAAAAAGGATCTTTTGTTACTATGACATATAAACTAAAATTATAGTTTATTCGTCTTCCGGGTTTGGACCGTGTCATTTGTGAGTGACCCAAAAGTGGGTTCATCTCGACGTTTCGCTACAATTATATGTAGCTTCTTCAGGAGAAACAAAGAAAAAGAAAAAAGAAAACAAAAGAACAGGAAGATGGGTAGTTAGCAACGGTAACTCAGTTACTCAACGCAACCAGAGGCGAATACTAACTACCAAGATGGGCATTTGGTCACAGTAACTCAACTACTCAACGCAGCCAGAGGTGAAAACCAAATGCCAGGACAGGGATTCACGTCCAACAGCTCAGAACACTAACGCGCCGAGAGGCGGAGAGTGAATCGAGAGGGAATAGGGATTCACTCCCCGCCTCTCGACGCGTTAGTGTTCTGAGCTGTTGGACGTGAATCCCTGTCCTGGCATTTGGTTTTCACCTCTGGCTGCGTTGAGTAGTTGAGTTACTGTGACCAAATGCCCATCTTGGTAGTTAGTATTCGCCTCTGGTTGCGTTGAGTAACTGAGTTACCGTTGCTAACTACCCATCTTCCTGTTCTTTTGTTTTCTTTTTTCTTTTTCTTTGTTTCTCCTGAAGAAGCTACATATAATTGTAGCGAAACGTCGAGATGAACCCACTTTTGGGTCACTCACAAATGACACGGTCCAAACCCGGAAGACGAATAAACTATAATTCTGACTCTGGCCGTGGAAGCCTACGATTTCATTAAACTAAAATTATTTCAGTTAGTAAACATTCAGATAGACGCAAAATTTATTGTGAAAATTAATCCGAAAATAACAAAAAAATTTACGTAAACGCTCCTACAAATAAATAGAATGACCTCTATGAAGTTAAAATGTGTTCATCAGCCATTTGAGTTGGATTTCGGTGAAATGTAAACACCAAAGAGGCTCGCCGGGTATCTTTATTACTTTATTACTTTAGGTACTACAACGGTAATAAAAAGAAATATATTATTTTTCATATAAATAAAAAGAAAATGGCAGAACGATGGTTCAAAAACCAGAAAAAGAATCTAGTATTCCACTTTGTTAGTTTTTTGTTTGCTTTGAGTGGATATACTCTTAAAAGTTCCGAAAGTAACGGGTATAACATGGCGGCTATTGATAGTTAAAGTACCGAGTCATTACAGATATTAAAAAGTAACGAAAATTTACATACAGTTTCATAAATCGCCGACTGATTTTAGTTTTAAAAACTGTCCGTATAGAGGTGTCCGGTGAAGAGACGAGTCCGTTAAGAGAAAGTTTAGTGTAGTGTATTTGTTTGTAATGATGATTAGGAGAATAAGAGTAGGAGTAAGTTTTTTTGTTTTTTTTAATACTTATTGAATATTCGACTAAATAAATTAAACTATTTAATCACTTAAGTATTGTTACACTTCGTGTAAATCACTTAATTCAAAAACCAACTTGTGTACAATACTAAAGTCAATGAGAGTAATTATACGAGTATACTTCAAAATCTAAATTACAACTATTCTATATTTAGATCATAACTTCATATTTAAATCTAAGGTGTATATCTGTCACAACAGTATTTTAAAAATAGGGAGAATTTACCATTGTACAAGTCAGCACATCGGACCATTTAAGTCGACACCTTAAAGCGAATTTAAAACAGTCGTATATTCGTGGAATGGAGTATACATACTTTATTTGGTCCGACATGTTGGGCTGGATTCTATTGTTCAAGAAAGCTAAACTTAGGTGATCATTGGTCCACAGATAATACATGTCTAACGGAATTTATAAAAAAAAATTATTCCTCAATATATCAATTTTTCTTTTGACAGAAAGCGAAGTGAGTCTTAACAACTTGATAAAGTAGCTATCAGATATTATCAAATGCCTTACAATTGTTAGTGCTTTTTGGTATATATAAAGAATTATAATTTATGAAAAATAATTAATTTTAGAGTATACAAAATGCACATCTAAGTATGGAGTGATACAGACTATACACCAGAATTAAACCGTAAAAATTTGTTGCAAAATAACGGAAACGTTAAGAGAAAAAAAATTATTATAAAATTCAACATTTTAGTTTTACTTTATTTCGATTTTATTTTTAACGTGCTTTTTAATGTACATAGACCCGTATACAATTTGGATGCATCCAATAAATAAATAAAATATGTAACCCATTTTTCGTTTTATCTGTGGTTGTTTACATTTAAATGTAAAAACTAATGAAATGAGTGAAATCAGCCGAAATCAATACATTTTTCATTAACCTAGATGGCATAAACTACACATGTTAAAGCTGGCTCCCTCATTTGGGATTCCGCATTTCAACAAACGTTTCTGTTACCCTTTAATTGCATTATCAGAGACAATCTAGAGTCTGTGCAATTTAAAAGGAGATGGGATGATCCGGTGCATGTACAATGTTCGTACCAAAGTACACCGAATGAATTTTTCTCTTTTTTAAGTAACCTCTTTGGATGATAATTGTGCACTGTTTTAATCAGGACCGTACTTAGCTTGTTTATTATATCAAAATTACCGAAGCTAGAATTCCAAAATAGAGATTTCCCTTTATTTAAACTATTATTGTAAAAAATATAAAAGACTAAAAAGGGGAACTAATTTACATTTAAAAATGACAAAACTTTTTGTTATCTATCGTCATTATTGTGGCAGCTTTGTTACAAATATTGTACCATATAAAAAAAATTCTATGTTACTATTTTAAACCTGCCTACTTAAGAAGTCAATCATACACTTACACAAATACACAAGTATATATCGATACCTCAGTTGCATAGGGAAACAAGTCTTAAATTTCACGTTTGGTCAGTTTGGTCTCAAGAAAGCCTTTAGTCTTGAAAATATGTATAATGAAATTGTAAGAAAAATAAAAAGGCAGCTTTATTTTCCCATACCAACAAATATATATTTGATCTATACTATATATTATCATCAGATATCACCTTTTATTAGAAGTATATGAAGTGTTATAAAACATGTTATTTTTACTCGAGAGTAAAATAATTTTAAAATATTTAACATTGTTTATTTATAATAAAAAAACTATTTTTCAACATTTGTATTGTAATAGTAGTACAATAGTAGTAAATTAAAACTTTAAGTTTGTGCATTAATTCAATACATTTTATTTTAATAATTACAAATTTAATACAACAATTCTAAATAGGTAAAGTAAAATATTAAAATTTAATTGAGTAAACTAAATCCATATAATTTTCCATATATATTTTTATCGTATGTATCAAGAAAGTAAGCTTCTATTGTTTATAAAAAAGTAGGTATATTTAAAAAAAAGTTGTGATTTCTTTTAGTCTTTAAGTTGCGCCAAATGTAGCAACTTACAGTGATTGTTAACAACGCAATAATATTCAATATTAACATCTCAATTTCAAATAAATGATTCTAAATAGATTTCATTAAGTATTTATTGAAAATAGAGCGACAATATTTTGTGGCTTTTTTATTTGTTTATTTGATCAATAAATTATATGGTGTAAATAAATAAATTTTGATTAAAAGTAATAAGTTTTAATTTACTTATTAATTTCTTCTCTTTACACCAAATAAATGCTAATGACCTAAAAGCTATTTTGTAAATAGTAATCTTTCCAACAAATACAAATATATAGACGATTAAACAATTACAAAAACATAATTATTAAACCTTTGATTTATTGTTTTAGTTTATCGGCGGCACTTTATTGCAAATTTAAATATAAGTTTTGTGTATTATTTACACTGTTACACCAGTTTATTTTCAGCGAAACTTCAGTTTCCGAAGAAAATCAAACCTCAACAATGCATATAGCCAAGTCGCAAGACGTAAACGAATTGCAAGGGCTAATAGATTGCGCTAATTATACTCATAGAAATAAAAATTAGAGAATGCGGTTAAAAGAGAACCATGCACAATAATACCATGCACATCATGACCAACATGTACCACTAAATTAATATATTAAGAACGAGAGTTGCACGTCAGTAGAACATAGCTACATCCAAAACACAGAAACCAAAAACAAATGGAATCAACCGAGCATTTACACGTATATCATTTGTTCGTCTTGAATTTGAATCTAGCAAAGACATTAATTATTCTACTAATTTTAAAATTGCTATTGTTCATTGTGAATTGGTCAATAGTGCAATGAACACAGTATACTTATATTGTTAGGCAACGAAGTTTCACAATGAAGCACTTCGCGTCTGTTAGTCATCAGAAAAAGGTGTGTTACCACTTCATACCTTAACACCGGAACCTTTAGAATTACTTATTACTGGTGATACAAAAAGTTGTTGGATGATATGTTAACAGCACTTTTGAGTACTCCAGCTGCTATAAGATGTTGATAGCAAACCAAATGCAATACGTAACCTTAAAATAAGAAATGGAATGTTTGCAGTGATGCAAACGAGTTCACTTATTATCTGAAATAAATTTACTGTGGCTTATAAATATTTACTCGAAGCATTACATAGAAGTATGCAAGGTTTAAAGGGTAACGAACATTTTTCGGAGGTGCTGTGTTGCTACTTATTGTCTGGTGACATCCGACAGACATTATCGGTTATTCCTCTATTTTTTTTGGATATTGGAAACCGTAAAATAAAACTGCATCAAAATACACACTGCATCAAACTTCCAAATAATTTCTGCACTTTTGTTGAGAGCAAACATGAATTAGTTGTAAGTGTCTCTCAGGCTATATTAACCTTCCAAGTCCCAAGAAAACAGTTGTAATTATTTCTACAATATTTTATATTTTCTTTCTTTATTTGTGAAAACAATAAACGAAAATTTATAAAAACTAAAAATTATTTGACAGACATAATATGTATGACAGGTCCAGCATAATTAGTATGACAGGTCCAGTATACTGGATATAGGACTAACTTTCATATAATTTAAGTATGAAACTGAAAAACCATTCTCGTTCAGGAGAAATACACAAGTAAATTTTGCATTTTGTACGAAAGAACCTCGTCTTCTTGTGCATCCAGGGTTTGGGCAACGCATGTAAGAATTTTTATTTTTGACAGAGCATATTGGCAAATGGTCATTACTGGTTTTTCTTACACCTATAGGCGGACACTGGACAACTTTAGATCTTTTTACAGGAATTATGGACTCCTCATCTTCAGATGATTCAGGTTCTCTTGGAATAGATGCACTAGCTTGTCTCGTGCTTGTAGGCTTACCACCTAGAGCTAGTGATCTTCCAATATACAGCTTAAATTCCAGTTAATCCATTACCAAACGCTGCACGATCTTAACGATACTCTATTCATGAATTGGTCAATGTAAGATCAATAAAGTGCCAAAAGACAGGTATAGGTATTTTAAGTGCGCAAACAGATTCTATAATATGAAATAAATTTGTCACATAAATCCACACCTCACATTGACTGGTTGTATTTAACATTTGTATTTGGGCAAGGCACCAGAATGTACTTTGAATACTTTAAATTTTTTACCCCATCTTCGTACGTCAGTCAATGGCAAAGAACCTGCAGATGTAGAAGCCATTGTGATAGATCTATTGTTCATCCACTTCAAAATAGATACTTTACTATCACCGCGTACCCATTCTTCATGGGACTCTTGGCCTTCTTTTTCGTAAAACAGTTTTTTTTTTATTTTGCCCCTAAGTACTCGTGGAATTCGATTATTCTGAATAGTACCAATACCAAGTAATCCTTTTTCTAATTAATAATCGAGCAAATTAATGGAGGTGAAATGTCTATCAAAGTAGATTGTTGTTATTGGACACAAGTTCACCGACAATTTTTTCACGACAGAGCTGCCAATATCCAAGGATTTGTCAGGAGTAGCATCAGGACAAGTATTTGCACCTTGATAAATAAAGAAATGTAAGACTAGCCCTGTTTTTGCAGCAAGTACGAAATTCTGAAAACCTACAGGATTAGGTTTGTTCTTGACATACTGTCGTACACTAATGGTGCCAGTGAATGGAATCATTTGTTCGTCAATGAACAACCCGCGAGATCTTTGAAGATTTATTTCGTACAACATCAAGGATAGGATGAACTTTCCAAAGTTTATTTGCCCTTTTGTTATCCTCTGAAACTGCACAGTTATCTGCAGCATGTAAAAAATTTCGTAACTTGTAGATTTTATCTCGGGGAAGCTAAGTAATAATAGGAATTTCAATTCTTTCATTAAATAGAAGCGTAAACGCGGTAGTCTAAAAATTCCCATTAAAATGTAAATACCTGTTAGTTTCTTGAATTCCTTGAACTTAAATTTTTTTGTTTACTTGCATAGCTCGTATGATACTTAATGAAGATAAATTGTTTCCCAAAAGTGCTTAGGAAAATACTCAGAAAAATATCCAATCGTGTTCAGAATTTGCGATCTTTATTAGCAGTTTATAGTTCATAGTTCATAGTTCAAAAATATTTTTTTTCCATCTATTTCCGTTCCATTTCCTGGAGTTTCTCCCAACGCTGCAGTAAAGTAGTATCATCGTCCGAATCCCACTTTGAATATGAATCATTTTCTAAATGATTTTGGGCGCTAGCTTGCAAAAAATTGCTATCTGACAAAATAGTCTCCAATTTCCGTTCTGCCAATATCCTTTTTCTGTCTGTAAATAAACGTAAAAAATATGAGAAATCTAACAAATTTTGCTAACTAGGTCCCAATGTCCAAAATGCTTGACAAAAAATTCAGAAGACCCCTGTCGTGACCAGTTGCAATTATTTTTAAATATATATTCACCACAAATATGTCCAAACATCAACAAACATACATTAAAACCAATCAATACTTTAAAGTAAAGAAAAACACTACAACTTACTGTATTTTTGTGGAGCTGCCATCATAACCTCACCAGTTTCACGACGTGTAACAACAAACTTACGAAGTAGGCTCTGTTGTCAAATTTTTCAGACGACTAAATTTTACTGATAAATAGAAAGTCCAGTATACTGTATAATATAGGACGCGCCGATACCCAACCTCAATAGTCACCGTGCATTAAATTAGTTAAGTAAATCAGGACCAAGTAACCTTATGTAGAAATAAATAAGGAGGTAATAGCGAAAGTCAAAGTTACTCTTAAGTCAATGAAGCCTTGAATGCTAGGCGTAACAAAGATGTATCGAAAAAGAACAAAACGGACGCACTTCGTTAACTAAGACGCCTTTCTGTAGTTGTTTCAGTGCGTGCTCGAAGGTACGCTCCGAGTACATGTTAAATAGCACTGGACATAGAATACGTCCTTGTCTCACTACTCTATCTATGGACATTGTCTCTGTCAATTAGTCATTCACTTTAATGTTGACAGTTTGGTTGTAATATAAATTATATATAATGCGCAATTCTCTATCATCCAAGATGGATTCTTTCAAGATGGATATGAACTTGTCATATTTTACTCTATCAAATGCTTTTTGTAGTCAATAAAACAAATATATTCATCACAGGATATCCTTGCACCTCTGAATAAGCACTTGTATAGCAACTAGAGCTCCTCGGGTACCTAAGGTATCGCGGAATCCAAATTGTGTCCATGACATTTATTCTATAAGTTCTATATCTATATATATTCTATAAAACTGTATAAGACACTTCTATACAAATAAGATAATAAATACACAAATGCAAAGTTTTAAAGTAATGTAGGATTCCTGCTCTAGCACTTGAACGAGTAAGACGTGTGCCAAGTACAATTAAAATCCAGTTTGCCTTATCGGTAGTAATTAGTGTTTAATTTAGATTTAATAGTGTAATTTCAAAAAGTGATTTCTGGACAAGCTTTGTACGTATTGCTTTTGTTATATTATTAAATCATATAAATTATATTTAATTTATACAAAGTGCATACCAGAGACTGGTTTTACCAGTCTGCTGGTTCTTGCTAGCCATCCAATTCAATGGATTTTAATACAAATTTGGATAGTAAAATTAGTTAAAGAAGAGAAATAAAACGAGGTTACTGTCTGTATTTACATGGACAGTACAAATATAAACAATACTCCTACAGTTTCTACCTTAACAATGGCCCTTCAAACTGCTACAAACAACATTCCAGCAACTACATCTCTTTCATACGTAACCGCTGCAAAATCTACACCAAAACCATCTTTCCCAAAAAAAGAACAGGCGATAGTTCTTCACGCAGAAGAAAACCTTAAACTTCTAGACTACGTTAAAGCCATTGGTGACATCATCGGACCAAAAAATATTTCCTTTGCATCCAGAATATCTAACAATAGGATCTGCATATATCTAGTGAACTCAAATCTCGTTGATCAAATGCTGAAATCCCATCCAACCGTTCAAATCGGACACCTTACTTTAAGTATTCGTAAACTTGTCTCCCCAACAAAAAGAATATTAATTTCGAAAATCTCTCCTTACATTCCCCATGAACTGGCCGAAAATGCAGTGAAAAGTCTTGGTTTCCAAATAGCCTCCCCCGTGTCCTTTCTTAAAGCGGGCATTCCAGGTGATGAATACTCCCACATACTTAGTTTTCGCCGTCAAGTATATATTTTTCCTCCCTCTGATAATTTTGAGCTTCACACATCCTTGTTAATTCCTTTTGAAGGCAATGATAATAGAATTTTTCTGTCTACGGACAAAATGGAATGTTTCTTATGCAAACAATCAGGACATGTTGCTTCAAATTGTCCCAATACTTCATCTGACAACTTATTATCTGAAAATCCTACTGTTTCCCATGTCCTCCCAAATCCCCCCACCGAATCAACGTCACAGCAACAGAATACACAATTTCCATCTCATTCTGAATCATCTCCCTCCCAAACAAATCTATTTTATTTGTCTTCTTCCCCAGAGAATTGCGAAAATGATACAATATCTGAAAAGTTAGATAAACTATGTTTAAATTCTCATCTTTCACAGAAAAGGCCACGCTCATCTGTATCATCTATAAGCGATAAGAACCTTCAATCTGGGGAAAACCCTGCAACAGAACAAACTATGTTTCCTCCCAAACAAACAGTTCCTAGTTCCTCTAGCACCTCCAACACAAAAAAGAAACGAAAACGTAGTTCTTCTCTCGACCCCAGTCTATCCACTGACTCCAAGCAAGCAATACACGAAGCCTGTAAACAAAACCCAGAAGCTTTTGCAGTTCCTCCTGATAATATAATCGCCTTTATCGAGAACGCTTACGGCAGCTGTGACCCTGTCTCAGAAGCATTTAAATTCACAACAGATATTAAATCACTCATTCTAACTTTGCAATCAATAAACCCTAATTTTAAAGATAGGTCAACAAAAATCAGAATTACACGCTTAATTAAAAAAATTAAAACTAAAATACATTCTGCAACAGATGATTCTGAAAGTATAAACAGTCTTGATAATTCCCAGGATGCTTGTGATAAAGAATACCTGTCTGATAGTTCACAAACCTCGCAAACATCCAAACACTCTACATATTAATTTCAACCTTCACACTGATACAATGGAATTGTGACGGATTTTATCCCCGTCGTCCACGCCTTGAACAGCTCATATCTGAGTCTTCTCCTGACTTTCTATGCCTACAAGAAACAAACTTCACTGATAAATATTCCGGACAACTTAAAAATTTTACAGGTTACCACTATATTCGAACTACCCAACTTCGTGCCAGTGGCGGAGCATCAATTTTTGTTTCCACTGATATTTTCCATAAAGAATTTCCGCTAAACACAAACCTCGAAGCAATAGCCGTTACAGCTTGGTGTCCCTACAAAATTACAATTTGTTGCATATACATCCCTCCAAACTACTGTTTAATAAGTTCCGATCTTGAAGATTTAATTTCTCAGCTTCCTACACCTTTTATCTTAGTAGGTGACTTTAATGCCCATAATACTATGTGGGGATCCGAAAACACATTTGGAAGAGGTAAAACAATCGAAAATTTTCTAAATAACGTAAATATAAACTTACTAAATTCAGGAAGTAGTACATACTTTCACATCCAATCGGGTAGCTTCTCTTCCATAGATTTTTCATTTCCCTATCCTCATCTCTGACCAGTCAAAAATGCCCTCAAGAATTATAACAAAATGGAAAATCATTCAAGCAAACTGGGATCTTTTCAGAACCACTGTTAAGGGAAAAACCGATGAATTACTTTTTAACAATGATATAGATACAGATGTAAAACTATTAAATAACTGTTTAACCGAATCTGCTGAGGAATGTATCGGTAAATGCGCGATTGATCCTTCCAAGAAACCTGTTCCGTGGTGGAATGAGTCGTGCAAAATAGCTGTCAAACAATGCAAAAAAGCATTAAATAAATTCCGGAAAACCCGTACCACCACGGATTTAATAAATTTTAAAAAACTTAGGGCCAATTCTAGACGTATTTTAAAAGAAAGTAAGAAAGCCTCATGAAATCAATACGTAGTTCAATCACAAAAGATACTTCTCCCGCGCAAATGTGGTCAAAGATACGACGTATGAAAGGTCATAATACTTCCAGCAAAATAGCCGCCATCTCCCTGCAGGATCATACAGTTACCGATGATCAACATATTGCAGATATCTTTGCCTCTCACTTTTCAGATAAGTCAAATATTCCGAATCTTCCCAATAACTCAGATACCAACATTTCCAGCCCCAAAATATTTTCTAACACCAGCTCTATGAATCTTCCTTTTAATCTCCTAGAATTAAACGAAGCCATATCTTCATTAAAAAACTCAGCAGCCGGTCCTGACGATATCCCATCAATATTTTTAAAAAATCTCCATCCAGACACACATCTCAAACTGCTAGAGTTGTATAATAAGATCTGGTCTCAAAACTAGTTCCCAACGTTATGGCGACAAGCAACTACAATTCCTATTAAAAAGAATGACTCATCTCCAAATCTTCTAAAATCATATAGACCAATTTCTCTCACTTGTTCACTATGTAAACTGTTAGAAAAGATGGTCAATAAACGCTTACTATGGTATCTAGAAAGAAATAATATTCTTGACCCATTCCAAACAGGTTTCAGATCAAATCGAAGTACAATGGATAACCTGGTCACATTACATACTGACATTGTTAATGCATTTTCGAATAAAAGCGAAGTCATAGCAGTAACTTTAGATATCCAAAGTGCCTTCGACACTGTACAAAGACCTCTAATTCTAAGAAAATTAACGAAATATAATTTAACTGGTAACATTTATTTATTTTTAAAAAATTTTTTAACAAGTCGATATTTTAGAGTATTAACAAATGGAAAAATATCAAAACCACACGCTTTGGACAACGGTTTGCCTCAGGGCTCAGTCTTAAGCACTACCTTATTTTTACTTAGCATGAATGACTTTTCCTCATATATAGAACCACCAGTCAGGTACTCGATATATGCTGATGATATTATATTATACTGCCGAGGCAGAGTCACAGCTACCACAAGCACTTTGCTACAAAACACAATAAACAAAATAGACACCTGGTCTACGCGTGCTGGATTTGTGTTTTCAGCTCCTAAATCCAAAGTAATTCACTTTACCAAAAAGCATAGACCTAATCCACCTTCTATAACTCTAAACGGACTTCGTTTACAAACAGTTAATTATTTGACACTTCTTGGTATGACCTTTGATAAAAAGCTTATCTGGAGACAGCATATTCAGAAACTTAAAGGAAACTGTACCCAAAGAATCAATTTACTTAAATCTCTTGCTAGCTTCTCTTGGGGAGCTGACGAAGAATCTCTTCTTAAAATATATAGAGCGTTAATTCGCTCTAAGCTAGATTATGGCAGTATTCTTTATATGACATCTAGTAGCTCCCTACTAATGTCTCTAAACACAATTCAAAATACATCCCTACGACTATGCCTCGGTGTTTTCAAATCAAGCCCCGCTGAAAGTCTGTGCGTTGAATCTTCAGAGCCACCACTCCATCTAAGAAGGCAGCAGCTTCTACTTTCATACTTTGTAAGAATATCAGCAAACCCAAGTAACCCGGTAATAAATCTAATCAATCCCATAGAACCTCCCCCAGTAAACGCTTCCAATCAGTCTCTCACATTACCACAAATATTATCTCCTTTATTAGATTTCATCAACCTCTCCAATACTACTTCTATTTATACCCCCAAGACAGCTCCATGGATGCACATTCTTCCAATATTCAATACAGATTTATGCAGATTCGACAAAACAGAAACCCCAAACTTAATCCTTAGAAAATCCTTCCAAAACATCCTTAACTTAACACAATTTGATGAAATTTTATACACCGATGCGTCCAAGAATGAAGACTGTTGTGGCTCCGCTGTGTCCACACTGACGACGACAATAAGCTCTGTGCGATTGCCTAAAAGTTGTAGTATCTATACCGCAGAATTATATGGAATACTCCAAGCATTAAAGACTTCAATCCGTCCTACTTCAAATGAAAGCATAAAAATCGCCATTTGCACTGATTCTCTTTTCTCGATTTATTCAATAAGATGCATTTTCTCGAAAAACCCACTAGTCCAGGAAATCCACACTATCTGTAACCAACTATATTCTGCTAACATAAAAGTCATAATGATCTGGACTCCATCTCATGTTGGTATATTGGGAAACGAAAAAGCAGACCAAGCCGCTAAAGCAGCATGTTCTTCTGACATAGCCTTCCAAGAGGTCCAAATCCATACGGATCTTAAAATATTGATAAAACAAAAAATCCTCAGCTCATGGGCGGACCTGTGGAGTAAAACAAAAACTAAGCTCCATGAAGTTCAGCCCAACTTATCTCGCGTCAATATCTCCTCTATGAACAGGAAAGAAAAATCAGTTATTCACCGACTACGAATAGGGCATACACGCCTCACTCATGGATACCTTATGGCATCAGAAAACCCTCCAGTATGCCACTACTGTAATAACGTCCTTTCCATCAAACACGTGATAGTGGACTGCTGCCAGTATGACTCTTCCAGAAACAAGCACAGCCTAAAAGGAAATCTAAAAGACATTCTCAGTGTTCCAAACCGTTTTGACAGTGTTCTTAGATTTTTAAAAGAAACAAGTTTATTTCAGCTAATATAAACAGTGCATAGTGATAAGCTTTATTGTTCTAACCTTTCTATAAAAAAAAATGTTCATATTAAATTCTTGTACCTATACCTATATAAAATATGTATAATGTTGTAAACTACTGTACCCGTGTCAATGACCATAAGCTGTCGAGACACGTTAATTTTAAATAAAAAAAAAAAATGTAATGTACATATCTAAAGATAATGAATATACCTATACAAATGTTTTTTCTTCTCAAGTTTCCAACAGAAACTACACACAAATTTTTTGTGCGTGCCTTGCAAATCTGATCTTCACCGTTTTTCTTTCAGTATTCCATTTTTGTATGAGTTATTCGCTTCTCAGCTAAGACGTTGTGTTTGTTAATAAATAAAAATGGTGAGGGATTCGCTTATAGCACTTGTAACGGAGAGTTAAGCTGGTGTAGAGTTCCAGAATTTTAAATTAAATGAATATCAATAGAGGTCAGCTTTCTTCAGACGATCACTAAATAATTTCACAAATGAGTTCAAACGTTCTTTAATGATTTAGTTAAAATTTACCGAATCCAGTTATCAATCAAATGCTTCACATTAAAATTTTTATGCCATTATAATATAAATATTTTTCTTCATTATCCCTATTGTTCCATGTTATTTGAAATATAACTTTCATTTTTCCAAGATTATTATCTACCACTTAATTATAGAACAGAAGGGGGAAGTTATCGATGTGCACCTGTCTTTGTCTTTTTACCTTTGCCAACTGCTTTAATAATGATAACACCCATAGCGTCTAAATTGCATATAGTTGTTTCCTAGCACGCGATTATAATAGTAAACGTGTCGTTTTACGAAATGAGGTAGTTTTAGGAGTTGTAGTGTTCGTATACATTTTGACTCAATTGTAAAAAAATATTATTGTAAACAAATTTATTGTCATGTATCAATATATTTCAAGAGCAACCATTAACTCACTTTTTGCTTATTCCGTTTTTTATTTAATTTTTTTTGATTTTAACCATTACATGTGCACAATTTTTCCGAAACTGTTCTTTTCGATCTTTCTTTTTTTTTGTTTCATAGACTTTTAATGTAGTTCTGTTGGGTTGCATCCTCATCAGATATACATACCAGTTCATTTGTCTTTTCGCTATTTTATTAATTATTGGTTCTTGGTTAGCCATTCTCCTAGTAGTGTCGATGCTTAATCTATCCCATTTTGTATTTCCACCTATGCTTCTTAGATGGATCATCTGTAATGCATTTAATTTGCTCTTATGTTTTTTTCAGAATTTTCCAGTTTTCACTTGCATATAACAGAGTTGATATCAATATTACGTTATATCATTTAATTATTGCCTCTCGTGTAAGTTCTATTTCTCCCAGTATTGGGATTGCCTCATAGTATAACTTTCCTGTAAGTATTCCATCTTTCTTCCATTGTCCATGTTTCGTTTGGGCCCTTTATTTGTCTTAATCCTTAAAAACAACGAGAAGAATAATAGAACGGGCTTCAACAAGAAAGAATGTGACTATCACGCTAGTAGGAAAAACAAATAACATGTGGACATTAACAGAATAAAACAGACAAGAGACCAAGAGATATCGCTGGAATAAGTAACAGACAAAAGTAAAGACAATACTATCGGGGAAAGACTGTATGTCCAGAATAATGGGGAACTGTCAAAAAGAGGATCTTAGTGCAGAAAATCCCACCCGACACTACGTCAGAGGTGATCAAAAACACAGTTCAGTAAGCTGCAGGCAAAGAGCAATTCTGTAGCATAGTCAAAGTCTGGACAAAAGGACGAGGCGACGCGAAGGGCATGGAGAGCGCCATAATAGATGTCGACTAAGACGCTGTTGAAGAAAATATAAAAAGGATATGAGTGGACTTAACATCTTGCCGGGGTCGAAGCAAGGACAGAGATGCCCAGATTCAGGAGATACCTGAATACACAGCTACTAGAACTGCAAGGCACAAAACAGAAAAGGGTGCTGCTTCCAATGTTTCAGCAAATGTCATTTAGCTGCTAAATGCAGGAGAGAAAAAATATGTCTCAATTATAATGAACCTGGCCACGTAGCAAACTCAAGGAGGTGTACTAGGTTTAACCGTCTAGTTAAGGATAGGCACACTAGACTCTAGTGTATAAAGTCCATAAAGTCATATATATATATATATATATATATATATATATATATATATATATATATATATATATATATATGTCTACAAAATATAGATTTGTATTGATCTAAAACGCCAATTATTTATTTATTATCACTGTATAACACTAGAATAAAGTATTTTAGTTGTCTAAATAGGCCAGTTTTTAGTTTTCGCAGCTCAACGTTTACTATACTATAACTCTGAAAATATCACGCTAAATTCAAGCGTGTGCACATTTATCTAGATCTGCCAGATATATTCAAGTACATTTCTTGTTTCTATTCACATTCCGAAATCTCTTCCGCCAAGTCACCACCATGCAGCTATGTACGATGCAGTTTTCTAGCTATCCAAATCCGCCGAGTTTGTAGAAACATTCCCAAACTAAATTACTTTGTAATTGTAATGGACAAAGTGCAGACATACATATAATATATGTAATCAGTGAGAAATTAGGTAAACGCAACCATCTGTTAATTGGTTGAATTTTATTTCTTGGTAGAATCGATAATTGGTAAACATTTATCTAAAACATTTTTCAGTGATCACACAATTTCACCACTTTTGAGATTTCTCTTTTAATATTTTGGGAACATATGTAAATAAAGTGATCTTTACTTTTTTATCTTTTTTATAAAAGTTTTATTTTTAATCTGGCTATATTTTTTACCCTTTTAATATTTTTTTTAACGGTTCTTTCTTTAAAGGGTCTACTTCCTTACATAGAGTTTTTTATAGGTTTTCGGTTTCGTGCTATATCACTGTTATGTCATGTCCATTCCTTTGATATGCATTTTACTTCAAGGATCTTTTGAAATAGATTCAAAAACTACTTCCTTAGTTGGTTGTCTTTGGCAACCACCCGGCTAGACCCTGATCAGATGGTCGATTAGTCTATGAGTTGTACTAAACATCATCTGAGTCCGATTTTTCGCAAGGATGTCTCTGGTCTTAAGGAGTCTTCTTGTGGCTTAATGGAAGAAGTATCTGGTTCTTTTTTTAGCCACCTCCCTCAGTGGTGTGTACTGGAGCCTTTCTTTGATGGTTGTGTTTGTTACTCGTTCTTCTCATGTTGATCCGTCGATGATCCTACAGCATGATGTTTCTATTGCTTCGAGCTTTTTCTAGTTGTACTTCGCTATGTAACTCCAAACTGGGACAGTATAATCGATCTAACGTAGGCCTGGTAAAATTAAATCTTTCTTGGCCTTTGATAGTGGACTAAACCTAAAAATATAAGCAAGTATTAGTTTTTACCTTTAGCACGTTTGCTTTTACCTTGGTTTTTTGGGTGTGCAACTTGAAGGTCTCTGTCAGGGTGGACTCCTAGGTATTTGACTGATTTTTCTGATCGATCCTCTTTTCTCCTACTTTAATTTCTAGCACTGATGGACTCGTCTCCTGAGTAAACATGATAAATTGTGTCTTCTCTGCGTTGATATAAATCTTCCATTTTTGGTGTATTTTAGGATTTTTCTGAGGCGATTTTCTCTGTTTTGCACTATTCTTCCATTATCATTTCCTGTTGCATATAGCGCCGTATTATCTGCGTAGTGGGCTGTATATATTCTTGGATCTGTTGGTAAATCTGAAACAAAAATGTTATATAAAATGGGCGAGAGAATACTGCATTGAGGAGTCATTTCCTAAAGTTCTTGGAGCATCGACGTCTTTTGGTCAGCTGAAACTTAAAATGTTCTATTAGTTAAATATTTGCCATAAATATTACTAAATAATAAGGCAATCTAATCTATCCATCTTATAAATTAGTTCCTTCTTCCAGACTGTGTCATATGCTTGCTCGATATCTAGGATGGCCAGTCCTGTTCTCTGTCTTCTGTTGAATCTTATCTTTGTGTCGCTGATGACTCTTGCTAGCTTTAGTTCGCAGTTTATTCCTCTTCTGGATCCGAATTGGTCTTTCTGAATGGTTATACTTCTTCCCGTGTGTTTTATTAGTCTTCTATATATGTTTTTTTCTAGAACTTTTTCTAGTATTTCCAGTAGTTATATTGGCCTATAGCTTTTCGGTCTTCTTCCATCTTTTCTTGGTTTTAGTAGGGAGATGATCTTAGCGTGTTTTCAGTTACTTGGAAACTGTCCTTTTTCCAAGCAGTACTTAAAGACATAGTACAGCTGTACTATAATCTCCTTTGGTAGTTCCTTATGTTCAATGTTGTGTATTCCTTTTGATCCTGGATTCGGCTGCCTTTATGATTAATGCATTCGACATGTTTTGGTTTTACCTGTGTGTTGCTGTCATTCTTCTATTAATTGCATCCACTTTTTCTTATATTTCGAAGTGTGTTACCTCGTTGTCTATGATTTGGCGCATCTTTTGTTTTCCTCTTCGTTTGGCTTTCAGCATTTTCCACACGTTTTCATGGTTTTCTTCAGCTTTCCTGGTGTGCCATTTGTTCTCAGTAAGTCTTACTCTTAATTCTTCGAAAAGTTCGTCTCCGTAGTCCTTGAATTCCTGTCTTATTGTCCTCTGAAAACCTCTTCTGGCCCTGTTTCTGTCCTTGATGATGCTCTGCAGTTATTTTGGGATGATTAGACCTCTATTATTTGTCAATCCTTTGGCAATATTTTCGTCCATAGCTAGTTGGATTTTTCTTTTTGTTACTTCTATTTTCTTCCTACTTCTTACGTTGATTGGAATTCTCTCTTCATTTCTATTTGGTTTAGTTGTCTTCTGTAGTTTGGCCAATTTGCTTCTTTCCTTCTCCATCTTTCCACTGTTTCAATTCTTGAAAGCTGCACTTTTGACGCCGTTTATCCTGTTGCCGGTTTGTGATCCACACTGCATTCGAAGTGAGCCCTTACATCTTCTATTATGACATTGTAACATTTTTTTTATATAATTAAAATATTAACTATTTTTATTCCCTTTACTTCTGTTGCTGATACGCTCATGGTCGTATTCGACAATAGGTTGCTAAATTTTATTGAAAAAACTTTTCATGTGATAAATATCATCGGGAGCACGTTGAAGTGTATTTCTATAATAACCTAATCCAAAGGATTTTAGCTTCCTCTCTTACCAAATTCTTCAAACTTTCCGATGGTCGTTAGGACTTTATCTTCTTAAAAATAAATACAGGCTGGCCTATGATTTTTAAGTGGGATGTATCCCTTTTTTCTTGGTGGTAGTTTGGTAAAGTTTTAGACGAACCAACTCACTTTTGAGTGGGCACTCGTTGAGTAAAGACTTACTAGTGGTGTGGTCTCTGTGCATTTTCTTTCTAAGTGTGTATACACTTGTATATTTGAGTTTTTTTATTTAATATCATATTAGATTAAATATTGGTATAGAGTACCTTTAATTTTAATTAACTTCAGTGCTTGATCCAAGTAAAGTATTATAGTAAAGTAAAATAACTTCACTGCAGTGTAGCAGTCATCAGGAATTATTGTAAGTTATCATAATCATAGTATCTCCACTTATCTGGGCGAATAATATGGTATGGTATCATAATATTTTCAATTATCTGGGCGAATCTAAGTTAATCCATGTCTTCACCTGTAGTTGAGAGTAACTACGGATTTTTGCATTCAATTTAAAAAACATTCAATACTTTCTTACGAACTTTCCATCAGCTACTAAGAAATTTCATTAAATAATAATTACGAACACTTAATTCTCAATCAATCAGTAAATAACAGTACAAGGTAGATAATTAACTACGACCAAGTGCGGGTTGGTTAAATTTTTATTTCTGTAACCTTTTTATATCCTTGTTATACATTTTTAAGCCAGTATCTAAAAATATGCCCTTAAAACAGCAAAGAGAGCCTTTCTTTAATCAACGTTAGTAGAATATTTTTATATAGCATTAGGCTATCTTCGCTAATAATTGAACCTGTGCGTTATTATCATAATTATATTGTTATATTTGTGAAGGTACTTATTATTCATATTACTGTTTATTTTTATATGTATACCACCATCTAGTAATTGATGGTGTATTTTTTATTACTTTTGTGTACATTCAGCCGCCTATATTATGGTGTTGTAGAATATATTGTTTTTGTTTTATGTATGAATTTTATTTGTCGACTCCTAACAAGTTTCCTAATATAACAATAACTCTGAATATTTGCTTTTTACCTTTAATTATTATTATAGCTTCGACCAGAAGAAAGAGCAGGCTGATTTAGTTTCATAGGTAAGTAGGTGAACCGAGTCCATCTAATATATTTATTATGTGTTTACATAGTGTGTTGGCCCAATTTATTTAATAATTAACTATTGATATTTTTCTTTGGATTTGGTCTCAGTACCAAAATATCTTTCCTTATCTCTTTTTTTTCTAAGGCTTCTTAATTTTCTACTTAAACCCCAAAAAATTAAGTTGCGACCTGTTTCTATCTTTTGAAAAGTTTCCGAGGTTACAATGTCTTTTGTGATGAATAGGTCCAACGTAGAATTGTTTTGTCCTCGAATGGGGTTGATTCTTGTAGGTTCGACTGGTACGAATACCATCTTATTTCTGTCCTTACAGAAATGATTTCTTCTTTTTCTTTGTCAACCATTTTCCATCCACTGCTGAATGTAGGTCTACATATACCAATTGCTTTCATCTTTCTCTATCTTGCGCCAATCTAATCCACAGTTTGCCTGCCATTGCTCTTATGTCATCTACCCATCTTTTTTGAGGTTTTCACATGCTTCTTGTTGTCGGCCTTGGTCTCCATTCTCGAATTCTCCGTGTCCACATGTTGTCATTATATCGGGCTACGTGACCTGCCCAGTGCCATTTAATTTTTGTAATTTCTTCCACAATAACCCTTATCTTCGTTCTACATCATATCTCGGTGTTTCTAATCTTGTCTCTTAGTGGTATTTCAAGCATGATTCGTTCCATTGCTCTTTGCGCTGTTTCTAATTTTTTTAGCAGAATTTTTGTTAAAGGCTACTGTCTAAGCCGTAGGTACAAACTGTATGCATGTGTTATACACCTTTTTCTTTAAGTTTACAGGAATGGAGGTGATTTTCAAGATATGCTAGTTTACCGAAAGCGCCCCATGCCAGTTGTATTCTTCTTTTAATTTCAGCATCTTGATTTTGTTTTCCTAGTTTAATAACATGACCTAGATATACATAACGTTCAACATTTTCTATGGTATGATTTTGTATTGTGATATTTATCTAGTCTCGGCTCAGTATTTTTCTTTTGCTGTAGTTAATTTTTAAGCCTCCCACTCCTAAAACTGCATTTATTTGTTGTAACATATCATTTAGTTCTTGGATATTATCGGCTATTAAAACTATGTCATCTGCAAAACTCAAGTGGCTTAAGTATGACATTGATAAGCTTATTGTTCCATTCCAGTTTCTTAAAAGTATCTTCTAGAGCAAGGGTAAATAGTTTGGGAGAGATGGTGTCTCCTTGTCTTACACCCCGTTGTAGTATTATGGGATTAGTTTTTGTGCTTTCGTCCAGCTTTATCTGCATAGTGGCATTTTCATATATGTTTTCAATTAGGTTAGTGTATCTTGAATTTATGCGTGCATTTACTAGCAATTCAAACACTACCCATAATTCAATGGAATCGAATGCTTTATGGAATTCGTCGAATGCCATATCAATTGTAACATTATACTTGGTGCATTTTTCTGTCAGTGTTCTTATGGTGTGCAAGTGGTCTATGGAACTAAAATGTTTTCTGAATACAGCCTGCTCGATAGGTTGATAAAAATCGAGTTTATGTGTTAGGCGGTTGGTTATGATTTTAGTTACTACTTTATGCAGATGTAATAGCAAGGATATTGGTCGGTAATTCTTGATGTTTGCTTTGTTTCCGTTCTTGAATAGTAAAATGACTTCTGAGTTGTGCCATTCTTGAGGAATCTTTCCTTCATTAATTACTGTATTAAATAAAATATTTAATACCTGTTTTAGTTGATTAAGAGCCACTCTTATTTCATAGTCGGTTGTGTCCGGTAGTTCTTCTGAGCCAGTGTTAATTACACAGGTCTGCGACATAAAAATTGTTTAAAATTGAATAAGTGATTTTCATAGTATTTTTAACGCTAATTTTAGGAAAAATAGTGAAAACATTTCATCACGTACAGTTATTCCACAAACTGCTTGGCTATTTTTAGCTTTTTTTCGATATTTTCATACATAGTTCCGTACTCCAGTGAGTTTGAGTTTTTGTTTTTTGGATCTTTATGAACTGTTAATTAAGCCCATAGTACTTTTAATAAGTATAAAAAATACTTTAAGGTATTTTCAGTTACATAGCGGTTTTTTTACTATACAAGTTGTATGTAAAATAAAGAGTTGATTAGGAGAAACCAGCATTATTTTCATGTCGGTACTTGTCCATTGACTTCCCTCCCTCGCCATCCACTTACTGACTCATTGAGCATCTTTTATGTCAGTGACTGTCTGCCACAGTGCCTATCCGCCTCTCCATCACCAAACAGTGAGCTTCTGCTACCTGTTCTTCAGTTCAAAGTATCTCTTCACTCTGTGCTGTTCACGTGCTGTGGTTACTAGTGATTTGTAGTAGTGATTGTGAGAGTAGTATTAAATGATATTTCGTGACACACTGATAGTTGGCAATAAAGTGTGAATCGAATAACTTTCAGTAATTTTTTATCGAACTACAAAGAACATAAATTCAAGGCATCAGCCTAAACAGATTGTTTTCTTGTGGTGTGTTGTTTTATGAAAAATGGCTACCAAAGGATGTATCAATTCACCAGATTGCCTCTGCTACATTTGTGGTAACTATACAGTTAAAAAGCAACAAAGAAACATTTCCAATTTTGTTAAAAAGGTATATTTTGCCTATTTTGGTATAAAGTTGGGTGATCAAGACAAGTTTTGGGCCCCACACAAAGTTTGTTCAGTGTGTGTTGAAGAACTGAGACAATGGTTTTAAGGTAAAAAGCAGTAATTTCGGTTTTGGAATAAAAATGATTTAGAGGAAGCCCAAAAACCATAGTGATGACTGCTATTTTTGTTCTTGCAATGTTCAAGGTTCCAATTTGAAAAACAAAAAGGATATTTCTTACCCTAACATCAACTCAGCCATTCGCCCTGTTCCTCATGTACCTGAAGTACCAATACCCTCTCCTCCAGTTTCTTTGGATGGTATTTTAGATGACCACGAGCCATTGGCTCAGCTAGGTGAAAGTGAAGAAGACAGTGATGGCTACGATCCTGGCACAACCGATCCCGTTCCATTCTCACAATCTGAACTGAATGATTTAGTTAGAGACCTTGGTCTTAATAAAAAAATCGGCAGAACTTTTAGGGTCTAGATTAAAAGATAAAAATATGTTGGCTCCGGGTACGTCCTTTTCTTGGTATTGTTCCAGGGAAAAGAAGTTTGTATCTTTTTCCTCTCAAAAAGGTGACTTGGTGTTTTGCAGTGATGTTCCTGGACTTATGGCACGTTTCAAAATAGAATATGCTCCTGATGAGTGGAGACTTTTTATAGATTCTTCAAAAAGAAGCCTTAAAGCAGTGCTTCTACACAATGGCAATAAGTATGCTTCTATGCCAGTTGGACATTCTATTCACTTGAAAGAATGTTATAAAAACCTCGAACTCGTTTAAAACAAACTCTGCTATTCAGACCATAAATGGACACTATGTGGTAATTTGAAAGTGATCTCAATGCTGCTTGGTCAACAAAGTGGTTATACAAAGTTCCCTTGCGTTCTCTGTGAATGGGACAGTAGAGACAGAAAGCAACACTACATTAAAAAAGTTTGGCCCTTGATAAAAACCTTACAGGTGGGGGTTAAAAATCTTGAGGGGAAAAGCCTTGTGGATCCCAAAAAGATATTACTACCACCACTCCACATTAAGTTGGGGTTAATGAAACAATTTGTAAAGGCGTTGCCAAAAGAAGGGGAGCGTTTCAAGTATCTTTGTGGACAGTTTCCTGGTTTATCCGAGGCAAAACTAAAGGAAGGAGTCTTTGTCGGACCAGACATTAGAAAACTGATGGGAGATCCCAATTTTATGGACAAAATGGAAACAAACGAAAAGGCAGCATGAACATATTTTAAACTGGTTGTTACCGGTTTCCAAGAAAACAAAAAAGATCCTAACTACAAGACAATCGTCGCAGACATGCTCGACAACTTTAAAAGGCTGGGATGTAACATGAGCATTAAAGTTCATTTCCTTCATTCACATCTAGACTACTTCCCTGCAAACCTTAGTGATGTAAGTGAAGAGCAGGGTGAAAGATTCCACCAAGATATCAAGGAAATGGAAAGAAGGTATCAAGGAAGATGGAACGTCAACATGATAGCGGACTAGCAAAAGCAATAAAAGAAGCTTCGACGGAAAGCAAAAGCGTTACTATAAGGACTTATGAGCTTAAAGATAAATGTAAGTGTACTAGATATCTAGTTTATAACATGTATTATACATGTTATAAACTTTAACTTACCAAAACTTTAACTTACACTTTAACTTAAGAAAAAATTTGAAAAATTGCTAAAATTTTGTTATTATACCAAAAAGTAATTTGTTTCTATGATTTTTGTTGTGACGCTTAAGTTTTTTGCTTTGAGTACTTTCATGTTGCAGTTATCTTGTAATATATTTTTTATAGGATTGTTAGTATAGTTTCTATGATTGTTTCTAATTTCTTTCTTCACTTTTTTTTTTAACTTTTGAAGCTGTCCGAAGTTCGATCTGTTCTGTCTCGTCTTTCTTGAAGTAGTTTAATTGTGTTAGGTTGTAGTTAATATGGCTGTTTTCGTGTTTGAGCTTATTTTCTTAACCGATATTGCTACAGTTACTTTTATTTTATTGATAGTTCGTTTATATCCATTTGTTTCAGTTTCTTTATCGATTTTAGTCTTGTGCTTAGCTTTTTTTGGTATTCCGTTTATTTTTGAAACAGGACATCGGTAGTATCCTGCTTTATATTAGTATTTGGCTATTATAACCAAAATTACATACCTGTTACCCTAGTAGCGAGATTTATACGAAGCAATAAGTGGTCAAAAGGTCTCTCTTCGATATCGTATTAAGTGCATCACAAATTCAAAGCCTCTTATTAGAGGCTATTGAACGATACTAGAAATAAAAATTTATTCCAACATCTATCTATAATTCACCTTTGAAAACACTTTATTTTTCAATATTTACGCAGAGAATTGATGTTAAGATGAAAGTAAAGATTGCGTTTTATTTTAAGTCAAATTCCATTATTGTTGTACACGTGTTTCGAGTTATATCAACTCTCATCAGTAACACTTGTGGAAGGTCAAACTAAAATGCTGTTATGTTAACGTTATTATAACTGCCAAACGCTGCATTTCAATATAAGTATAGTATAGTAAGTATAATAGTATAGTATAATAGTAAAATATACAAACACAATAATTGCTATTAGTTAGCAGATAAATAGTTACAAATTAAAGTTGTCAAAAAAAACTATTAAAAGAATATACAATTAATCGCAGACATAATGTTTTATTGTAATTTGATATTGTAGCTGTATATAGTTTTTTTAATTACTTTTAAAGAATAAAGAACAATGTAAAGTTATAATATTATTATTTTAAGAAATATTGAATGGTATATTTAAAAAAAAACACATAATCCAATAAAATTCTTATATATAATGTTTATACTCAGTTTGACATCATTATTATTTTGAAATGAACAACATTATCTTAATTGTCTTTATAAAGGAAATAAAGCATCTAAGAATGACCCCCGTCGAGGATGCGCAACCTTCTTCAGTGTGCCAAATGTCGGGCCAAGGTAGTCACAGTATGCGGTATTATTTCTGTTATTGTTTCATACATAGGTAGAAAAAGTTAATAGCATATGTCGATTTATATAATTTTTGTTGTATAATAAACAGCCATTTCCCCAAAAGAATATAATTTTCGTTTATATACGCTCACACTATGAGGTCTTGAGATCCCATGCTCTAAAAATATATGTAGTTCTATTATTCCTAAAATTTAAGGACAAGCGTGTAGTAACGTACACTTGATTTGTGAACCCTATTTTAATTAATAGTCTATAGTCTATTTTTCACATGTATTTTCAGTAGAAACACGCTTCTATTAATATTGCTTTATTTTTTTTTGGTAATTACTAAAATGAAATTTGTAATTTAAACTATTAAATGTGTTCGTCATATACTAAGTTTTTGGTTTGCTATATATATATATATATATATATATATATATATATATACATATATATATATATATATATATATATATATATATATATATATATATATATATATATATATATATATATATATATATATATACACTTCTCCAACAAATTAACGCACCACTTCCATAAATCAATTTTATTTGTAAACAGGCAAAGAATAAAAAATAAAACTTCACTGCAATTAACTTGACCACTGCTTGGGAAAGACAGTTTAAATTCTCCATTTGGTGCGTTTGAAAAACCTCTATAAAATCCATTTCATAGTTGGATGTTGACTAGTTAAATACAGAAGAGAAACCCCGTTCTTTGGCAGTATGATTTTTTGTTGGGAGATGAATTGAAATAAAAATTTTATGGCTTTTTGATTACACTGACATTGACACATCAAGTGGTTAAGATCATCAAAACTCAAATCACGTTCACATGTATTTGTTTTCGAAAGTTTTATTTTACAATGGTATGGGTTCACTCTAACATATTCAGAAAGGCATCTAACGTACATGGTATAAATTTTCCGAGGGATTGAGTTTCTTTCATTTGGGAGAATAGATAGAAGTGTTGGATATATACTGCAGTATGCATTTTTGTTACTGTTAGTAAAGGACTGCCACTCAATTACCCAATTAAGTATAACATGTTTCTTCCTAGCTGTAAATAAATTATATTTGGGAAACTGATATACCCACTAACGTAGCGTATTTAGCCCTTTAGCTTAAAGATCTACTTGTTCATTACAAACTTACAATTCTTTTTAGAAGACTTAGGTCCCTTATTTTTTTATGCGCATCTTTAATTAGTTTCTTGGTATTTAGAGAAGTGTCTTAGTGCGAGAAGAAAAGACTGTGAGTCATATAAAATTTATTTTCTGCTATAGCATTCATTCATCGACAAATCTCAAACATATTTTATCCAACTTGAAAATCTCCTTCCCTCAATAATTTTGGATCAGTATGAAGTTTCTCCCCAAAAAATACACCTGCTTTATACATAAATCTTTATCTCATCTCCAAAACAAATTAAACAAGCAAGGCAACACTCCGTTCAATCGCTTACCATTTCACGACAAATGGATAAAAAATCTCAGAGACATCCAAATACCCAACAACGTTCTCAAACTTCTTTCCCTCGGACCAAAGTTTAGATTACAACCCTCATTCAACGATTATTCTGTATGTAATTGCGTAGCTAAAATAGACAAATACGGTCTCACTCTGAATCCAATGACCTTTTCGAATAAAGGTTGTACAATTTTTTCACATGCGAAAAATCATGTCATTTTTTCGCTGTAATATTAATTAACTATCCTTTTATCTCAATTTCAGAATAATTATCTTAGTCCAACCCTTAATAACCCTTCCTACTCACATTTTAACCCCACTTCATTACGAATACAGATAGTGTTAAGATAGCAAAGAAGAAAGACTCTTTCTTGATTTGACTACCGCTAGGGCGAGTTGTTCCCTTTTGATTGTCGGCTACCGCTAGGGACAGTCATTCTCTCTTTCTCTTCACTTATCAAGAAGAACAGCATCTTTTTTGTTTTCTACCGCTAATTATCTCTCTCCCGTTTTAGTTACGCGAAAAGTACCGCATATACTATTTTAAATCGTGTACAGACGTAAAGTGTGCTCTATATCGTAATCATAGTGCGAAACACGTATTCAGCCCGGTATCCGGACATATTCCGCATCAGAAGAAAAACCGCAAGGAGCGGGTGGAGCAGAAAAAATATTGGTAAGACTTTGTATAAACTTAATTTGCGATTGTCTTTACACCCTTTACTACATATCCTAATTTATTTGAACCAGCCCTCTATAATACAGTCCACATACACTGAAATTATACTCATAATTTCCCACATAAGTATACCCTTTTTATACAAAGGTCATCTGTCAATACCATTCTCACGAACTTCTCACATAAGTTGTTTAACGGCAAAACAAATATTGAACTAATATATGAACAAACGTCCACTTTTCTAAAATGACACCCTGAACTAATGGTATTCACTAGTGATAAAGGTAACGCCACAGTTCTTATGAGGAGAGAGCAAGACAGTAATCTGAAACCACTTCTTCGCAACCCCACTTTAACCTTCACTAACAAAATCAACCGATACATCACTGAACTTAACAACAAAAAAAATATTCACGAGAAAGTAGTCAAATCTCGTCTTAATTACAATGGCTATGCTTCAAGATTCCGTGGACTGACCGAGTCACAACTGATAAGGTCCTCAGAAGAATGAATAAGAACTGAGAGGTACTGACTACCATTAAATCTCGAAAGTTGCAATTCTTCGGACATATTATGCAAAATGAATCCAGATATGCTCTCCTTTAAGCCATCCTGAAAAAAAAAATAGTTGGAAAGCGAGGTTCAGGAAGAAGAAGAACATCTTGGTTAAAGAAACTCAGAATCTAGTTCAATACAACATATGTGTAGCTTTTTCGCGCTGCTGCGGAGAAGATAAAGATTGCTATGATGATCGCCAACATTCGTAACGGATAGGCACATCAAGAAGAAGAAGAAATGCTCCTATATTTTACTATCTCCCCAAATTTCACAAGCCACAACTGAGTATGCGACCCATATTATCGTCAATAAAATGCTCCGAACACAAATATAGCTCAATTTCTAACGAACATTCTTTCACAAGCAGACGACCATAATAATGACTTCAACCTAATAGATTCTTTCCAGTTCAGTGAATTTTGGGAACCTTCTTCCGAATTATTAAAATTGATTTTTGACACCAATTATTTAATTTTTAATGACAAATATTATCGTCAAACTTTTGGAACTCGTATGAAATCCACGATTTCTTCTATTCTAGTCAACATTTTACTAGACGATCTTATAAATAAGAGTATCAAGAAGTTAGATTTCTAGATTCCCTTTGTAAAATAGTATATCGACTATCGGATTTTAGCAACACCGCTGGACAAGACGGTGGACATCTTATTAGGTTTTAACTGCTTTGATCCCCACCTACAATTTACATGTGTGAATTTTAGGTTGATAACAGTAGTTTGTTTTTATATATGCAAATTTTTCACACACCTGATAACAAATTAGTCACTACCTGGTACAGAAAAGAAATGGTCTGGAAATGGAAATGGAAAATCGTTTCTTAAATTACCATTCGACACACCCAATTAGATATAAACTTAACTTGTTACAAGCCCTCAACCTTAGAGTACATACATTGGCACACCTGCTTTCTTCTTCTTAGGGTGCCTGTCCGTTCCGAACGTTGGCGATCATTCTGGCTATGATGATTTTGTTGGTTGCTATACAAAATAGCTGTGTTGAGGTCTTTCTATACCATGCTCTCAGGTTAGCAAGCCAGGATATTCTTCTTCGTCCCGGGGCTCTTTTGCCTTCAATTTTACCCTGCAAAATGCATGGAGTAGCTCGTATGTGCCTTGATTTCTCATAATATGTCCCAAGTACTCCAGCTTACGGCTCTTCACAATGTTGACCAAATCCGCGGTGTGTTCATCCTCCGCAGTACTTCTTCACTGGTGACTTTGTCTGTCCATGGTATCTTCAGGATTCTTCTGTATAACCATAATTCAAAAGCCTGAAGTTTTGATAGAGTTTCCGCCTTCAATGTCCACGTTTCTACTCCATACAGAAGCACTGAGTACACGTAACATTTAAAACACCTGCTTTACAAAAAAGAATCTCTTAATCTACTGAACTCCATTCTCATCGATAAGTCCTATCCGCATCCATTATCAATCAATTTCTATATTCCAAAAGCTATTGCCAGTCCATTAACATTAGTGTCCATCTCTAATATAATACCTATGAATGCTTTCCCTGCACTCCTAAACAAACCACAAAATATGCTTTGCTTCCGTACTTTTCACATATCACGAACAAGCTTACCGAAGTTTTCAAAAAATTTTCTGGTAAAATAGCCTTAAAAAACATCAGAACCTTAGGACAGTTATTTTCGAAGACAAAAAATACATTGGCCCCTCTAGAACAAACTAATGTCGTCTATTATATACCCTGTGCAGAGTGCAACTCCTGCTACATTGGCCAGACCAGCAGCTCTCTTCAAGGGCGACCAATGTCCCACAAAAGCGACATTAGAATTTCTAAACCATCTTGTGCCCTTGCACAATATGCCATTTAAAACACAGTATCGATTTTATGAATAACAAAACACTGTGCAAAACAACAAAATTATCATAAGCGATGCATTCTTGAAATGTACAGGACAAATAAAAACCCCACACAGGACAAGAACTTCATATCCTTATTTTTCTTCCCTTTATTTTCACTAATACCCGAAATTGGTCCATTTTCCATAGAATGTAATATATATATATATATATATATATATATATATATATATATATATATATATATATATATATATATATAATATATATATATATATATATATACATATATATATATATATATATATATATATATATATATATATATATATATATATATAATATATATATAATATATATATATATATATATATATATATATATATATATATATAATATATATATATATATATATATATATATATATATATATATATATATATATATATATATATATATATATATATTGTGCTATATAATTAGTAGTTACAATAATAATTTATGTCATTAGACGTACTAAGTCGTACTAACAAATTTCATCTCTACCAATTAAATCTAATGAATAGTGTTGTATGTAATAGCTTTCTAGTGTTATAATAGACACATTTTGATCTAAGAATATTATTAAAACGCACTTCCAACTCGTTCACACATCGGATCACGAAGTATCTTTTAGCATCGTTGTAGGAACGTTGTTGTGTGGGCCGGTGGGTGGTAATTCTCGGCCCATAATGACGGGGTGTCAAAAGGAAATGGAGATGTTAAAGCGAGACAATGCCCGTTCCCTTCTTCCACACCGCTTGCCTCTAAGCAGTAATAGTTTTTTATGAAGAGAGAAAGTTGTATCCTAGAAAATGATAATGGTTATATTAATGTCATGTTTTAACCGACAAAGAAATATGAACGTAAATTATTAATTGTTGTTTACAGATAATTTCTGTTTTGCTATTACGAGATCAATCACATCATAAATACAAAATTTTTAAAAAATGTCATCAAAACTCAAACTGTTCGAAAAATATATGGGCCTGAGCTCTTTGTCTAACAAGAAACAAATTCTCGAAAATCAGGCAAACATTTTGAGATGCCAGGCTAAAGAATTTGTTATTGAACCGTGAAGATACGTATTATGATAAGTGAATACAAAGTCAAACAAATGATGAGGAGTAAATAAAACCAGATGAGCTCTGATGTAACTTTTAAGTTATTGACATATAAGAATTGTGTTTCTACATTGGAACTAGTAAATGCCGAATTACTATTTTTTGGGTAAGTGAAAATTAATTTATAAGAATACTTTTCTGATTACTTGTCAAAAGCTCTCCAAAAGTTACTTTCATATCAATATTAGATACATCATCATCAGCATCTTTGGCTCGACAATCATCTGTGGATCCTGGCTTGTGGATTTGTCGCGAATCTGTTCGGTTTCTAGCGACGTGTTTCCATCTTCTGATTTTTGGTTGTAGCGTATAGCTCCTTATATATTGCGGTATAGTTTATGATCGCATATTTCCAAAAGTATTTCATCCGTCTGCGTTTGAGTACATGTTTCTGCCTCAGAAATGTATCCTTGCAATCCTATGATGACCAATATCAACAGTGTTTTGTATATAATATAATAAGTTTAGTTCTTCTTTGCATATTTCTTGAATGAATTTTTTTTTTTTTTTTTTTTATTTATTTATGCCTCAACCTCATAGGGTCATTGGCGTTGTACAATTTAGAGTTTTACAGTTTATTTAGTACATTTATGGAATGTAAGTATGATGTCAAATTTTTCATATCAGTTCCGTCACTTAATATTGCCTGTAAGGTATCTTGTAATTTATATTGAAGTCTCTCCATGCGATATAAAGGACACTCCAGTAAAATATGGCGAACACTGAGCACAATATCACATATGTTGCACTTTGGTTTTAATTCACTCTCTAGCAGATGTTTATGGGTGATGGCGGTGTGGCCTATTCTCAGACGAGATAGGATGGTTTGATGTTTACGCTTATTTGGGGTTGATTTCCAAGGTAATATGGAATGTTTTACTTCTCGTAGTTTGGATGTTGATTGATTCCACTTGGTCTGCCAATCATTGATTATTAAGTTCTTGATTACAGGTTTTATATCTAGATGTGGAATGCTTCTGATTTCTACAGCTTCCGGACTCGAGATTGCTAGTTTTGCCAAGGAATCTACTTCTTCGTTACCAGCAATTCCAATATGGGAAGGAATCCATACAAAGTTGACATTTATGTTCATAGTTTGCAGTTGGCTTAATGCTGATTTAATAAGTAGTAGACTTGGATGACTAGGATATAAGTTATTTAGGGCAATTACAGAACTTAGGGAATCCGTAATAATGACAGGGTTTTTGATACTATTTTCTACCACAAAATTTATTGCATTGAGAATAGCAGTTAATTCGGCTGTGTAAATGGATGTTAATTTAGGGAGTTTCATTAATATTTTTGTTTTATTAGACATAAATGCTGCTCCCACTCCATCTATAGTTTTAGAGGCATCGGTATATATAAGTGTATGGTTACTGTATGTCGTGAATTCTTGGAGGACATATTGATATAATGCTTTGGGATGGTTATCTGCTTTTTTATATATATGGAGAGTTTGGTATTGATAGATGGGATGGGAACAGTCCAAGGGGGAACAGTGTTAATATCGGGTATACAATAGATATCTTGAAATTTGAATTCAAGTTCATTGAGGTATCTATTTACCCTTTCATAAAAAGGAAGGTCAAGCCTAGCATGAGTTTTAAAGATATTCCTAAAACGGTCTGAATTTACATAGTGATTAACAGGATTCATAGGATTTGCCTGTATTGATGCCGCATATGTTAGTGAAAGTTGTTTTCTTCGGAATTCCAGGGGGACTTCTCCAGCTTCACAGTGTAAACTTTCAGTAGGGCTAGTATAAAAAGCACCTAGTATAGTTCGCAAAGCACTATTTTGTATTCGATCGAGTTGTTTTATGATATATGGTTTTGCTGAATCATAAATAATACAAGCGTAGTCGAGTTTGGACCTGATCAATGACTTGTACATAAGGGTCAGTGTTTTACTATCTGCTCCCCACGTGTTGTGTGCAACAGTTTTTATAATGTTAAGTGCAGATTGACAAGTACTTTTTAGATCATGAATGTGGTGGTTCCAGGATAATCTGTTGTCAAATGTCATGCCTAGACATTTAATTTTCTCAACATATTTTATTTCTTTATTAAATAGTTTTAATTCGGGAGTGATATAACTTCTTTTTTTTGAAAATAGCATAGCCTTTGATTTTGTTGTTGATAATTGAAGACCTGTAGAATTTGTCCATAATTCGATATTCCATAGCACTTTCTGTAGATGGGTCTGAAGGGTTTTATCATTTATCCCCTTAACAAAAATGATTAAGTCATCTGCAAAGAGTCTAGCTTTTACTGGTAAGTCACAAGTGGAGATAATATTATTTATTGCAATAAGAAATAGGGAGACGCTTAAATTAGATCCTTGAGGAATTCCGTTTTTTTGAATTTTTGTATTAGATAAAGTACCGTTAACTCGTACATTAAAAGTTCGATGAGATAGGAAATTTTTTATGAATTGTGCTATATTACCTTTTATTCCCCATCGACTAAGTGTTTGAACAATACCATGTCGCCAAACTGTATCGTATGCTCTTGTTATGTCAAAAAATATTGCGATACATTTTTGTCCACATGCCATTGCTTCATGAATCTCAGACTCTAAACTAATAAGATTATCCAGTGTTGAACGACTTTTTCGGAATCCGCTTTGTTCCGGGGCAAGTAATTTATTATTTTCTAAAAACCACATTAATCTGTTGGATATGATTTTCTCGAGAACTTTACACATTACACAAGTTAGAGAAATAGGTCTATATGAATGTGACAGAGATTTTGGTTGATTTTGTCTATAAATAGGGATGACAATAGATGAACTCCAGATTTTTGGAAACTTGCTATATCTCCATATATTATTATAGATATTCAGCAAGTGTTTCTTTGCAGATGAAGGAAGTTTTTGAAGAAATATTGCAGGAATGTTATCAGGACCGGGAGAAGAGTTTTTTGTATTATTGAGTGAGTATTCTAATTCATCACTAATCATGGTTATGGGATAATTTAAAGGAGAAAGGTCATCAGGCGGTATATCAATACCTTTGGATTCCTCTTTCTCTTTTTTGGTCAAAAAATCTGGAGGAAGAACATTATCACTTGAGAATCTTTCAAAACTATTAGCTAGAATATTAGCTATGTCTAGAGGGGAAGTGTATATTTTTTGTTTTTCTTCTAAGAAGTTAATGTGGTTTGGGGTATTTTTCCCGGATATCTTTCGTACCATTTGCCATACTTTATTAATTGGTGTAGATGAATTTAATTCTGAAACAAACTTTTTCCATGCTTCACGTTTACTTCTTTTAATTATAAATCTAGCTCGTGCTTTTAGTCGTTTGAATTCTAATTTATTTTCAAGTGTATTATATTTCCTGGATCGATTTAATGCTGTTTTTGAAAGTTTAATAGCTTCTTGACATTCAGAATTCCACCAAGGGACTGACGAATTTAATTGTTTAGGATTCATTTTACCAACGGCTTTTTCGGCAGCATTCAATAATACATTGGAAAACTCTTGAATTTGACTATCAATATTATTATTTGATTGTAAAATTTCATGTAATGCATTCATTTCATTTAAAACTAGATTATAATACTCTTGCCAATTTGCATTTTTGATATTCCATTTTTCAACATTACAAGAGTATTGTATACTGTCAGGATTTGTTATTACAATCGGAAAATGGTCACTATCATTTAAATCAGAAAGTACATCCCAAGATAAGGTAGCTGATAATGCTGGATCACATATTGAAAGGTCTATGGCAGAGGATTTACCAGTAGAAATGTCAAAATGAGTATTTCTTCCATCGTTTAGTAGGTTTAACTGAAAATTGTCCAACATTATTTCGATTCTACGACCTAATGGAGTAATTATTTTTGATCCCCATATGTAATTATGTGCATTAAAATCTCCAACTATTAGACGAGGTGAAGGTATTTGTTTAATCAAGTCTGAGATTTCATTATTGCTTGGGTTTTGTGTAGGTGGAATGTATATATTACATATGTTCATTTTTACAGGCCCTTTGATAGTAATTGCGACCGCTTCAAGTTGTGTATTGATTTGAAGAATGTCTACATCGATGGATGAATGAGTGTAAATTGCTACGCCACCACTAGCATGGTCTACATTTTCTCTATTTTTATATGTGCATGTGTAGTGTTTTAAATTATGAACTTTAGTATTTTTAAAATGAGTTTCCTGTAAACAAAGTATGGATGGAGTAAGTTTTTTAAACATTTGTTGTAATATCTCAAGGCGAGTGTAATATCCTCGTAGGTTCCACTGGATAATTGAGAAAGCCATTATAATATATCTTTTACAATTTCGTTATCGGATTCGGTGTTAGTTTCTGATTGTATGGATTTAAGTATTTTGTTTCGAAGTCTAGTGCATCTATTTTTTGATTTCCTATTTGATAAATTCTCATGTAGCTGATTTAAAAGTTTTAATAGGTTTTCTAGATCATTTGTATACGTTTTTATTAAGCTTACTGGGTCAGGAGTACCATGAGCATTTTCCAGTATATCTACTAATGTTTCATAAGATATTGAATGGTTTACTGAAGTATCTTCATATATTCGTCTAGCTGAATTTTTTATATCGTCAGTTACTTTAATGGTTCCTATGTTTGTGATTGAAGACTTTGGCTTTTTTAATTTAGGGTCTGGAAAGGGGTTATTTACTGGAGTATCATTTGGTGGAGGGGTTATAATTTCAGAGCGATTTCGTTTGTTTGAGGGAGGATCGTGGGACATTTGTTGAAAATCAGTGCTTTCTTTAACATGAGTAGATGGTAAAATATGGATATCCGGTTTAGTCGATAGTATAGGAGCCGAGGAAGATATGTTTTGCGTTAGGGGAATGTATTCATTGTCTATTGGATCAGTTGAAGTAGTTGGAGCAGCATTTTGTGCTTGAGATGTTTGTTTCTTTAGTAGTTGGGCAATTTCCAGCCGAATGTCCCGCTTGCCTACAATTAGTACATAGATCCTTCTCCATTACAAGAAATATACGATATGATGTCATTTCGTAATTCACAATTATTGAGTCGGGTATTGATGAGACTGGGGGAGAAATAAAAGTATGCCTTCTGAAACTGAAAATGTGTTTGTAATTAGGATTTGATGTACCAATTTTTAAAAAATTTATTGGAGTTACCAAAGTTAATCCCAAATTAGAAAGTGCATTTTCAATAATTGAATGTGGGATTGAAGGACAAACATTTGATATCAATAATCTTTCATTTGGTGACATTAATTTACGAGCCTGAATTTTTTGATGGTTTACAGTTATTATCCCTTTGTTAATTTGTAGAAAATTGTTAACTAAAGTTTCGCTTGTTAAATAAATGCAAATTCGACCATTTGACATTCTAGAGGAGAAGAGAATATTTTTTGGATGCATTAAATCACCAACTGCAAATAGATAGTCTTCCAACTTTGTATTTTCCAACGCAGGAAAAACTATTGCTTGTGTTTTGGATGGAAATTTAGGTACATTTTGATTTGTGACAGTTGCAAAAGATTGTTTCATATTTGTATTTGATTAACTTTGCTTCAGTTCTTGTTCAGGGGCCCCAAGAGGCGGAAAATTATCCATTTTTAATTATTATCATCGATAATTCTCAAGAACCCAGTCCGGTCCTGTCCCCTCGATATCAGAACTGATAAACGGTAGTAGTAAAAAGTTGTTGCTTTATAACCAAAATTGATTCTTGTTTACGTGGATTTAACTTAAATGTTAATTATTTAGATTAAATAAATATTTGTACTCACAGATTTTATACTTGTGGTGAGAAAAATCACTTAGATTCACTTTTTAAGTAAAACTGTAATTAGTTTGATGCTTTTTAACACCTAAAAACTGGATTTATGTGGAGCTTGTTTTAAACCTCGTTTGACTTCAGAGGCCGATCGATCAAATCTTGAATGAAATTGTTTGTTTTAGTTCATATTATGTTTAATTTGCAAGGTTTATTCGTCTTTAATTTCTTCGCTTGTTTTATTGGTAGTAGTCACTAGCAAGCCAAGGTATGAGAAGCTGTCACCGCGTTTAAATATATGACTTTCGAAGACTGTTTCCCGTTCCTCATATTTGCTAGAAGATCCTGCTCTCTTAAATGCAATTCGAGATACATTCGGAATTCAACCTCCGGGATACATTTCTCAGGTGCGGGTCAAATTCTATTAACATCCAGAAGACCAACCGGCCTTAGAATGGCACTATCATTCCGATAGGAGAGTTGACTCACGGGCAAGAAAATCCACAGCTAACAACATGGCTTGCTAACAACCATAGCAGAAAATACCAGGATAAAACCTAGGATTTGGTGACAAACATTTTCTTTACTATAATGTAACACTGTAGCAAGAAGTCGAATAATTTTTATTTAAATTCAATATCATATTTAAACATTTATTTTTCTGTCATTTTTTTTAATATTTTAATAAACATGTGTTAATTTAACTGTGTATTGTTTCTTCTTTTTACTTGTTTGCGTGTGTAGCTCCAGAGTAGGCCATATTCACGTCCTGAGTGAGCTAGCCAGGGAGTGTTTCGTATAACGTCTAATGTAGCAATTTTGCAATTGATACATTAGGGGTTATGACGTTAAAAATTGGTCCCAACGGGAAACGATTTGTCGCTCCAACGTTGTAAGTGATGTTAGTCGGGTTGTAGCAGCAAACTAAGGTTTGCGGTTACAAGTTGACAACAGCAGCTCAACGCTCGGATGTTACAAATTAAGCCTCGAAGGGTTACAAATTGGCACCCAATGAATATTCGTTGGCACGTCATAGATAGACGTCCAATGAAAGTTCGTTGGAAGGTTACAAATTGGCTTTCTTAAAGGCACTATTAAATAGAAGGCAAGCCAGAGTATCCCCTTGTTTAAGTCAATCCTTTATCTCAAAGGATTACTAATTCTCTCCCTGTGTCCGAACACTGGCTTTTAAATTAGACATTGTTATTCTCGATAGTCGGATAAGATTTTCTGGTATAATAATCTAACGCATTGGCCTTAAACTCGACGAATAGGTGATCGATTTTAACATTATATTCTGTTTTCTTAAGGATTTGTCTTATTAAACGAATTTGTTTAATTGTTGATTTTTCTGGAGTGAATACGGCATGTTATTTTCCAACTATGCCCATTACGTAAACTTGCTATTATTTTCTAAGCAGTTGTTGAAATAGTTATACTTTAGTTGTTGTCAAACTGAAGCTTACCGCCTTTTATATGCAGCGTGTATATCACGCCTTAAGCCCATTCACACGGCATGGTCTCATTTAGCCAGACAAAACTTAAAGTTTATGCAGTTTCTGTAGCAGGGAATCACCACCATTCTTGTAGAGCTTACTGAAAAGTTTGATCAGTTCCTGGTAATTTAATATTATAAAGCTTTTCAAGGGTTCGGGTATATTTTCAATAGTCTTTCGTTTTTCGTTTTTTAACTTGATACGCAATCCTTTCGCTTAAACTTTTTACCTAGTATTTCATTTCTAGCCAGTTTATGCTCTGTTCTTAAGTTTCTTTATTCTTTTATTTTTTTTCTTCTCTTCTTGGGGTCTGATATTATTTCTTTGCTCTTCTTGTGCATTTAGTTTGATTGGTCTTGAGGTATGCTCTATTTTTGTTACTTATTCCCTCTTGGCACTCCGCGTCAAACCATTCATTATATTTACTGATTTGGTTTTTCCCAATATGTTCGTTACCTTTGTGACTGAGTGATTAGGTTTCTACGTGTTGTCCACAATTGCTCTATATTTCCTTTGCCTTCAGGCTCTCCGTTTCCTCATCTGTTTGTTTCGGATACTCTCTTGCAATGGTTTCAATGAACAGATTATCAACATTAATTATGTCTTGTTTTCTATGCTTATCCTTCCTTAGGTTTGATATTCTTCCTCTGATTTTTGCCATACAAAGAAAGTACTCACTATTTATGTCTGGACCTCGGTAGTTTCTGACATCCATGAGGTCGGAAGAATGCCTTGCATCTATCATGATGTAATATACTGGTTAACGCTTTCATTGTTTTTGGTGCTTGCAAGGTTGATAAGTCTAAAACCGTTATTATTTAAATTTTTATTTAATTTCTCGCATTCTAAAGTTGACTGAAAAAATTGCTCTTTGAAAATTTTTGCATTAAGGTCCCCAGCAACTACTTTCACGTTATGACGTTAATATCGATCACATTGTTTGTCTAAGGTGTCATAATTTATTAGGTGCGTGTACACTAGTAAGCAATAGTTAAAAAAATTTCCTTAAAGACGTAGATAACATGTTGTTTGTTTGTTTAAAGTTAAGGACTAATTGCTTTGCTTTTTTACTGACTAGAAAACCACTGCTAAACTCGTGTTTAGCGCTATGTCCGCTATAGTATAATATTATAGTCTATTATTAGATATATTACGTCTATGTTATTTAAATTATTGAGTATTGAATTTTGAGAACTTTTACTGAAATTGTCTTTTAATTTTAATTTCATTTCTGATAAAAGTAATTAGCCGTAAGAGTGAATTTTAGTACGTTTTGGTTTTTAGTAGTATCTTCTTCTTCTTCTTTGGCTTTTCATATTATAAGTTCCCCATTTTTATCCTCCACGGGCACTCTATTTTGCCAGGCACCTGCTCTGAGGTCTCTATCTATCATAGCATTTCCTATTTAGGTTTTCCATCTTGTAGCAGGTCTTCCTCTCTGTCTTTTTTTCTCCGATGGGTCTCAGTCCAAGATTTATTTTACCCACCTGTGCTCTGGCATTCTTTGTATATGTCTGTACCACCACAAAGCTCTGTCTTCCAACTTTTTTGTAATTGTGCATTCAACTGTTCTTATTTTATCTCACATTGATATTGTCATTGGCCATACTTTTGCTTAATTTAGGGTTATATTCGTCACTATGCTCTAAAAGATCCTTTTTTTGTTTTCGCTGGTTAGAGTGTCATTCCATATCACTTCATAAAGTGTTTTGTGGCATGGTTTCCGCGTGCTATTTTTATTTCTTTAGCATTCATACAAGTACAATCTCGGCTTATTATTGACTCTAAATACTTAAAAGTCTTACAGCTCTTAATAGTCTTTTCTTCTAAACTTAAGTTTAAATCTGCAACCTTGGATTCAATATATAAGTATTCACAGCTCCATATAGTCTCCATAGCTCATAATATTTTTCCTTTAATTTCCCAATCATATATTCCATATCCTCCCTGTCTTGTATAAAAAGGTCATCTTCAAAAAGTAGTGAATGTAATAAATATATTCTTTTATTCTAATAAATGCGGTGATTGTTTTTGTTATTTCATTGCACCAACTTAATTTACAGCACCGTTTATTTATAAAGTCTTTGAGTTATATTTACTTATTTCTCTCTAACGTGCATTTTTTTCATTGCTTTCATAGTTGTTTCCTGGACACGCTATCATATGCTTTCTCCCAATCTATAAAGGTCATATGTGTTGTAATATTTGTCTCTTTATTCTTTTCTATTACCTATCACATGATAAATATATTATCTAAACACGATCTAGCTTTTTAAAATCCGGTATTTTCTTCGCCATAATGGTCCATGTATTGTTCTATATTATATTACTGTGGAAAAGAGTCTTGCTATTGAAGGAATTCCACTGATTCCTTTATAGTTATTTGGTAAACTTTTTCAACCTTTTTTAAAAAATGTAGGACATAATATATAATAAATTTCACTTCTCTGAAATCTTCTCTTCTGCTTCGATTCTATCGAACAACACTAGTATGAATGACACGATCCTTGCGCCTCTATATTTTAGGATTTCCATTTTTATGTTCACTAGCCCTTGTGCTTTGTTGTTTTTGGCTTTCTTTAGTGCTTTAGGTATATCTTCCTCTGTGATTTCAGCTTCCTCTGTTATTGATGTCACAGGATCTTGTAAGATATACTCCGGACTTTTCTCCTGCAATAATTTTATGTAATGCTCTGTCCATTCCTTTGATAATTATCTGTATATTATATTTACTTCGTTTATTATTTTTGATATTTTTTGTTTTTTTCCATACTTCTGTTGATTTGTTGTAACCTCAACAATCATATTGTTTATGTCTCTGCACTCTTCCAGTATTAGTTTTTCATTTCTTCTTTTTTTCTTTAAATCATCTTTTCTAGATCGTCATTTTATTTCTTTAAATATTTAATCTTGTGGTGTTTAATATTTAGCACTTCGTTTGCCGCTTTGTTAATTTTTTCCTTTGAGTGTTGGTATATTTCTATTGCGGTCAGTTCTTTGTTCATCTGTAGCATATTCTGTAGTCTATTTTGATATCGTGTTTGAATAATACATTGTTATAAAAGTTTTACGTTATGCCTCGTATTTGCGATTTTTTGCAACGCCTTATCTCTCTGGATATTGTATTTTTGTCATCTTTTAGTGTATATAAATTTCCCTATTACCAATCGGTGGTTACTTGCACATTTTGCCTGTCTGTGTTCACATTCTGTTTATATTCATATCAAAGAATATCAGAGAAATATAAAATATTTATATCTATGCTGATATTACTAAGCATAACATTCTATCGTAAAAATAATTTTTTGATAGAATTTGCTGATAAAACATTTATCAGCAAATATCTATCGATCCATGCACGAAGGCTGAAGGTTTGTGTTGGGTTTCTGTTAAATAAATTTTGTCCCCTTTTGCAGAAGACATGATAGAAAACTAATGCTTTTTTCCACTTTCTTATCTGAGACCATCTGTTAGTGTCTTGTATTGCTACATGTGCTTCCCATTACCATCTCAATGTCGCTATTTTTCCTATGATGTCGGTTACTTTAGTTCTTCGACGTATTTCTGTGTTAGGAATTTTGTCTCTCAGGCTTATATTTAACATGGCCCTCTCCATGGCCCGTTGAATTACTCTTAATTGTTCTGCATTTTTCTTGTTATTGCCATAACTTATAATCCATAAGTTGCAACTGGTAGTATACAAGTATCATAGGTTTTTGTTTTAAATGTATTGGAATTTTTCGTTCTTTTAAAATGAAGCACAACTTACGAAAAGCAGCCCATGACAATTGTGTCCTTCTTTTAATTTCTAGGGTTTGAGTTTCTTTTTCAGTTTTAATTATATGTCTTGTGAGTCTCGTCCCAACCTTTGCTGGAGACGGTCGCATAAATTTGTTTCTCTAGTACAAAAATATCTATTATTATAGTAACCAGTTCTTATTGTAAACTATATCGTTAATTACTAATATTAATTATCAGTGTTCTAAAAACGCAAACAAAATAAAACAAGTGGTATTTCCAAACGCCAAATACCGGCAAATAAAAGTCATAGGCGTATCATAAATAATTGATCGTGATGTATAAAATATTTAATCGTGATACAGGATGGACATAGACAATCCCTTCTTAAATTCAAACAAAGTGAGCAGATCTCCGCCGAGATGTCCAACTTCAGAAAAACACATTGCTAATCTGCAAATAACTACCATGCAACAACCATCGAGCAACAGAACCTTGTCTAGCGAACAACAAAGCAATGTAAATTTCTCAACCAATATACTACTCCAAGAGACAGAGTCAACTGAGAACCAACATGAACAACCAGGTAACTCTTTTCTTTCTAATCATGCTTCTTCTTCTTCTTCTTATCTACCGTCACAAATATACATCTCTACTCCACAAGATAGCCAAGAAAACCAAGAACATGAATGGAAAACTGTTCAAGCCCACAAACGAGCAAGAAATGACAGCCCTGGAGGTGATAAACAACTAAAACAAACAATAATGAGCGATTACTGGCTCAAAGCACCCACACCAACGTCTAATAGATTTGCTAGCTTAGATGAAGTACCTGATGAGACCAACCAAACCAGAACTGATGCAGTTAAAGAAAGTATTCAACCCCCACCCATATTTGTTTCAGATGTAGGTGATATACAACCTCTTCGACAATTGTTAGAAACAATATCCCCTCTGGGATATTCCATCAAATGTCTCTACAACGACCAAGTAAAGATCCAGCCCTCAACTTCTGAATATTACCGAATCATAACCAAAGCACTCAATGAGAAAAAAACACATTATTACACCTACCAAAAAAAGGAAGAAAGAACATTCCGAGTTGTGCTTCGTAATATGCATCAGACAGCAGATAAAGACGCTTTAGTACATGAGCTGGGATTAATGGGACACGAAGTAACCAACATAGCTAATATATATATATAAGAATGGATCAAAAATAGCGCTTCCGCTCTTATATATAGAATTAAAAACTAAGCCAAATAATAAAGACATATATGATGTGAGAGCACTCCAGAACATGATTGTGTCCTTCGAACCACCATATCCCAAACGTCAGGTTCCCCAATGTACCAAATGTCAACGCTACGGTCACACACAAAAATTCTGCCATATGCCTCCAAGATGCGTAAAGTGTGCAAGTAATCATCTTACTTTACACTGTCCACGAAAAGAACGCAGCAATAACGTAAAATGTGTACTTTGTAACGGAAACCATCCGGCCAACTATAAGGGCTGCAGCGTATACAAACAAATACAAAAAGAAAAATTCCCCCAACTCAGAAAGAATCAAGAGACCCATAGAACAGACACCTATGAAACTAATAGTCAAAGAGTGGTGTTTCTTACGCTCAAAAAACTTCAGGAAATAGTCAAGCGGATGAAATCACAAATCAACAAACTAATGTCGGCTCAAACCATTCAACGAAAATTGCCAACCTTGAAAACCTGATGACAAAACTAGTAGAGAGAATGGACACCATGCTTAATCTTCTTATGACTATGATTTCCAAAATGCACTAATGCAACACAGACTTAAAATAGCCGTCTGGAATTCAAATGGCCTAACGAACCACATCCAAGAAATAAAAATTTTCCTCGACGAGAAGAAAATTGATGTTATGCTTGTATCAGAAGCTCATCTAACAGACAAAAACTATATAAAAATTCCAAAATACATTGTCTACTACACAAAACATCCAAATGACAAGGCACACGGTGGCACAGCTATCATTATCAAATCTAATATAGAACACCATGAGTTAAATAAGTTCAGTGAAAAGTACCTGCAATCAACTAGCATTGTCATCGAAGACTGGTTAGGCAACCTTACCTTATCTGCGGTTTACTGTCCTCCTGGTCAACCAATCAACGAAAACAACTTTAGCACCTATTTTAGTTCTCTTGGACACAAATTCATAGCAGGAGGAGACTTTAACTGTAAACATCATCACTGGGGCTCTAGGATAATTACAACAAGGGGTAGACAACTGCTGAAGTCAATAACAGGAAACAACCTACAACACATATCTACAGGAGAACCAACTTATTGGCCTACAGATCCAAATAAAACACCAGATCTCTTAGACTTCTGTGTGATTAAAGGTATCTCTCTTAACTACTTAGCAAAAGAATCATGCTGGGACTTCTCTTCAGATCATTCTCCCATTCTAATTGACCTAGACTCCAAAATCATACTCAGAAATAAGCCTCCAGTCCTAACCAATAATCAAACAAATTGGAAAATATTCCGAAGCGCACTAGCAGAACAAATACCAACGAACTTGCCACTTAAAACAGAATTACAAATTGAAAATGCGGTACAACAACTTACTACCTCCATACAAAAGGCAGGTTGGATTTCTACTCCTGAACAAACAACATGGAAGGAAAGCATAAACTGTTCGCAAAGTGCAAAAAACCTGATCGATGAGAAAAGAAAACTTAGGAAAAAGTGGCAAAACACACACGCTCCTATTGACAAACAAAATTTAAACAGAATTACCAGAAGACTTAAAAATCTATTAAAAGAAGAGAAAAACAGGGGGATCCAAACTTACTTAGAAAATTTGACTCCGTCCAAAGACACCAATTATTCTCTATGGAAGGCGACGAGAAAGGTAAAAGGTCCACAAGACGCCATACCTCCTCTAAAAAATGTCAAAGGTAAATGGGCAAGAACAGACACAGAAAAATCTGAGACATTCGCAGAACATCTTTCTACAGTATTTAGTCCATTTAACAGAGTAGTGCCATTAGAACAAGAAGAACCATTTAATTCTTTTCTTGAGGCTCCATATCAAATGGAACTACCAATCACCAAGTTTAATATTAAAGAAGTAAAACACATAATACAGAATGAGATACAACCCAATAAGGCTCCGGGATTCGACCTCATAACGGGTAAGATCCTTCAGGAACTAACCAATGACTGCTACAGAACAATCACTATGATCTTCAATGCTATGCTTAGTCTGCATTACTTTCCTCTGCAATGGAAAGTGGCACAGATTATACTCATTCAAAAACCTGGTAAAGATCCAAAAGATGTCAACTCATACCGACCGATTAGTCTACTCCCAGTCATCTCTAAGGTCTTTGAAAAACTTCTGCTACGAAAAATCAAACCAATATTGGACGAAAAGTGTCTCATACCTGACCATCAATTTGGTTTTCGTAACCAACATGGTACAATCGAACAAGTTCACAGACTATACACAACAATAAGAAGTAGTCTCGAGAACAAGCAATACTGTACTGCAGCCTTTTTAGACGCCTCTCAAGCTTTTGACAAGGTGTGGCATACAGGACTTCTGTACAAATTAAAGAAAAATTTACCTTACCCTTACTTTAAACTGCTTCAATCATACCTTACAGAAAGGAGATACCTGGTAAAATATAATGAAGCCCATACAAAACTCTACCCCATCCTATCTGGTGTACCTCAGGGTAGTGTGCTCGGACCGATTCTGTACCTGATATATACAGCTGACTTGCCAATAAGCAATAACCTAACGCTTGCAACATTCGCAGATGATACTGCTTTCTTGGCCTCTCATAGCAACCCAATAATAGCATCAGAGAGACTGCAACTACATCTGAACAAAACAAATGAATGGCTTAAACTCTGGAGAATTAGAGTAAACCCCTCAAAATCCACACAAATTACATTTACTCTAAGAAGAGGTACATGTCCACAAGTTAACCTCAATGGACATCCTTTGCCCCAAAAGCATGACGTAAAATACTTAGGTATTCACCTTGACAAACGTCTAACTTGGACCAAACATATATGGACGAAAAGGCTTCAATTGGGAATTTTATACAGAAAACTTTACTGGATGTTGGAAAAAACTCTCACCTATCGATCGACAACAAGCTGCTGATATACAATACAATAATAAAACCCACTTGGACATATGGCTCGCAGCTCTGGGGTTCAGCTAGCAAATCTAATATTATGATAATACAAAGATTTCAATCCAAAACTCTGAGAACAATCGCTAATGCACCTTGGTATATCCAGAATGATGCAATACATAGAGATCTTCAGGTACTAACAGTCTCTGAAGAGTGCAAAAGATCTTCTGAACAATATCAAAACAGGTTGCGGGTGCATCCTAATACCCTGGCACACAACCTTCTCAACAACCAACAAGCGAAGAGATTGAAGCGACATGACCCCTTGGACATACCTCACCGATCCTGACAGAGCCTACAGTAGTGGGAGTTAGGCCCTCAACAGCACCCAGACATTGTGATCAGTGCCGCTTTTAGTGCTCGCGTATCAGTGTATGTGCGCATCCTACCGGTAAAAAAGCCAACTTGTGTCGTGATGATTTGGTCACTGGACCTTACATCTCTCTGTCATGTAAAGACAAAAAGTTTTACTTATTGTTTTCACTGCAAAACAGATTGTAAAAAATCTTAAATGTTAATAAAAAAAAAAAAAAAAAAAAAAATTATATGTCTTAGATATATATATATATATATATATATATATATATATATATATATATATATATATATATATATATATATATATATATATATATATATATATATAATATATTGTTCTACCTTTTCTGTTTGATGTTATCTATCGTGATGTTTTTTCGGCTGTTGTTTAATATCTTTGTTTTGTCGAGATTCATTTTTCATCTCACTTGATTCGTGATTTGCGATTTAAATCCTGTATCATTAGTTTTAGTTTATGGATATCTGTGCTTATTAGTACTATATCGTCTGCGAAACGCATATGGTTAAGATATACTCCATCTTTTTTTAATACCTTTTCGGCACAATTTAGTTTTTTGAAGACATTTTCTAATGAAAAAGTAAATAGCTTAAGTGAGATGGTGTCGCCCTGTCTCACACATTTGCCAATGTCTCTTTTTATAGCTTCAAGATCATCTTTTATTTTTACATGAAAAACTTTTCTGCTACTTCTTTAGTCTAAACCTACAATATTCTTGCTGCATTCTTCCCTCTATCTTTATTACTAGCAAAAATTAACGGAAGCATACAACAGAGAAAATATTGTTACTAACAATATAAAATATTCTGTCAAATAACGTTTAATATTTGCAAATATTTATTGAACGAGAACAGGGGTAGATTGTAGTACAAATCTGTATTTAAAGACTACAGAAAGTATAACTAATATGACTAGTACTCAAATATAAACCTAACAGGCATCTTTTATTAGAAATCTTTCAAACGAATCTTGTATTTTACAAATATCTACTACACTATTAATTTATAATATCGTTATATCGATTCCAATACCACCAAGTTTTGATTGTAAATTTATTATAACCTATAAGTTTTGGTATCCCTGTAATGCTAAAACATTTTCCATCGGAACTGCATCATTAAAATTGACTATGACAGCCCTTCTTTAAATTTTCTCCCTTTCAATGGAACATAATACCTCATTATAATACCGCTTGGATCTTGGCGATACAAATACCAGCGGAATCTCATCAAGTTCGCTGTGGCGCGACGTCTCCCACACTCTGGCGACACTCTTTTATTTTATTTAATATGCACCATTATGGCATCGACTTCGGTCACGGTGATAGCGATCTTCTTTGTAATTATGCGGTGAATATCAATGTAAGTATTCTTTTGAATCTGCTATATGGTATTTTATTTAAGAATATATTTATATTGTATATACACAAAGTTAAGAAATTACACTAAGATATCCAGAAGTACACAAAGGAAGTTAAAAGTAGAAAAGAAAAATCAATAATTAATTACAGTAATTAATTAATGTTAGTCGAAAAAAATAATTGGAGACACGTAATAGACACAAAAGTTAGAGGAGTGCAGAAATAGGAAGCAACCTTAGTAGAAATAAAAATAAGACCAAATAAGTCGGATAATAATAACATTAAAAAACTACAAGAAAAGAAACAAAAATTTAAAACTATTATGTCGTATAAATTAAGAAATATAAAAGATAACCATAAATCAAAAGCTAGGAAATATTAAAGAAAAGATAGAGGTTCGAAACGTAGAACAACTATGGATCTGCATTAAAAAGAGGTTATAATAAATACAGCGACAAAAGTATGCGAAATAAGCAATAGGAGCAATAAGAGAAAGCAAACTGCGAAATAAATCTGGTGGAGTGAAGAAATAAAACAAAAAATTAAAAAAAAAGAAAATTGCTTGGAAAATATACCTACAAAATAAAGCACCAGAAAGCTATGAAGAATATAAAAAATATAGAAGGTTAGTACAAGAATGTGTTACAAAAGCAAAAAAGAGCATAATTTGCAGAAAAGATGAAAACAAACAGTAAAAAGAATCAGAAACTGTTCTATGGAGTTATAAGTAAATGAGAAAAATATGCAAGACATAAAAAGCATTAATGACGAACTTTTCACGGAATAAAATAAAATAATGAATAGATGAAGAGGATATTTACAAGACATGCTACAAACACACTGCTATGAAGAAGAAAACAACCTGTGGAACCAAATAATAGAAAATAATAGTGTAGATTCAATAACCATAGATGCTCTGCAAAAATTTAATGCAGAAATAAGGAGAAAAGGTACCAGGGTCTAACAGAATAACAAGTGAAGTGATAAAAATGGGACAAAATACAACAGAGTTAGTACTAAAGATATTTAATGTCATATAGAGAGAACAGATACCAATGGACTAGTAGAAGGCCCAGATTACCCATTTGTAAAAAGGGTGATAGAACGGATTGCAACAACTACAGAGGAATAACACTCTTAAGTACTGCCATCAAAATACACAAAAAAATATTTTGAACAAAAAAGGATAATCGAAAAAATTGACAGCATACTAGAGGAATCACAAAGCGAATTCAGAAATGGCAGAACTACTCGTAATCATAAATTTACCATCAAACAAATACTTAAACATATTATGTATAAAAGAAATTGAACCAATTCAATGCTTTCTGATAAACAATATCAGATACAAGTTAATTCCGTCAACTTTCAATGGTTGGTTTTGCGATTTGTTTATTGCCATTGCGAAAGACAAACGCACGGGAAATTGTAAACGTTTAAAAACACATGGTGGAATCATCGGTATACGCAGGATCAAGAAATTCTTTTCCTTGTATTTTTTTTTTTGATGATCGTTGCCTCAATGATATTATTTATTAGCCTTTTCAGAATTAGACTTGCTTCTTTGCACATTCAAGGTTGATAATATTACGCAGCATATTGACAACTGATCCCACTTTTAATTGTAAACTGTACGATGGGAATCCAGGCAATTACACCGAATTCAAAAACTCTGTAAGATAGTTGACAACGTCACAATCATTTCTAACTGTGACAACTGATTTGAACGAAAAATATGTCCAAACAAGAAAAAAAAAATGTGCGGATCACCCTTATCATTTAGGAGTATAAAAAATAGATTGCGACTGATTATTAAACCTACGTACCTGATCTACATATAAAATTTCATTAAAATTAAGAGAGAAATGTGAAAAATAGGGGTTATATGCATTTTGAAAAATTAAGGCAAATATCGAGCACAAGTTTAATGAAATCTTGCCCAAGTACTTTCGCTATCTACAGCATCATCAGGGGCATCTGAAATAAGCCAAGAAACGTTTTTTAAATGAAGAAAGTTAATTCGATACTTCGATAAAAACTCGAAGTTAATCGATGATAAAAGTTTTTTGTGATTAACGTTTTAGACTTACTTCGTCAAATTTTGGATATCCAGCAAGCGCAGAAAGTAATACACATGAGAGTGGACATAAATTGTACATAACACTACAATAACACAGGACAAAATAGTTTAAAATTATTAAAATTATTCTAACGCTCTACATTATTTTCGGCAATCGAAGAGAGAATGGTCTTTAACGGAAATGCTAAGGTGACATGTGACATATGACAGATTTGATGGGCTATCACAATCATGGATATGTGATATAAACACATTAAAATTCTTTGTAAGAAAGCTGGCATTGACCAAAGGTCCAACTGACACTACTATAGATAATCAGCTTATGAAATGTGACATATAGAATATTTTGATTTTACTAGATGGCATAATCCAGATCTCATATTCACGCCAGTCTGTAATAATAAGGTTATAAGTTTTAGAGAAAATGAAGTGGACATAAAGAGTGTGAATGAAAGAAATAGACTAAACAATCTATTGGAGAGTGGGTGGTTGACTACAATAAAATGGTCTACCAGGCACTATCAATACTGTAAAAAAAACCTGACTATGAAATTGAAATACTAAAAAATTAAAACAAAATGGAAAGTAGTGTATAAATGGGGTATAATTCAAGTAGTTCAGTTAAACCCCCAGCCAATGAGAGAACTGTAAAACTGTAAAACTGTATATGTAATAGCGTTACTAAAGACCAACTGGCCCACAGTGGCAGATGTTGAAATATACAACTGTGGAATTGGTATATCTAAATTACTCAGAGGTATGAAGAGTGAAATTAACGACAACTATAGATCAATTGAACCTGAGCAAGCTAGTTATGTAAATTGTTAAAGAATACAACAGTAATGTTGATCAAACTAAGAAATTATTAAATTCCTAATGGATATACTCAGTGCAGGAAGTCTAAACAGCCGAGCTGGGTCCACTACGAGGTGAAGCTGCAATAAACTTTTTAAAAATAGGTTTAAATTTAGTACAATTGAAATTAATTTGAGTGTTAGGACAATGAGAGTTACCATTTGTTTCTTTTGTGTTCTCCAAATCTTCCAATAAATCCAACTCCAAATAGTTTGTCTTTCTACGGAAGTCATGCAAAATAGATGAACTAGTATTGATGTTGAAATTCTGTTTACTAGATAGTAAATGTTGACCAAAACTTGAAGAGTTTGGTCTTTTCAAATGTTCTGAAATTCTGGTAGATAGATTTCTAATGGTTCTACCTATATAAGAGGCATCACAATCATCACACTTTAATTTCTAAATACCACTTTTGTCAAGTGTGTTCAACCTATCTTTGGTTTTGATGAAAAAAAACCTACAGTGTTGTGTGACTTGAAGGAAATTTTGATGTTTTCAACTGAAGAAGTTAAAAGTTTAGCTATTTTATTGAAAATGTTGCTAATAAAAATAAAAGAGAAATAACTGATGTTGTTAGAAGCATTAGGTTGAAGAAGACATTGTGATGAATATGCAAGCTTTTCTGCAATTTTGAGTTTAGCTCTATTTAGAAGCTTATGGATAATGTTGGGATAAATGTTGGGATTATAACCATTATTAAAAGGAACTTGTTTGAGAGTGTTAAGTTCAAAATTAAAGTTATCATTCGAAAGTGGAAATTTGAGTAACCTGTGAAGATAACTATTGAAAGCAGCCATTTAATATTGGGTTGGATGATTAGTTGTCTCATGTATAACACGATCTGTTTGGGTGGGCTTTCTGTAAATACTATACTCAAGAGAATATTTATTACGAGATATAGTCATATCCAAGAAGTTCAACTTATTGTCAGATTCTGGTTCCAATTTAAAAGAGATGTTAGGATGGAGGTTACTAAGATCATCCAGAATCCGTAAAGCATCATCTTGGTTTCCTTGTATGAGAGCTATACAATTATCAACATACCTTGACCAAAAAACTATTTTGTTGTTGTTGTTAACAAATTTCTGTTCTAAGCTGTCCAAAAAAATATCAGCTAGAAAAGGTGATAATGGAGATCCCATGGCTAAACCTGTCGGTTGTTTATAAATTTTTTGGTTAATTTGGAAGAAGTCCTGATCCTGACAGAATTTGAGCATATGCTCAAAGGAGCATATGCAGAATTTCGATTGCCGAAAAGAATGTACAATTGTGTACAATTTATGTCCATCCTCGTGTGTATTACATTCTACGCTTGCTGGATAGCCAAAATTTGACGAAGTAAGTCTAAAACGTCAATCACAAAAAACTTTTTACTTTAAATAGCGAAAGTACTTGGGCAAGATTTGACTAAACTTGTGCTCGATATTTGCCTTAATTTTTCAAAGTTCATTTATTCGAACATTTAATCTTATATCGATTATATGCATTTTTTATTGCCACATGACAAAGAAAAAATGAAAATAAAAATTTTATCTAAAACATAAACGAATATATATTTGGGATAGACCACACTCATTACTCAAAGGTATAAAAACTAGATTAATCCCTATTTTCTGACCTATAAACTATATATAAAAAATTTAGAAAAAATCGGTTAAGCCATACGAAGGTGTATGCCAACTACCTCTGTAACACCAATACGGCTATTAAAAACCTGGTGTTAGTGATAGTAGGCTAAAAATAAGACGACATCATAAAATAAAAACGAAAAATTTGTTTAAACTATTTTGAAAGTTTTTTAGGTTGAACTACCCTTATCACTTAGGAATGTAAAAAGTAGATTAAGACCTATTGGTGGTAGAGTGGCGTAAATTTAAAGTTGTGTGTATTGTTTAATGCCACATGATAAACATAAAAATAAAAAAAAACGGATGTAGCTGTCCAGTGGGACTGCCAGTAGAAGTTCTATACACGCGATCGCGATTAAAAATTTAAATGGGAGTCAATCTGCACAATCATTACATATGTAATTCTATAAGTAAGACAGAGCAGAAAGAGAAAAAAAATTAGGTATATAGGTATATGGTGAATCGTTTGCTGTATATAAACATTTGACCTGTAATAGGAGTATAATAAATGAAGGATTGAATCAATATTTTATAGAAAATATATCTTTTTATTATCATGTATGTATAAAAGAAGTTTAATGCAAAAAAGTTTTTTACACATACTCTGCAGTAAAATTAATTGTTTATTTTGTTATTACTATAAAAATGCAATACAATACATTGAAACATAATTCAAAATAATAATACAATACAAATTAAAATGAAATATTCATCAGTATTATTTAATAATCACAATATACATAACTTACTTACGCATATGTTTAAATTACCATGATAATAATATTATTAAAAAAATAATAATATTAATAAATATTAAATATATTTACAAAAGGAACATTTTTATTTTTGAGAGAGAAAATATATCTTCTATCTCTCTCTTACCTATATCTTATATATGATTTTGCCGATTCACTCCCGTACAAATTTCAAACGTCGCGACGAATAGAAGGATAAAATGCTTGTGGATGACAAAAATAAAAAACCAACAACTCGGATTATGTTGTACATTTTCATTTTATTTTAAAATTTAACATATTTGCGTATATTACATATATTTAATAAGATTAACGTGGGGTTTCTATATTTCAGTATTTCAAAAATAAAAAAGGAAATTCATATTGGGATTCGAAATTGCCAATTAGACATGACACTAACGTATATCAAAATTGACAGTTCTCGGTCATACAGTGATGTATTGTAATTAATATTTTGAGATACTAAAGCCTAAAATAATTATATGTATATATATATCGACTTGTCCAACGAAGACTGTAGTACCTCATTTTTTATGTAATTAAGATAATTATAAAAATGAATTTACACTGTTACCAAAATTCATTAATCTATTAAATGGATGTTTTTTATAGCATTAAGTGATACTTTTAATAATGATCTTACAAGAGTAAAACAGGTTTAAGACAGAAATGGTCATAAGTGACTTTTGAATGAGTTACTATAGTTTTCGATGGAGATATTTTTAACGTAATAAATACCAGAATTATTTGTTTCTTAACTTAATTTATATAAAATGCTACATTTTGAAGAAGCTGCTGATATAATTTGCAGTTTTATATTATTATTCAATTTTCCTCATCCGACTCTGCTTCGCTCTCAACTGAATCAACTTCGAGCTCGACTTTAGGAGGTACATAACTCTTTGAATTAAGATTTTTATAAAATCCATGGTACATTGTGGGTATTTTGTCGGTATTACACAGCCACAGTAATCCTTTTAGCTTTTTTTCTTCAATTGGTAATGGTGCATCATACAGTTTCGGTGGAAATTTGATAGTAGTGGAAGGCCGTTCTCTGCATTTTCGATTTAATTTTATGTTGGTTGTTTATACCTCTAAAACCATCATCGAATTCGTATTTAAATATTATAGAATTTTGGTGTTCGTGCGAAAATTTTATTTCTAGTATTTTGCTAACTTTTATTGATTTCTTTTCGTTGTCAAGTTTCCAGTTCTCGGTATCAGTCAGTTTTTTAAAATTAAAAAAATTATCTTGGGACATTTCCGTAACATCATAAACTCTTCCTGTAGTTTTAGCCATTCTAATTAATGTAACCCACTGTTCTGGCGCATATACAACCGATTGCATTTTCTTTGCATCTTCGATAACAGCATGCATACTGTCACCCTCGTTCTGAGTGTGGCCTTTTTCCAGAAATCTGTGAACAATATCAATATGAAAATGAGCAGCAGCAAAATCAAACATCGAAAACACAAAACGATTCCTATTTTGTCCTCCATAGTTGTCTGAGTAGAATATTATCGTTTTAACACTTTGTTGTGCCTTGAGATCTAAAAATTTCCAGAGGCAACTGGCAATTTCATTAGGACCCCTTTTAGCCACCTGCTCGTGCCATACATAGAGTAACCCTGATTATTTCCAACATCATAAACTGTAAAGTTATATGTAGAGTATTTGCTTTTGTAGTAAAAATCACATACGTTAGACAAAGGGGTAGCTAAAACCTTTTGAAGGTCAAAGAAAGCCACACACAAGCTCTTATCATCTAGTGCAATATATTTATCTATGTCTTTTAAGTTTCTGATAACTTCTTTGTTTTTCATATGGGACTCATATTGTTCGAGAAATTTTGCTTTTTCGCATCACTAGCCATATTAAAAACAAAACAAACAGTACACTCGCCCTTTTTTGGTTTAAAGAACCCAATATTGAACTGTTCATTGAAAATATCTCTATACTGGCGTGACGTGGCAGCTGTAGTGATGTTATTTTTTTCGCAATGCTCGTTGTACAATCGGTACATTTTCTGGATAGTTATCCCTTCTTCAAGGTATATCTTCATCGTATTCTTACGGGTATAATGGGAAGGTACTACAGGAAACTGATTTATGTGATTTTTTACGTTGTCCATAAGTTCTGGTGATAGATTATGTGGTCTGTTAGTGTGCTTTCCACGTTTATCTTCCTCTAATGATCCACCATCTTTCAGTTTCCTTAATGCTGTAGTGATCCAAGTTTCTGAAACGTTAAGGGTTTCCAAAAACATAGTTTTGCACACACGTTGTTTTTCATTGCGAATCTAGAAGTAACATTCTCGAGAGTAATTTCTTCGAGCCTGTTGTTCTGCAGTAATAGTTACGTGTTTTTTGGCAACCTGTCTCACATGACGAGCAATAAAATCCCACTTTCTCGTATGATCTTTTAACTTTTGGTAGCACATTTTAGTCTACATGTGTTTGCGCATGGTGCACCCATCTGTCTTCCTTTCATTTAACTAACTAACTTTTATTGTTTTGCGCTCGTAACTCAAAAAGTGGAAAATTTGAGTTACTACAGTCTTCGTTGGACCAGTCGATATATATATATATATATATATATATATATATATATATATATATATATAATATTAAATATATATACAAAAGGCACATTTTTATTTTTGAGAGAAAAAGAGAGAGAAAATATATCTTCTGTCTCTCTCTTACTCATATCTTAAGTATGTAATGACTTCACCGATTCACTCCCGTGCAAATTTCCAATGTCGAACGCGCGTATAGGAGTATAACTTCAAAAATTGTACAAAAAATTTTGGGGTGGACCAACATTTTATTTATTGTTGAGGAAGTAAAACCTCCCTGGCTGTTGACAGTTGAGAAAATATATTGTATTTTTTCATATTTTCGCATACTTACATCATATTATTGTACAAGAGTGTCTAAATTATTTAAAGAATTAATAGTTTGAGCATCTATTTGTGAATAAAACCCTATCATAAACCTCATCACAAGGATTTTAATTTTGCAAAAAAAACTTGCAAACTTTTATCACAATAAGTATTTAATGATAACCGTAATTATGATTTATTTATTTGGTATCGATACGAAATTTAATTAACGAAAGTCAAATGAATACTTGTAAGCAATATGAATATTAAATGGCCCGTGCAAAACTATTCTATGGTTCTATTCTTGTTGGTTCTACGGTTTGTTTTCAGAATTGTTAAGAATATTATATAAATATTCAAAACAACTAATATTATTGAAGTTATACTTCTATACGCACGGTCAGCCTTAGAAATTTGCATGGGAGTGAATCTGTAAAACCATTGCAAATGTAAGATAATGAGTAAGAGAGAGACAGAAGATATATTTTCTCTCTCTTCCTTTCTCCTTAGAATAAGAATGTTTCCTTTATGTATGTCTTTAATATTAAATATATTATATACATAATATTGTATATATATATATATATATATTATATATATATATAATATTAAATATATAATATAATATGTATTAATATTATTATTATGTGATATGTTTTGTATTGTTTATTAAAAGTTTATAATTATTTTAGGCTTTTTTATTTCAAAATAATCACTGTTTGACCGAAAACTGTCAATTTTGAAATCCGTTAGTATCATGTCTAATTGGCAAATCCTTTACATGTTCGGTTCATACGCTGGTGTTTGTGAGTTCGAATCCCAATATGAATTTCCTTTTTTATTTTTGAAATATTTAAAAACCTCACGTTAATCTTACCTCACACTAATAGTCTAATAAATGTAATATACGCAAAATGCTAAATTTTAAAATAAAAAAAATTTACAACATAATTCGAGTTGTTGGTTTTTTTATTTTTATATTTGTAAAGTAAATTATGTATATTGGCAGTTTTAAATAGTTATGAATATTACATTTTAATTTATATTGTATTATTATATTGAACTATGCTGCAGTGTATTTATTGTATTGTAATTTTTATATTAAAAAACAAAAAAAAAACACTGAATTTTACTACAGAGTATGTGTGTAAATATTTTTTTTGCCTTTAACTCCTTTTATACACATCGCTTCTCCGGAGCAACAAAGACGTAAGTGCAATTTTTTGCAGTTTTGAGTTACATGTGTCAAAAGAGTCAGAACGTGCCATTCTATCGGATGGAACAATACCATAAAGGTAGTACATTTATTGGCCGCTAGAAAGCAGTTGCGTCGTTGTCAAAATTATGTACTTTCTGCCATATTGTTGGAACGAAATCGCCGCAAATGTCAGTTGTTCAAAGACTGTCGAACGGAACACTTCGTTTATATTTCTACAACGACATAAGTGTAGATTGTGACAAAATAAAATAAAGTTTTGGTGTAATCTCAGAGAAACATCAGCGTAACGGACAGTTGTGTTATTGTTCGCCTAGAAAATTTGATATCTCTGGCGACTTGCTAGATGATTAAAGCCGTAAGTACACATTTACGGTCGTTATGGTTTTTGAATAGTAAATTTTATAGTCACTTAACCAGTATTTATGTCATGGTTAACTCAAATAACATTGAATATTTGTGTGAAATAGTGTGTGTAAAAACAGTCAATATAATAGATTTTTTGTATTTCAGTGAAGAAATAAAACGCGAATATAATCTTGAATAATGAAAAGGATTGAGCTGATACTTCATTTAGCCACTCACAATTTACAAGAAGAGAACAGTACTCCAGAGGAACCATCAGTATTGGAAGACAATAATATTTCAGAAACACTCAATGATGCGGTCATTTTATCAGAATTGCAGCCAGTGAATTTAAGTCCGAATTCCTCGAGTTTAAACCCTAATATTATGTTCCTACATAAGCCTTGTGAACTTGGACCAGGTAGGTACTTTCCTTTTTTAATCAAAATTACTTTTATTGATTATTAATTACTTTTAGATAATCTACGTATTTCAAACAATTATGAAACACAACCCAGTACATCATATTCTGTTGAAACCCACTCATCAACCAAGATCACTTTGAGAGAAATGTCTCGAACAGTCTATAATGAGCAACATTCCTCAGATGATGAGAACAGCTTATTTGGAGAAGATAGTGACAACTATGTACCATCAGAAAATAATATATCGTCGGAAAGTGAAACAAATTCGACCCCTACCATAAAAGAGAAAAAGAGACCCAGAAGTCTATTTTCTGAAAATAAAATAAGTCCTCTGAATAATACAGAAAATTGTACGCTCATCAAAAAAGGTAAGAAGAGAGTAAGAAATCCAGAAGAATGGCGAAAAAATAAAGCTAAACTCCTTAAGAATTCAGGAAAAAGTTATATTTCAAGAACTGGAAAAGTTGTGAATAAAAAAACAATGGGACCTACTTGCTCTAATCGTTGCATTCAGAAGTGTTCAGAGAAGTTTAGCGAAGACCATAGAGCTGATTTCTTTCAGCAGTATTGGAATCTAGGATCACTGCAGAGACAACGTGATTATTTGTCTTCTTGTATTGAACCACTTCAGTTGAGTTATCGCCGCATAAGAACTATCCAAACACCTAGAAGACAGAACTGTGCTTTCTATCTGCTTCACAATGGAAAAAAAATGCGTGTATGCAAAACATACCTGATGAACACTTTTGGCATTAAGGAGAGATCAATTAGAACAATTATCCAAGCAAAAGCTTCTGGGTCTGGAATTGTACCGCAAGATAAACGTGGAAAACATGGTCAACAGGTAAAGATGAACCCTGAAATGATGGTGTCTGTAAAATCACATATAAATTCTATACCCGTACAGAGAGCCATTACCAAAGGGCTAACACATCAAGAGAGTTTATAGATTTATAGATGGCGGTTTATCGATTGCAGAAATGCACAGACACTATAAAAAAGCAACAAGACGATTTGGGCCAGCCTGCTGCAAACTATGACGCCTACGCCTACATATTTAATACACAATTCAATATTGGTTTCTTTTTCCCAAAGAAAGACCAATGCGACTTGTGTGAATCATTTAAAAACGCGCCTGACGAAGAAAAAGAAAAATTACAATGTCAGTATAAGTCACATCAAGAGGAAAAAGAACTAAGTAGAACTGAGAAAGCTTCAGACAAAGAAAAAGCAAAAGAAGATGGATCAAATACAGTTTTGGTAATGTATGACCTACAAGCTGTCCTGCCAGTACCTATGGGACAAACATCAGCTTTTTACTATAAATCAAGATTAAATTGTTTTAATTTTACGATATCAGAAATAGGCAATGACAAGACATCCTGTTACTTCTGGCATGAAGGTCTAGGACATAGAGGAGCAGTCGAAATTGGTTCATGTGTCCTTTCATTTCTTGAAGAAATCGCTAATACACATCCTCAATCTGACATAATTCTTTATTCCGATAACTGCGGTGGTCAGCAAAAAAACAGATTTGTCCTTGCAATGTATTACTACGCAATTAAGAAGTTTCAGTTAAATTCCATAACACACAAGTATCTCATCGAGGTCATACACAGAACGAAGGTGATGTAGTCCACAGTATCATCGAAAAAAGCTATGAAAAGAGCTAAAAAGTCAGGACCGATATACGTTCCCGATCAAATTGTGTCGATTATTAGAAACGCAAAGAAAAAAGGAAACCCTCTTCTAGTAAAAGAATTAAGTTACAATGACTTCATCGATTTGAAAACGTTTGCTAACGACATCGGCTTCAACTGCCAGAAAAATATACACGGCGAACAAATAAAATTGTCAGATATTAAAATAATTCGATTTGAGAAGGAAAGTGATAGGTCTTTTACAAAACCAGCTACAAACAGGTGGATTGGAATCAGCCTATGCTATAACCGTAAAAAGTAGACGAGTGACAAGGACAGATGATAATGTAGATGTTAGAAAAAGACCTGCATACATTTCAAAAATTCCGATCTCTGAAAATAAGAAAAGGGACCTAGAAAATTTATTATCAAGTAATATAATTCCCAAATATTACGAACCTTTTTTTAATAGCTTGTTTTGAATTGTGAATGTTTTTGTTAATTTTTTTAAAGGTGTACAAAAAACAATGTTACTTTTTAGTAATTCTGAGTAGTGTTTTTGTTATTTTTTATCATTTTGAGTAGTTTGTATTATTTACTGACAATAAAATTATATACCTAAACCTTTCTTTAAATTTTTTTAATGTTACTATTGTAGACCAACTCAAACCGATTCAGAAAACTATTTGAAAAACATTGGAAGAACAATGACGCAACTGGGAGGCTGCAAAGTTCTGAGATCTGTGTAGACTCTAAAAGTTTTATTATCAAAACACTAAGATTGTCATTTAAAATTAGACTAAATTTACCATTAAAAAAAGTAATTTCAGTTTCAAAAATATTCACTTAAACTTTCACTTTGTTTACTTTGCTGTAAAAATATTTTTAAAAGTCAATTTTCCAGCATTTTAGTAATCTGTACTTGCGTCGATGTTGCTCTGGAGAAGCGATATATGAAAATAAAAATATATATTTTCATTAAAATAATTGATACAATGCTTCATTTACTATACTCCTATTACAGGTCAAATGTTTATATACAGCAAACGATGCACCATTTACCTACATAACTAATTATTTTTCTCTTTCTGCTCTCTCTTACCTATAGCATTCCATATGTAATAATTGTGCAGATTGACTCCCATATAAATTTGTAACGGCGAACGCGTGTATAGAAGTATAACTGGACTCACTGGACTGCCACACCCGTTTTTTTATATTGCATTTTAGTTATATTCTTTTGCATATTTGTGTATTTTTTATGATAATAAACGTTATTTTTTTATATGTCTGTTGGGATTATTTACTTTTGATCTCTTACTAAAGTATTACCATTTTACCATTAAGACGATTAGTTTGAATGTACACTATACAACTTGGAGCTTTTATTCCATGCTAGTTCCTTAGTAAATACCTCTCGCCATAATTTATATTTCGTCGTAAATACTCTCCTATTAGCTAAGTCCAGCACCTAGTTAAACTGCCATACTCATATACACAAGTCTTAGCTTTTCATTAAGGTGAAAATACCCTATCCTGCGTTTCAGATTAACCTCACAAACACAAACTAAAATATCTGGGAGCCCTTTAACCCTACTAAATTATTGATAATATCCGCTGCACTCGCAGGTAGGCGTACTTAACAGGATACAGTGTTAATAAGATATTTTAGTTAACAACAGTTCTCGCCTGTCCATCCCATTACCAAATTCCACTTAATCGGTCCGTTATGCAAAGTGATGGTACTTTAGTTTATACTCAGACTCGTCTAACACTGGATTATAGTGCGAGGCCAACGATATGTTCCATAATGGACTGTTTAATATACAATTTTGGTATATTCGGGATGTCTGGATATTTAGACAAGGGATGAAACAACAATGTGGTTTGATTTAAGAGTTTGAAATGAAGCTATTTAATTTATATTAACAAAGAAACATGGTCAAAATATGATCCTATAATCCTACGACGAAGAAAGCTAATTAGTAAAAGAGCATGATTTTTAATAACCAATCTTAGAGATTTTAAGTTTATATTTTTAAATATAAACAGTAAGCAAGTTTTAAAATATAAAATAAGTTACTAATAGGTATTAATATAGGACGAGCAGCAACATTTAGTTTTATCTTTCACCGATGTTATATTTGTAATTCGAGAGAAAGTAGAGAAAACCAATGAATTATTAAAGGTAAGAAGCAAGTATGTAGGTGTTTCAACGATTAAGAGAGGGTCTAAGTAACCGATATCATCCATTTATTTCTTCTTCTTCAAGTTCCGTTCCTATAGTAGATTGGAAATCATTCTGGCAATTATAATTTTGTTGGTTAAACCCATAATAGTTCAATTGAACTGCATCCAAACAATTCACGGAGACTGCGTAACCACGAGATTTTACGTCTTCCCACGCTTCTTGTGCCTTTGATTTTACCATGCATTATATTCCTTAGTAGTTCATATTTTTCACCTCTCATAATTTACCCCAAATATTCCAATTTCGTGATTTTTATGGAATTTAAAACTTCGCATTGCTTTCCTAGTTGTTCAACAACTTGTTCGTTTGTTTTGCGATCCATCCATGATATTTTCAAAACACGTCGGTAACACCACATTTTGAATGCTTCTAGGTTTTTAATATTAAATTTTTTAAGTGTCCAAGCTTCAACCCCATACTAAATGGTAGAGAGAATATATCGAGGCATTCTTAGCCGGAGTTTCATCATTACAAAAAAGTTTTCTCATTCTATTAAAAGTTGACCATGAAATGTCAATTCTTCTTCTTAAAGTGCCCTCTCCTCAATGGAGGTTGGCTACTACAATTAAACTCTTCTCTATCTTCAGCTGTTCTTATTATCTGTTCAAAATTTAGCTCTGTATTTCCTAAATACAATATGTGTATTACTTATGCCTTCATCTAATTTCTTATGTATTCTATTGTGAATTACTTTTAAAAACAATTTCAAGACATGACCCATTAAGGCTATGGTGCGATGTTCATTTCACTCCTTTGCATTGGATTTTGGGCAAGCAGTATGAAAGTTGTATCTATTTGCTACATGACAGACAAATCTCAGACGGTTTCAATAAAACCACATAAAATATATAAAACAAACAAATATATGAGACAAATTTAAGGAAAAACAAATGGATAACTTACCAAATAAATACGAGTGGGAAATAATTATCGATGGGGACTCATACTAAGTCCACAGCTACCGAATATCATTATCAATAAAACGATAAAAAATTGCTGGTAATTAAGGCATAGACAATGGAAAACATAGAGATACAGATGCAGATGATGCATTCTTCATAGGTGAGAAGTAGAATTAAGATGATCTGCAATGGCTAGTTGGACAGTTTAATTCATGGACGTATAAACACAGATGGACTCAGTTATTTACATAAGATTGTGAAGTCAAAATTATTTGAATATGTCACATTCTCAGCACCTCCAACTGTTGTTACGTTTTTTTATTAAAAATTCTTATTCGCGAGTCGCTGAAAATATTACTCCGTATTTTATACTCTACAGGTGCTATCAAACCAAAATAATAATTTATTGGTTATATTAATATATCTAATTGTAATCAAAATATCAAGTGTGCACATAGTGTGCATTATCATTTAATAATAGCGTATAATAGATATCAATAAATTATTTTATATTTAGAAGCACTGAAAACTATTTATAAATGGCAACGGTTGTTTACATTTATCTGTTTTACGGTTCTACGTCAAACTTCAAATGCTATTCCATGTTTGTTTACAACGATTGAGGAAATAAGGAAAAATTGTTTTTTAGATAATTTTGGCTGTATTTTGAGTGATATTTGTGAAAAGTGAAATAAATAAACGAAATATTTACATCCCGGTCTTTCATTTCATTTGTAAGTACATAAAAATATACATTATTTAAGATGAGGAAATGAAAAAGCGTGTTTGTTTACATTTTAATAGGCGTACCATTGGGTTTATTCACGTTCATTAATGTATTCAATAAGATATAATAAAATTGTATTTTAATTTTTCTATAAAGACGTGATTTGTTAATATGTAGTTAAATTCTCGTTTTTTTTTTTAATTCTTTGAACGTGTTTTTATACATTATTACTAGGTACTTCCAATTTTTAAAATCTGAATAATTACCCGCGAGTAAAAATTCAAGCACGCTTATACTCATTGCGGAAGCATCACATTCTATCGAAGCTTCAAAACATTGTGTGTTAAAGGTATCTTATTGCTGTGTCCATCTATGTTTATACGTCCATGGTTTAATCACACAGCTAAAACATTTAATGTAGTTATATCTGCAAATAAAAATAAAAATATATTACCGTTACAATAAGTTATCAGGTATACGCTAGTGGTAAATGAACAGTGACTTTTAGATTCTATAAATAAACGATTAACAACGTTATTAGAACTCAGAGGTTGACTTGTTAGTAGAACAAAAAAAAAATATCGGAGTAGGACATTATTTCTTATAAATGTTCGTACATAATTAGGACAAGAACCTGTCAATATTTATGTGTTTTCTCATTTGAACAGTCTTTTCTAAATACCGTTGTAATCTTTTGCAATTAAAACTGTGCTATTGTGCATTTCTTGGAATAAGAAACGAGGAACTTCGTAGACGAACCGGAGTGGAAGACATTATCGAACATATTACAAAGCAAAAATGGAGATGGGCAGGACATGTTGCAAGAATGAAAGACGACAGTTATACAAAAAAAATTCTTGAGTGGAGAGAATGGTAACCAATTGGATAGCAGAGGCGCAGAACAAAAGGAGATGGAAAAGTCTAGAGGAGGCCTATGTTCAACAATGAACAAGTCAGGGCTGATTGATGATGATGATTGTGCATTTCTAGACCAAGTTCTAGACACAGGTATTGAAATCTCTAGTTGTACCGAAATGATTTTTGACTAAAGTGAGAGAACAAACGGCAAGGGCAGCGTGCCTAAATAGAAAAATGTACTAAACAAGATACAAAATAACGAAAACTGAATAGCCATTGGAGGTAATAGATACTTTTTTAACACTAATGTACAAAATTAATTAAATAGAATATAAACTGGTTTCAGTAGCTATTTTTTTTTTCATTTAGTCATGTGGAATATTCCACTGACCAAAAATATTTCCAAAAATTTAAAATTCAAACTAACGTAACTGTTTAAACCTAGAATACGGGATCGTTTTTGTCAAACTTAAATACAGGACTATCGTAAATTTTACTAATCCAAAGAAAAAAGGCTATATTTTTACTTTGAATTTTTTATTCATTACATAGAAAACAATTAAGATTCTTAGTATATCTTACAAAAGCATAAAATTATGATATTTGAGTATTTTTAGAAACACACGGTACAGATATCTCCTAGGTGATTGGCTGTGTACAAATATCTCCTCGGTAACAAATATCTCCGCAAATTGGCTTCTTGCACTCCTTGCAATAGTTGGTGGTCATTCACCCTTTTTTGCTTGGACAATAAAAACAAGTCTTTCTCTTCTTTTCCTGGGTCATATTTTCATCATCTCCTTCATTTATGTTGAGGATTTCAGCTATGTCTTGGTAAATATTTTGACGTAAACTTGCAGTGTTGTATCTGTTTAGCATCCTTGGTTTTGCAAGACAAAGGTTTAACTCAATCATTTACGGATATCTGGAGATATTTTCGCATCAACCTCGTTATCGGAGCCAGAGGACTTAGCTTCCAAATAGTCCTCTTCCCAGTCACTACCACCACCTAACTGATTTGAAAAAAAAAGAAGAACTCAAGTAGTATATTATGTAATGAGAATAAAAAACCACTACCACTATCTAACTGGTTTGGATCACTGTTTTCCCCATTCATAATACGTGCCGTTTCCTCCTCCAGTTCTTTTGCGGACAAAAACTTTATATTTGACATCCTAATAAGAAAAACTCAAGAAGTAGTATATTATGTAATGAAAATGAAAAACAATTTACCTTAATTTTTTGTTACTACAACACTCAAAATACAAACAATAAGAACCAGCTGATTTATTATATGACGTAAACACGGGACTTTCGTTAAAATTACGAACGAAGCGACGAAATATGGTCTTAGGACACTATCAAGCTCGATACTAATCAGGAAGGTACTCAATTGGGGAAATCGTTCAAATAAACAAGAGTGTACGAAAATGCCGAATGTATTTTGAGCGCCGTCAAATTTACGAATGACCCGTAGCTAAAGAAAATATTAAAAAGTAAATATTTTAATATTATATCGAATTACTCGGCTAGAAACTCTATAAATTTATGATAGAAGTTTAGTGAGGCAAAGAGATGTATACCTACTTACATTCTACTTACTCATATTACAACCAAGAATGTAAGGTGCTTGCAAACCTTTTACATGCCATCAAATACCGGCAGCAAACGGAATCATCGAGTTATTTAGATCTATAATAAATAAATAATATACTACAAAACAATATCCACACGTTCGTACTCGCGTGAACTTTTCATTAATAAATAAATATAAATAGTGTCAAAATAAGATTATATAGAAATTAATTATATTAAATATTTTCGTCGTTAGGTTAAAATAAAAGTATGCTAATATAGATGAAAATAGAACATTGGCGACCGTATTATCAACCGCTCAAAGGTCTTGGTAATCTGAAGTCAGCGTCAGCAAAGCAAAGCAGTGCGTTTGCCATTGATATGGCACGTTATAGGTCGACTTGATCAGACAGTAATGATAATTGAATGACTATAATGGCGCTGGTGGTAAGTATTGGCTAATTAAGATTTATGCATCAGATATCGCAATAAGGGGACGGAATATAAGCACATACCGTTCATTTTTAAATTATGGAGATTTAGGACGACTTTACTGCTGGCCTTGGATGTCAGCAGATCTGATGATAAAACAATACGCTAATACTATTAAATTTTTTTGTATAAAATAAGATATACTTTATTCAATTTTTATTTATTTTATTTTTTACAGTATACAATAAAAAATTAAGCTTTAAAAAGGGCATAACTTTTTTAATACGATTGATAATATTATGTAAAATTATTAAGCAAGTTTTGACAAGATTTGTTCTCTAATTCTGGTCTCTTAAACTGGTCAGTTTAAATTCCAAATTTTTTAGATTTTGAATAAAGCATAAAAAATTATAAAATAAAATAATTCTACAAAAAGTTAAAGTAAGAAAAAACCAAATCGAGAAATCAAATTTGAGGATAAACGATACAGTCGTTGGCCATGATATAGTGATTGTACATGTTAACATAAATGTAGATCTCTGCTATTACTAGAATAAATATAATAGACAGGATCATTTTGACAACGTCGCTTACTGTTTACCTAAAATTTCGTGTTGCTTAATACTGTGAATGTTTAGATCAAAGAAAGGATGTTTTTGTCTGTTTCATCGATTACAAGAAAGCATTCGATAATGTCAAACACGAATTGATGATAAAATACCTACAAGAGTTGGGATTGGATGCCAAGGATATAAGAATTATCGCCAATCTGTATTGGAAGCAGACAGCAACAGTACGTCTATAAGATTTCAACGAAACAGAAGATTGCTCCATTAAAAAAGGAGTAAGGCAGGGCAAGGCAAGTACTGTCTCCAATGCTGTTCAATTTATACGTAGAAAAAGCCTTCAAAGAAGCAGTGGCAGACTCTAATAAGGGTATTAAAGTTAACAGCATATTTATTAATAACATCAGGTATGCCGATGATACAGCCATAGTGGCAGATAACATCGAAGATCTTCAATGCCTTTTAAATGATCTAACTCTTGCAAGTGAAGCTCGGGGTTGAAAATAAATATCAAGAAAACAAAAACAATGATAATAAGTAGAAATGATTACCCCAACGCAAAGATATATGTCTCTGGAGAAGAAATCGAACAGGTCAGGCAATTCAAATACTTGGGTTGTTTGATGAACGAGGGTTGGGATCCCGAGAATGAAATAAAGAGCAGAGTTGAACAAGACAGAAATACTTTTTTGAGGCTTCGTAAGTTTGTGACTGATCGCAAATTGGACTTCAACCTCCGATACATAATGCTTAAGTGTTACGTGTGCCTGTTCTCCTGTACGGAATGGAAGCATGGACGTTAAAGGCCAGTTCCATTAATAAATTTGAAGTGTTTGAAATGTGGTGCCTGCGTCGAATGCTTAGAATTTCATGGACGGACAGGGTCAGAAATGTAGAAGTACTCAGAAGAGCGGGCTTACAGGATGGGCAACTTTTTAGTTATGTAAAAAGTAAGAAGACTGCATACTTGGGGCACATATTACGAGGAGAAAGATACACTTTTCAGCAACTGATACTCGAAGGGAAGATAGAGGGTTGGAGTGGTCTGGGACGTAAAAAAATGTCATGGCTGAGCAATATTCGAAAATAGACAGTTATCCACAGCTATGAAATGCTTCGCAATGCTGCTAAACACAGAATTATTTAATCCTGAATATTTAACATCTCACCTGAAAAGACGATGTACGGTGGACGCCTACGAAGAAATGCACGGCACCTTAAGAAGAAGAAATACTGTGACAATTTTTGTAGTCGCCAGTTTAGTTGTTCCTTAAATTAAAATCTAAGAGTTGTTCATAGGTAAGCACTTCGAATTCTTGTAAGGAGACGATTTTACGCTTATTTTTAATTCATTATAAACTTAACAGTTTTAGATAAAGATATAATTTAACATGAGGTATTTAACTTGTAGCATTTTTAATTTCATTGATTCTTTGAAGTATATTGAAATCCCCTCGTATATGGAATATATTGAAATTTCCTTTAAAAAATAAAACGAAGAATTTTTTCCGTGTTTGTTAGTTCGTATCTTTCAAGTTAAAATACGCAAAAGTGTTTTCAATAATTGTATTTGCATTGCTGGATGTTAATAAAACCATTTCAGAGTTGTTTATTATTTTAAAGATATTTACTTTGGCAATTTCTTTTAATATTTTATTCAAAGTCGTCTTATAATTGTTATACGTCGCAAAAGGATATCTACGTCGTTTCGTTTGTGTTTTGGTAATTTCAGCGATTTGTTTGTTTTTAATTTATATGAACGAATTTTTAAATTCGTCATTCATACTTGGGTCGTTGTAGTGTCATGTAAGGATCTAAATTCTTACTTGGGTCGTTGTAGGCTCAGGTATAGATCCAAATTCATCGTCGAATTTGTAGTTTTCTGTTTTTGGCTCCTTTTGGGGAAATAAGTAGCACTAGTGGTGGATTTTATATATTATGAAGTGACCGGCATTAATTTGCCAAAATTAGAGGAGTTTTCGCTCGATATTTTAAGATATTTGAAAAGTCTAGTTCCTGTTGAAAAGTTGAACAAGTTTAGTTTCTGTTTTTTTTTTAATTTTCGTTTTTCCAAGTGTGCTAGTTCCAGCCCCAATGGATAAAGCTTTTCGCTGATGATGTCCGGATAGATACTCCAGAGATGTAACAAGTTTTTATTTTCGTTAAGTGGAAATATGTGAATCCAGGTAACTGTTTATTGTTTGTTTAATTTCAAAGTAAAGACAGATATTTTTTTAGAACAATAATTGCTTTCGTTAAAATTTAGAAATTGTAACATTTAAAAATTGTAATACGGTAACATTTGTAAGTTTTATGTAGTATCTCCAACTCCTGGAGTTTGTAAGCGGATGACACACGTAAGTTTTTTGTATTCTTGTATTTCTCCATGTTGTAACTGTTTGTGGTGACACAAAATAAAATGTTAAATTTTGTTTTCTTAATATTTTGTTTAGTTTTTTTTAACTAACCCTTTTTTAAGTTCTATTTGAAAGAGATATGTTTTTGATGTTTTATAATTATTTTCCTAGTTACAACTACTGGTTTCCTACAACTACTGGTTGTAATAGGTATAATTAGGCACCTCAAGTGGCGCCCTATATTAAATTCCTTGAGGTGTTTCCTGTTTATTTTTATATTGTTTATCCCAAGAGATTAATGACCCCTTTATTTCATTTTTTGTAGTTGTCCCAATCCAACCCCCTTGTCTTTTACTTATCCACGACTTCAGCGCTCCTACCAAACTCTGAGTGCCGTTTGCACAAAAAGCGATTATTTTGCTTGCCTTATTTCCACCCCTTTAGTTTCAGTCCCCAATTTTATACCCCATAATCTTACCCCATGTGGTAGGCAAAATAGTTTCGTTACAAACTAAGGTTGTAACTGACCAAATTTTGGGCCTCAACCATTTTTAGTTAACAATAAATTAAATGTTTATTAAATGTTGTGTTACATTTCTAAAATGAATTTTCAGATATAATTTGTTTTTCATAAAAATGAGCATTGTAAGTGAGATTATTATTATTGTTGACTTCTACATAATATTTTAAGTGTAAACTGTCATTAGCAGTATGTTCTTCTTTTTCTTCCCCTTTATAAGCAATTCTGCTTGTTTATTGGCGGATTAATACCTCTATAGGAGGTTGTCACTTCATCTTTTGCGCGTTCGTCGGATACTTCTTCTGCCGATTGGTGACTTATCTCTTGCTATTATGACGACACGGGTATCCTCCATTCTACTTATGTATTTATTCCATTCTTTTTTCTATTTTGTGTCCACTCATTTATATACTGTACATTAAATTGTTTTTAATATTTTCACTTTTTCTTCGACCTCCCAGCGTATTTCCTGTAATTCTTCTTAGTACTCTCATCTCTGTCGTTTCCAGTAGCCTTTGCGTTGTGGCTGTATCGGGTCTTGTTTCTGAGGCATATGTCAATATTGGTCCTACACTGGCTTCATCAATTCTTGATTGTGTCTCCGTGTTAATGTGTCTGTTTCGCCATATAAGTGCGCCAAATAGCCTGCCAGTCTATTTGCTTTTTGTACTTCATCTCTCAATATTTTTTTCAGGCCTCCACACTGGATAGTGTAATTCCTAGGTATATTATTTCTATTTTACATCTGGTTCGTTATTTTCTTACTAACATTATTTTAGATTTCTGAGATGAGATTGTCATATTAAATTATTTTGCTCTTATGTCAAATTTGTGGACCAGTATTTGTAGACTATCTTCATCTTCGGCCGTAAGTTAATTACTATATTTTAACGTGGCCAATCACTATCGCAATGCTTTTTTTAGTTACAACATGCTAATGATCCCTGCAGGAGTTTTTTACCGAAAAAAAAATATAAAGAACATATACTAAAGGCTACAGAGTCTAATAAAAATGGTACGAGTTAAAGAGAAGCTTGAAGTTATATAATATTCCTCAAGCAACATTTCAGTTTCGGTCAAGTGTCAGATTTAATATTAAAGTTTATACTGGACCTAACCCAGTATTAACTCTAGAAGAAAAATCAGTTCTAGAAAGGTGGGTTTTGACCTCATTTTTCAACCTCAACCTCAATGTTTCCTTGACATAGCTCCTAGAGAGAATCGATTTAAAGATACCTCCAAAAGAAATAATAGCAACTGTCTTAGTTGTAGCCGAAACAGGCATATAAGAAACTGGTCTTATATTAAGGAAGTTTATTTAAAATAAAAATAATTCTTTGAGGAGCACCATAAACATTTCTTGCTCCTTTTGGTACAAGAAATGCAACAACATTCAAAAAACAACATCAAAGTGATGTTTACATGATCAACTTCTGGTTTTGTAACCCCAACTATGATTATCTATATACCTGACACTTGCGGAATTTGATGGTATTTTGGGCCTTACTTAGGCAAAAATATCATTAAGCTTCCAATAGCCTTGTTCGTTGATGGTCACATGGTCAGAGCACACATTTAACCTAAGGAGTAAGTTAAATTATGCACAAGTTTACAAATAATTCTAATTGCTCTATATCCTAACTCGGTACAAATTATTCAACTTACAGATGTGGCCATCTTTAAGCCCTTAAAAAAAGGATGGGAAAGTGCTGTATTAAAGTTTCGGTAACAAATGACGATTTTGTTGCAGTTTTAAAAACAGTTGTGACTATAAAACCAGAAAATATTAGAAATGATTTTCATACCTGTGGACTTTTCCATTGGAATGTATCCGCGATTGATTATTTCAAATGCACTGGTAAGAAAAAAAAATAAAGATACGAAAATCAGTCAAATTCTAGTCGAAACAATTCAAAAGTTGAAGAGGAAAAAAATGAAAAGACTTTGTTAAAAAAGAAAGACATAATTTAGATTTTTTGTCCTTGTTGTATATTTATAAAGAATTTTTTAAAGCAAGTCTACTTATAAATACTGATTAACTGGAAGATATAGGAAAACGAAAAGATACAAATCAACAGGGAGGAACGGATCAACTCCATGGGAGGATCCAATCTAATATGAAATCTATTATTCAAAATTAAATCTTGAAATCCGAAATTTAGAAGAACAAAAAAATTGGGTTCTTATGAAGCACATTTCGAAAACTATCGTAAATAAGTAAATTATTGGTATTGGAAATATGCCTATTGTAATAAAAGAAAATAGTAGCTTAGGCAACCAAATGTCTAGTACTTCATCGTTCACCCATGAACACACCTTATTAAATAAATCATTTTCATCAATAAGCGATTATGTTATTTGGCCGAAAGCTCCTGAAAGAAAAAAAGAGAAACGGAGAATCTACCATTTGTACTGACTTATTCCATTAGAAAGAAGATAATTAAAAAAATAACTATAAAAAAACTGTTTAACTTGTTTTTAAAAATAATAAAGAACCAGTAGCGTTACAAGCAGAGCTGGTGGTATAGATAACAATATTCTCAATATGAAATTTTGTCTAAATGGTAGTCTTAATAGAACTAATTATTCCTAGAATACTTAAACATTACAAATTTTATTACAAAATATTCTACAAAATAAACTGGGTATCGGAAATAAATGAAGATGATCCAGACAGGCCACTACAGGGTTGTGAAATTATTACAGAGAAATAAATAGTCCTATAAACTGCTTATTTGAAATTTGTTTTTTAGATGAATGTTCTTTTTTCACAATGGTGTAGTAATTTAAAGCAATTTCCGGTATTAGACTGATGGCACAACAGCGGTCACAATAGCGGTCACAACAGCGGTCACAACAGGCATTGCAATTAAAAGTACGGACAGGAATTTATGGGAATACTACCCTTATTAAAACAAAATTTTACCAGAAAAACTTATCTAGAATTATTACAAAGCAAAATGTATCTCATTTTGATAGATATAATCTAAAATGGTAACAGGTACTCAGAAGATGGCTTGCAATGGCCAGCAAGATCCTCCGATTTACCTCCCTTGAACTTCCCATTATAGGGTTATTTATAAAGCAGGATTTATATTGCCGTTCCTACTTCATTGGAAAAACTAAATAGACGGATAGTGTAGCGTGTACTCTAGAAATTTTAGAAATGCTTTAATATGTTCACTGTACTTTCGAACAGCGAGTTAATACTTGAATGTATGTTGCTGAATATGATTTAAACATTTATTAAAAAAATATTGCCGATGAGTAAACTGTTGTAAAAAGCAAAACTAAAATTATAAATTTATTAATTTAAAATTTAATTCTTTTGCAAAAAATTAAAGGTATAATTAACTGGTTTAAGAAACCAGTTCACCGAAGGTTTTTGCTTGAATGAAGAGATGTGTTGTGGAATGCAATTTTAATATATCCCATGCCTATCTTTCGATTTATTCTCGTCTTACTACTTTTTATCGTCTGTTTTGCCTTGTAATTTATAGAAGGCATAAATTAAAGCAAAAATTTGAAGTTTGGTTTTGTCAACCAAGAAATCTTCCCATTTCTACTTTTATGTTTTATTTTCAGATGTCGGTATTGCAGCATATTTATATGAAAGCTATTTAATTATTGCTTTTTTTAATGAAAAATATTTGATTTTACTTTTAGAGCATCTTTACAAGTCGCTCTGATGAATCCTGGTAGGATGAAATATACTATACGTCAAATCCAATCTTAACTGTCTTGTCTTTTAATTTTTCTCATTTACCTTTTATACATTTAACAAAGTTTAATATTAGTGTTGCAAATTTCCTTTTACTATTATTTTTGACGTTATGGAAAAAATAAAGTCAACGTTAGCCAAACATACAACTTTTATAAAAATAGGGTTAACTAAAAAAAAGTCATAAAGACAGGAATTTTTTCTCGAAAAACCTATCTTATAATGTGCCATACATCAAATTAAGGGTCTGTGGTACTAGAAGTGAGTGGATTGACAAATGGTATATATCAAAATGGTATATATATCCTTTAGAAATAGAGGACGACCACCAACAAGATGGACGGATGACCTGAAACGGACACATCAAAATTGGATGCAGGCGGCTCAGGACAGAAATTTGTGGGATGAACTACGGGAGGCCTATGTTCAGCAGTGGACGAGTATGGGCTGAATGATGATGATATATCAAAATCGTTAAGAGATGTCCAATTTTGAATTCAAATTGACCTGTTTCAGCATTTTCACAAAATCCAACAAATATAATTAAATATAAAACATATTTTTATTGAAACACTTAGCAAGAAGAATTTCTGAATAAATTCTCTGGTAGCTGATAAATGCAGCACTAACCTTTTATATTTTTTCCATAGCCGCCTTTATTAACATCTACCTACCAGACTTCTCTTATCTAATGTAACAAATGTCTAGATTCTACCTACATGGCAGTACTACCAATCTTGGCACCTCGTCTTCACACACTCCTTTTTCAGTAAAGCTCTATGTCAATCTCTTACCTACCATCTTCTACGTGTTCACTCGGACGTGGCTAGTCAACCATATTTTACTGCTAACTTAAAGGACGAAATGTCAGTACTTATTAAATAGCGAATTTAACAAAAGTTTATGGTTAAACGTCAATGTTAAATAAGTATGTTTAAAGAATGTGATTTATTTCTTAATATAGTTAATATTTCTGCTAAATTTGTCGAATAAAAACATATAACCATTATCAATATTGTTTCCATTAAGCAACAGTAATATTTAAAAGGTATATTGGATATTAATTGTCATCCAGAATAGAAATTGTAATAGTATTCTAACAATTTAAGAATATAATGGTTAATCATAACAAAACCTCTTAAAATCATACGAACAAGCTGAATTTTGCTGAGAATTTTGGGACTTAAAAATATGCAAAAAAGTTTATCACTTCTACCCTTCCTCCCCCGGCTTTACACTAAAACTACCTTCGCAGAGAGGAAAATCGATTTATTAAGAACTTGCATGCCGTCGAAAAAAATTTTTTTAATATAAAATATAGGTGAGACAATTTTAAACAAACATTTTTATTAGCACTTTTTTCGTAGAATGAACCGTTTTCTCAAAAACAACGGATGAAGCGACTGACGATGTTAAAAGTCAGTTAAGTGCGCGAAATTAATTTTAAATAAAAATTTTATCAATTGAACTGTAAAAATCCGATATCTTTTAATCAAAGTGTTCCATAGACACAAATCAAAATGCTTTTTAAATAAGAAGAGTGCAGCTTTTGTATGCAATCTTTGTATTCTGCCGGAAATAAAGTCAGTTTCTTTAAACCTGAATAATAAATAACCCTTGTGCGATTCTTGCCATTTTTTAATAATTCTTATGAGTTTAATAAAATTTATTTATTCCGTTGACGAATTTTCAATTTTAAGTTTGAAAACAAAATTTTAGGAAGTTGAAAAAGGCCTAAAAAACATAAACTTTAAACTTTCACATTACAATCCATCGCATGTCCCGAAAAATACTCCAACGAAGACAATATTTGGTGGAATTTGTAGCCGAACCTGTGTATTTTTAAAAAACGTACTTGCGCAATCAAAAAGAATCATTTATAAAAATTTTAGCTCGTTTGTAATGTGATTTAAATTTAGCGTTTTTAAGCATATTTCGAATACCTCACATTTGTTGCCAAAACTTAAACCTAATTTTTATGCTATAGGTTTTAAAGATTAAACTATAATTATTAAAATTTCACAGTGACCGGTAAATGAAAGTGATTAATTTTATTGATCACACAAGAATCATAAAAAATAGCAAGAATTACATAACCTTTATTTATTTAACACCTTTATAAAACTGACTCTATTTGCATTAAAATAACATATGAAAGCTACTCTCTGTAACTTTACAATACAACTTTTTCTTTGTTAATATTATACTTTGATCAAAAGATATCGTATTTTGTCCATCAAGTTGATACATATTTTATTTAAAAGTTGGCGCGCTTAACTGACAATCAAAACCGCCGGCCGCTTCAAGCATTTTTTATTACGGAACGATTTATTTTACACAACATTTTGTTCTATACTATCTTTAGCTATATTTTTATTTAATTTTTTTTTTATACGGTGTACACATTCTTCGTAAATCATTTTTTTCCGTTTTCCCCCACCCTACAAGAAGGAGTTTTAGGAGCAAGCGCGAGGTTAAAAGTAGTAAACTTTGTTGCATTTTTCTTAAGGTCTTAAAATTAAAATTCTCAACAGAATTCAGCTAGTTCGTATGATTTTTAGAGGTTAAGTAACATTTTGGTCTCTGACGACGGTAGAATTATAATAAATTTTTAGGAAAATAGACGAAGCTGCTTAACTATTAAGAAATCACTAACCTTTTTTCGTTGTTTAATATACAATAATATACCAGTTATAAAGTAGAAGGTCAGTTTTTTTTACGTATACCGAAAAGCAAAAAATAAATTTTAAAAACTTGTAGCCGTTTATTTAGAAAGATGACTTCGTAGTTAAGTGCATGGATCGAACCATGTGATTGCCTTAAAAAAAATCAAAAAATTTGACTGAAATTATTTACACTGACAGTATTTTTTTAAATGAAATGTATGTTTTACTGCTTTAAATATGTTAGTTGGTTAACCCGTATTTTATCTGGGCTATGGTAAAAGTGTGCAGTAAATTACTTTGGCTGATTTAGGATTAAGATATTGTAAAATAGACGAGTCGTTTATCGTTTTTGCAAAACAAACGAGCTCACGAGATTGCCTGGATAAAAAGAAGAATCATAACACCATTTCAAAATCAGTTTATTAGGCTTTGTGCTATAAGATAACGTTTTGTCACAATAAGACAAATACCAATACCAAGTGGCAGATTTTGATAATATTAAAGCTAGTACAAACACTATAAAAAGGCGTCTCGATGAATTAGATTTGTATGTATGAAAATTACCCAGAGCACCAGCTTTTAACAGAAATCATCCTGGAAGTAGATTGCAATTTGCCAGAGAACGTTTTGAATGGATTGTTCATGACTAGGAGCAGGTAGTTTGCACGTATGAATAGAGGTACTGCTTATATGTCTCAGATAGACGTATAAGATTTATTCAACGGCCAAGAAAATTTTATATACAATGTAACATTTAAACAATTGCTTTATGCAATGGAGAATCTGTAATGGTTTGTGGAGAAACATTTCTTGCAGTGCGGACGAAACTTGTTGCTGTACGAAGAGGTCCCTTATAACTAAAAGATTATGTTACAAACATTTTATCTAGCCATGTAGTTTCCTTTGATTTTTACATAGAAAACAATTCTCATTAGGTAACACTAAAAATAGATAATGCATGATAACGTACAACCACAACCACATGTTGCACTTATGGCCCGTGATTATTTGGACAACGTTCGTACACAAACCATGAACTGGCTACCTGTAGCCATGATCTAAATTTCATAGAGAATTTGTGGGGTGTTATTGGTCATCAACTTAGCATTCTACAAACCTCACCTGTCTCTTTTGACACAATAGAATTTCTGGTGAGAGAAGTTTAAAACACAATGTTAATCAAAACCAAATACGATGCTTGTAAATGCAAATATGTATAGTCGCTGTGTTGAAGTAATTAGAAACAGAGGCCGAAATCCTGGGTATTGAATGCTTTTAAGAGAAGAAACTGGTAACATTAAGTAAATGTTTCCTTTGGTTTTAGTTGTTTTAAATATCAATTAAAATTTACGTCCATAAAAACTTGTTGACAATGAAGGTAATTTGCAGTATTAATAAGATGTAGTGTGTGTTTCTAATTAATTCCACAGGGTATTCCCCCATATACAGATAAAAGATGGACAATAACTGATCTCCAGCATGAAAAAAAAAATCGAAATTCCATTAACGGTTCCGAAGAAAAATACTTCAAACTTATGATACATGTTATGATGGTGTGTTAATTCTGGAGAGTAGTGTATGTTCCGCTATAATCACAACATTCCGCCATTAGCCACTCCCTGTCAATGACGGCACGCATGGTCGAAAGTGAAAAACTAGTTGTTTCCTTCATAGAAGTAACTTCAATTGTTTATGTCAGATGTTTATGGTTAAATGACGGCTATTTTCGTTTTTGTTCTCAGATCAATGGGTCTTTGATGAGATATAAACCGACTTTTTTAGAAATCTTTAACAAATTGATTTTAATCTCACAGAATGATCGTTAAATACATCACGGTTAAATAAATTTTAAAAATACGTAGCTTCTTGGTAAACACAAGTAGACAGACAGTACCGTAAAAAGTGGCGATATGTGATATTCTAGAAAATAATAATATTAGCGGTCAACGTGAGTCTAGTACAAGAGTAAGATTACATACACAAGCGGATAGAATATTTAACAAAGAGGTTACATCAATTGAATAAAACTAGACAATTAAATTTTTTTGATTACCTACACTCGTTAAAGATATCATAATTCAATTTTTATAAATATTTTTTTTTGTCATCAAATTTTTTTTAATTTTTCATGCACAATGCAAAATTGCATAAATCTTTGTATGAAATACAGACGTCTATGTATTTAATGAAATATACATCTGTATACCTTTCCGCGTCCGCTATATGTACATCCTACACTTCTACAGTATGTAGTCTGCTCCTTTGCAGTCTGGGTTATGTAGTTATTGTAGTTGCTCTTCTTGACTCCTTTGTTGGCGGCTATTTTCCATAAAAGTACTTTACGTCTGTATCTGGGCACAATATGAGTAGATGTCATCATTAAGACGATATTACTAAAATTCATTTGTAATTTTGCTAATCACATTTTTTTCAGTCTACAATATTCCATTCTAGCCTTGGCATTCTAGCCATGTTCAAGTAGGACTTCTATAGCTGCTATTAAAAATGTCCCTCATCATCCCTTTAAGTCAAAATCAAGCTAGTCTTTTCATCTTGTGTAATTTTGTAAATTGTAGATTTTTGTTTTATCTTTGTTAATCATGTCACTAATTTATATGTTATTGTTGGTTTTACCACCATATTATAAATGCAATATAAGATATCTGCTTTTTAAGTCCACGTTTATCCACCAGTGCCTCTACCTTTTTTTTTTTTTTTTTTTTGGGAGGTGAGAATCTTCAAAAGACCGTCAGGGAAGGTGTCCCTGGTGTGTCGGATTCAGTCCGTCTCGCTGTACCGCGTGTCGAGACCGCCTACCGACTAAACTCACCTCCTCTTCCTCCAGCCGGCGGGTCTGGAACCGCTCTTAGCGAGCATGTCTGACCCGTCGACCTTACTCATAGCTCCCCCTAACACCCCCGGCGTGAATTCCATGGGTTGGTCAGCTTCACGGACGCCTCCCCCGCACAGCGAAGTGACCGAAGACGGGAAAGAGGGCGGTCGGGACGCTTCCCAACCCATGATGGAACCAACCCTAAGATGTCAGTCGGCAGTTACGAATAACTCCAGTCGTTCATACCTTCATCTATTCACTCTTTCTCATCCACCCCTTATTCTATACTTAGTCTCATTCAACTCCAGCCATTCCTTACTTTCATCTAGACACACCTACTCATCCATCTATTCATTCTAACATTTAGATGGGGCAGTCTGTGTAAGGTCGGATGTAAAAGGTCCTTCCCTGCTGACTGTCTCCAGACGAAACACGACATAGTTTAAAGTAATAGAGAAAGAACTTAAAAAAGAAATAGAAAGAGAGAAAGAGGAGGAAGGATGAAATGAAAGATAGAAAAGAAGCCAAAGAAAGAAGAAGGAAAAGATAGAAAACATTAACAGGAAAAGGAAATTGAAAGTGAAATAGTTCAGCAAACAATAACGTATAAATAAAATCAGATCAAGAATAAAACAACGATAAAGTAAATAAATATATAAAACTATGATAAAATAAATAAATAAGTAAAACCGTGTAAAAACAAAATAGGATAAGTTAAAATTTGACAGTCAGTGTGGTTTGGGTGTATATGGTCCTCCCCCCACTGACTGTCTTTTACGACACAAGACACGTTAAAAGATCAATATACGGTTATCCTGTCTGCAGTCGCCTCTCTTTTTCTTCTTTATGCTTTATTGTCTTTGTGACAAAAGCAATGATCAGGTCGAAGTCATGCTTGCTGTCGATAGCTTTATCAATTAGCTCGCGAGGCTCGCCTAGGGGGGATCCTAGGCCCAGCTGCAGTTCGGTGCGTCCAACGTGATATGCGGGGCATACGAACACGACATGCTGCGCGTCATCCACCACTCCGCACTCAGGACAAAGATCGTTCTCGGTATTTCCTATACGATGGGTGTATTTCCTGAACGATCCATGCCCTGTCAAAAACTGTGTGAAGTAATAGTTGACGCGCCGATGTCGACACCCGTACCACCTCACTGCATCCGGGATCAGGGATCTCGTCCAGTCAGCCTTCCCGACTTCGGCTGCCCATTCCCTCTGCCACGTCTCTAGACTTGTAGCTCTTTCCTGTGGCCCTGAACCTATCGCTCCGTTGCCCCTTTGGTACATTCTGGCTCTCTCCCTGGCCAAGATATGCACCGGTACAGAACCGGCCACCACCTGTAAAGCAATAGTTGACACAGTCCTGTACGCACTGCACACCCTGATCAGGGGTTTCCTCTGAGCCCTAATAAGCATGTCTTTGTACTTTTTCATCCGAAGGACCTCGTGCCACACTGGAGCCCCGTATAGTATTATGGACAGTATTGATTGAAGCAATTGAGCTCAATTAAGTGTTGGGGTCCTTTCTTCCGCCTTCCGACATGCTTCTTGTACATGCTGTCCGAAAGAGAGTCTGTCATCGAAGGTTATACCTAAGTACCTGACTGTCCTTTGGGGTCTTATTTCGGAGTCTTGGTATGCGAAGATTATATCGTTTCTTTTTCGTGGTCCCCTCAAGATTATTGCTTCTGACTTTTCTACTGCTAGTTTTAGGTCGTTCTTCTCTATCCACGCCGCGGTCGTTCTTATCGCATTATTTACCTTATCTTTTATTCCCAATTCGTATCGTCTTCGACCAGTAAAGCTAGATCGTCCGCGTATGCTATCGCTCTCACTCCTCTCTTTTTGTGTATTTCTAGTACCCCGTTGTATAGTATGTTCCAAAGTAAGGGTCCCAGGACTGACCCCTGGGGTACTCCCGCGGTCATTTCTTTCTTTTTCTTCTTGGATATACATACGGATCTTTCCGATAAGTAGTCCTTTATTATGTTGGACATATACTCTGGAGCCCCAGATTCGACGATTCGGTCTACTATGAAGCCCCAGTTTGCTGAATTAAAAGCATTTCTTATGTCCAGCAGAACAAGGACCACCCATCTTTTCTTGCTTGTCTTGGCCGCGTCCCTTATCCAGTTTGCGGCATCGACTGTCGATCTGCCTTTTCGGAATCCGTATTGTTGGTTTGATAGCATTCTCTCATCTTCCAACACGCGCTCCAGCCGCCTCTTGATAAGTCTTTCATAGAACTTACCAAGGCAGTCCAGAAGGCATATTGGCCGATAAGAGGCCGCTGAATCGGGGGGTTTCCCAGGCTTTAGCAGTAGGACCAAGTTCGCTTCCTTTAAGTCTCTGGGAAACTCTTGCTTCTGCAGTAGGTCGTTGTATATTTTTCTGATCAAGCCTGGTTTCTCCGTTGCTAGTACTTTTATTGCCTCTGGTGGCAGCCCGTCAGGGCCGGGAGCTTTCCCTGTCTTTATCTCTTGACCAGCGGTTTTTATTTCCTCTTCCGTGAACTCCTCTACCATTGTTGGAAATATTTTTATAAAATTTTGGGGATCCTTGGTAGGGAAGAGGAGTTCGGCTGATTCCATCCGCTGGTCTACGTCAAGTCTATATGGGGCGATTATCTTAAGCGTCTTCATGGTTATCTTGTACGCATCGCCCCATATATCTTCGTCTAAAGCTTTTATCAGGGTCTGCCACTTTTCTTTTTTCTCTTGTTTTATTTTTTTGTTTAACGTTTTCTTTAGATCTTTATAAATTTCTTTGAGCTCGAGGCTGCCCTGGCTTCTCGTATAATTCCTTCGAGCTCTGAGGCATCTCTCACGTAGACCTTCTATCTCATCCGTCCACCAATAGGGGGCTTTTTTATTATTCTTTTTCTTCACGGTGGCCAACTTTACTGCGCTTTCTAGTGCTCTTCTCAGTTGGCCAAGGTCAGAAATCTCCTTTTCATTGATCTTTCTGACCTCCGACAGGTACGTGCTTTTGTTGAAATAAATTTCCGTGTGTTCTATCGGCCGCCTTATTCCCCCTTTCATCTTTATTTCATATTTTATATACCGGTGGTAGGTGAATAACTGATCGTCAAGGACATCCCATTCGTGCACTCTTCTGGATAGCCCTTCACTCGCGAATGTAATATCGATGTGTGTTTGGCTGGCCCCTCTTACGAAAGTTGGTTTGTTATTGTTTAATACTTGGAGGCCAGCCTGGGCTATCCATTCGTTCCATAATTCCCCCTTTGCGTCGTTTATGGGGGAACCCCACAACCTTGATTTCGCGTTGATGTCTCCGGCGATCAGCACTTCTTTTTCATTCGTGGCGGCGCTCATTATTTCGTCTACAATTTCTTTGTATCTTATCATAGGGATATTTGGGGACATGTAGCATACCAGGAGGCTGAAATCCCTCAACTTGATGAGGATATGATTTCCTCCCCTAACAATACTTCGCACCCCCAAACCCCTATTTCTAAAGAGCACCGCCACGTTTTTCCCGTTATCCTGAACCCAACCACCGGATGAAGTTATCTTTTTGTTTGGTTCCGGGACGATGAGCAAATCTGTTTCTAGCTTGCAGGCTTTTTCGTGGACAAGATCGTGCGCTCGGCGGGCTCTGCCCACGTTAACCTGCAATATCCGTATACCAGGTTGATCTTTGAGGGCCACTTTGGTTCAGTTCCCAGAGGTCATTTCTGCATCGGATTCACGTATTTTTAGAACGTTAAAAACCATAAAAACTAAAATGAATAAATTAATTAATATAAATAAAATAGATAAATACGGTATATGGATAAAATATGTATAAATAAAAACATTCAATAAATAAAAATAGTTTAGTAAAATTGGAATAATAAAAATAAATAAGATAAACTTCATAGATATAAAATAAACACCAAGGTGGGCTGTATATGGGCCCACCTTCATTTTCCAAAAAGTCTATTTTATATTTTTTTGGCGTATTTTATGAGTTCCCCTCTCTTCTCCTGCCGTATACAAGGGCTCGGTAGGACGGACAAGCCATCCTGTCCATCCTATGCCCTTCTTCTTTGCACACCGAGCAGTACGGTTTGCTGGTGCAGTTTGTGACCGTATGCCCCGTTTTTAAACAATTATAGCAGCACGACGCCCTGCTCTCTTCTTTACATTCGTATGTGTTGTGCCCGAACTTTAGGCACTTATAGCATCTAATTGGGTTGTGTCTCTCCATTATTGGACACCCAACCCATCCTATTTTTATTTTTTGTATTTGTTGACTCTTAGGGCCTTAACTTCTATTTCTCCCTCCGCGACGCCTGTATAGCTCTTTATTGCTTTTTTTAAACTTTCTTCACTCACCCCAGGGTCCAAACTCGTAATCGTGAAGAAAGTCTCCTTTCTTCGGATTGCCGTGTCCATCCCGTTCATTTTGCTGTTCAGTTCGGCCCTCAACTTCGCCGCAGCCCCTCTCCCATTTAATTTTACAAGTAGATCTCCCCCATTTGTTCTTTTTAGCTTGTCCACTTGTACCCCGATCTTTCCAATGTCGATTTTCTCTTTCATTTCGCTAAGAACTTCGTTGTATTTCTTTCCTTCCATCTTTATGAGTAGGGCTTCCTCTTGTTCCACTCTCCTCTCTGCACCGAATTCCTTCCCTCTTACTAAAATCTCCCAGGATATACTATCTCTATGCCCTACATATTCGAGAGCTTTCCTTATCGTTTCCTTATTTAGGTCGTTTGCGACTACAACCCGCATGACCTCTGGGATTTCGTTCGTTTCTTTCCTTATGTCCTTTATAGCCTTTTCTGCCATGTCGTATGCATCTTCCCCCCGCTCTTTGTCTAATCTGGCAACGAAAGTATACCATATTGTTTTTTTGTTTGCTTTTCTTCTAGTGTTCTCTAGGTAATTTATTTCTCCCTCTTCTATTTCTTCTAGCATCTCCGCTAGGTCCTCTCCTACATCTTTAATGATGTTTTCCACACCTTTATCTTTCGCTTCCTTTTTTGTAAATATTATACAGTTCTTTTTTTCTACTGTTTCTAGTAGCCCCGCTTGTTCCCACTTTGTCTTTAATACTTTCTCTTCCCATTTACTGTCGCATATACTCATAAATGTTTTTTCCCTTTTCCCATGTTTAATACCCTTTTGATTTTTTCTTGTTCTTGTTTCTGTTTCTCCTGCTCCTCTTTTAGTTTACAATGGTCACATTTTAATTCGTTTTTGGTTTTTTCGGTTATCCTATTATCATCCCTTTTGTTGTTTGTAGATTTTATAATTCCGATCAATTTTTTTAAATCGGTGTCCACCTCCAGCTTTTTTCCCTGTTCGCTAAATGTGTTAAATATTTCTTCGAGTTTTGTACTTAATTCCTCTAATTTCCTGTTTATTTTTTCTTGTTTTGTTTTATTTGGAAACCTTATGCTCTCCTCCAGCCTTTCCCTCTTGAGGTCATTTATCCTCTCCATGCTTTCGGCTTTTCTTTTCTTTATGTTTATCGTCTCCACCTCCTCTTCTTCGTCTAACAGGATATTAGTCAGCGCACTCCCCTCGATATTCTGCCAAATATCTTTAATTTTTTCAACTTTTTCCTGTGGTTGTTCTTCCCCTATCTCTTTCTCATCGTTCTCACTATCTTCTGTAATTTCGTCTTCTACTAATGTCGACTGCTTTGCAACAGTCGACCTATTCAGTTTTTGTTGTTGCTTATGTCTTCTTACCAATTCCCTCTCAAAACTATTCATCATCTCTCCTTCTAATTCTATTTTCAAGTCGTCATGCGACTGTTCCTCCCTACTCTTTTTTTCAAATTCCTTTGCATTTTCCATATTGTCTTGCCGATGGTCGTCATTCTTCATCCCCGTCTGTTTTAAATTTTTTATTTTACTCATAAATGGTCCCACGAGTCGGGACGTGCTATACGTCTGGCGCGGCAGTGCGCCCTTACCGCGCTAAGGCTTCGATACTTCGAGAGGTCGCCAGGTATCCCGAAGGGATCGTTTTTGATGCTCTAACCCTCGCATCTCTCATATCTTTGGCACGATGCCTTCCACCGTAATAGTGGGGATTTTTTATCGAAGTTTACTCCTCTAGGCTTTTTTCACGGTTGCCTCCGGACGCAGTGGCAGTCTGTTTGAGCAGTCTGCTTGGAATTTCCACATAACTGCTGCCTCCCCTGTTACGTGGGAATTGAAACGGGACGTGTAATGGAAAAGGTGACCGGTGGGGTAAACGTGTCTGCTACTCATATGAAATGTGGTGGGAGAATTTTTTTTTTTCAAAAGACAAAACTAACCACCAAAAAAACTAAAAAAATAAGATAGCATGAACCAACCTTTAAACCACTAATAGTGACCTATGCTAATGTCAAATATATATATATATATATATATATATATATATATATATATATATATATATATATATATATATATATATATGTATATATATATATATATATATATATATATATATATATATATATATATATATATATATATATATATATATATATATATATTGTACCGTTTTTAAATAAAACGAGCGGTTCGAATTTATATAAATATATTTATTTATAACTTTACAGTTCGGTATTCTCTTATCAACTAACTAACTCCGAAGATCGTTACATATATATACTAAAGTTACTATTTTCTAGAAAGTTCCCACCTCTAGACTGATCTTTCTCGAAATATCCAGTCGCTTTCGAGATGCCGCCGCATGGAAGCATGAGGTGCTTTTTCGGTATGCAACGGTTATACGTGCCTAGTTAAATGCACGTTCGTAACACTGCTCCCCTCTTAGATCTAAGCGTCCCGATCAGCAACTCTATATGTAGGCCCAGGATGGCGGAATCTACAGGACTCTCCAGCTCTGCATGAACCCCTCAGAAAGAAATAACAGTCTACTGTCTTTGAAGGACACGATCTCTTTGGATTAGTGCAACACACGGTAATTCTTACAGCGGTTTCTCGGAAGATCACTTCTAGCATGCTTCTGACAATCTTCCAATCCAGATTATCTAGTGCATGGCCTATCTTGGGTAAGGCCAAATTCTTAATGTCGTAATTGCAGACGATTTTCTTCAAATTAGTTAGAGCACACCATATATTCTCGTAGGTTGCCCTGTCTGTATACGACTTCCTGGTCACCATATACAGCAAAGATCGAGAACCATCTTCTAATCTCAGTACTCTTCCAACTTTAGGCTGCTGGTTTTTTAACTCGTCCAAACGACCGAACTTCTTATAAAATACGGATGAGATTCCTTTAGTCATCTCAAGATCTTGGGCAACACAGTGGGCTAGAGTGACGTTATGCGGAACACTAAAAAGATCCTGCTGAACTTCTGTCGTCACGCCGAATCTAGCACTCTTTCTCTCTGCGTAATTTGACATAAATTCATTAAAGCTTGGTCGCCGGTCATCTTCGATCTCATGTTGAAGGATTCGTGCTTCTTCTGTTTCATTTGAGCCAGCATAAGGTGCAAGCCGATTTATGTGAACTACTTTTGGTTTACCTTTCGGTAACTTTTTAATTCGGTATATTACGTCATTTATTCTCTTTTTAATTTCATACGGACCCTCCCATTGTCTTTGCAGTTTAGGAGACAAGCCACGACGACGTTGTGGATTATAAAGCCAAACAAGATCACCTACTTTATAGCTTTCATTCTTGCATCGAGAATCATATTGATCTTTCATTCTGTCACTGGCTAACTGGATGTGTTGTCGGGCAAGTTCATGAATGTTGTTCATTCTTAACTTCAGGCGGTCGACATAATCTTCGCTTGCAACATGTTCTTCGGAAGGTCTGGAGCCAAACTCTAGGTCGCAGGGCAAACGAACTTCACGACCTAACATCAGGCAGGTTGGAGTCTGGCCTGTAGTTTCATTCACGGCCGAGCGGTATGCCATTAAGAATAAATGAATGTGCTGATCCCAATCTCTTTGATGTTTTGATACAACTTTGGACAGGTGTTTACCCATCGTTCGGTTCATCCTCTCGACCATTCCATCTGATTGAGGATGCAGGGGTGTCGTTCTGGTCTTATTGACACCAATCAATTTACAAACGTTTTGGAAAAGGTTTGACTCGAAGTTTCGCCCTTGGTCGGAGTGGATCTCCAAGGGAACACCAAATCGGCTAAAGAATTCTTTAACAAGTACCTCTGCAACGGTAGCAGCTTCTTGATTTGGTATCGCATAGGCCTCAGTCCATTTCGTAAAATAATCCATGGCTACCAGGATATATTTATTTCCATTATTCGTCTCTGGAAGTGGACCTGCAATGTCGATTGCTACTCTCTCCATAGGACTACCAACATTGTACTGTTTCATGGGTGCCCTCTTTTTACCAACTGGACCATTACTAGTTGCACACAGTTCACATTTCCGGCACCATCTTCTTACATCATCTTTACAGTTCACCCAATAGAACCGTTCTCGAACCTTTTGCAGAGTCTTCGTAATACCAAAGTGTCCACCTGATGCACCGTCATGCAACTGACGCAATACTTCTGACACTTTACTTTTAGGTACAATCAACTGAAGCTTAGTTTCTGTACCATCATCGTTCTCAAAGGTTCTATACAGAAGATCATCTTTCAGCACTAGGCAATTCCATTGGCTCCAGTAACACTTGACTTCGGGACTACATGCACTAATGTCTTGCCAAGAAGGTCTTTCACTTCGACGCACCCAATCCAATACTCTTTTTATACATGGATCATCTGCTTGGGCGTCTTGTAGCTGTTGAGGCTGCCATTGGTCATTAATAACGGTGGTTCGCCTACGGGGCAAAATCGTTCTTCTGATTCAAGACAATGATTACGATTTGCACTGTATGGCCGTCTTGATTGACCATCAGCATTTGCATGACTTTTTCCAGCCCAGTGCTCGATCTGTTCTAGCTTTCTGACTGTTGTATTATTTTCTTGCACTTTGTGGCGAATGTGACCTTTGTTGTTACCATTCCAACATCTGGGTTCACGTTTCTTCGGCATCATGTTACGAACTACTTTCCGTACGATTTCCTCTAGACGTTTATCGTTTCGTTCGTCACTTTCTTCAGAGGTTCGTACTTGATAGCTCCGTGAAACTCGACTAGCTATCTCATGTTCCAAGGCAATGGCGAGCGCTTCATCTAAAACTTTCGGTCTTGCTAGTCGTAAAGCTTTCTGTAGTTCACTGTCTCTCAACCCATTGACGAAGGCATCTACAGCAATTTCTTCCAAAATGTTGTCTGGTACCTCTGGATAGGCCAACAGCGCTATACGAGCAATATCCGCTTCAAATTCTTGCAAACTCTCACTTGCTCGTTGAATTCTACTTCTTATTTGTACTTTGTAGACTTGTTGTAGATGGGCATCTCCGTAACGTTTGTCTAGTCGAGTAAACAAGGTCTGGTAACATTTTTCTTGACCCTTAGGAATCGATCTTAGAATATCTGCAGCATCACCTCGTAAAGCAGCAGTCAAGGAAACAGCCTTTTCTTGTTCTGTCCAATGATTGGCTGTCGCAATAGCTTCAAATTGTCTAAGGTATATGGACCAAGAGGACTTTCCATCAAATGGTGGTAATTTGAATCTCATATTATGTGTCATTTCGTCTCTAGATGATTCTTCTTTCACTACCGGATCTAAAGCTACCGTATTAATTGGTGGTAGCACTTTCGTGTTAGTTATCATGGTCTCTAGCTGTTTGATCTTCTCTTCTACTTTATCGAATGTTTTAGAAATTTCTTCAAATTTCTCATTGTTCTGATTACATATTTCTTTAATAATTTGTGAAGTCTCGTCGTTTTGTCTAGCTACTTCTTTAATAATTTGAGACGTTTCATTGAATCTTTCATCATTTTTTTTGGAAGTTTCTTCAATCATTTGAGACGTTTCATTGAATCTTTTGGAAACAGTCTCGAATTTATCATCATTTTTTTAAAAAGTCTCCTCAATCATTTGCGAGACGTTCTCAAATTTACTATCATTTTGTTTCGAAGATTCTTCAATCATTTGTGAGACATTTTCAAATTTCTCATTTATTTTTGTTAAAACTGTTTCTTCTGATGATTGAAACTGGAATGTCTCTGGGTCATCTCCATTCTTGTTAAGAACATTCTTCAGTCGCTCCTGGAGAATCTTCTTGGACCCGCTGCAGTCTTCATCGCGTTCTTCTAATTGCTCACGCAACTGTTTTACCGAGAGTTGTACTAGCAGCATCTTTGTACAGGCACACACGTACTTTTATAAATGTTCTTTCGTACAAAGGTTACTACCGAACTACGCAGATGTTCCCGACGAACAGTACTTTTCAAAAGTTTTAAAGTCTTTTTCAAAAGTCACTGCTGGATTTATGTTGAAACTTCACACCGGACACCAACTGTACCGTTTTTAAATAAAACGAGCGGTTCGAATTTATATAAATATATTTATTTATAACTTTACAGTTCGGTATTCTCTTATCAACTAACTAACTCCTAAGATCGTTACATATATATACTAAAGTTACTATTTTCTAGAAAGTTCCCACCTCTAGACTGATCTTTCTCGAAATATCCAGCCGCTTTCGAGATGCCGCCGCATGGAAGCATGAGGTGCTTTTTCGGTATGCAACGGTTATACGTGCCTAGTTAAATGCACGTTCGTATATATATATATATATATATATATATATATATATATATATATATATATATATATATATATATATATATATATATAAAACCTATTGTCAAGCCCCAGATGTTGCTTAATCTGTACCCTCAACGATCTATGTATGATCAGCGGTACTGTAGTTGACGCGGTTCGTTACTGGACCAAATATCTGAATTTAAATTAGACGGGAATCCGGAGTAAGAAGATGGAAGTAAGTCAAAGGATCTACTCAAAGGCTTCCCTGTTTATATCACAATAAATTTATTGGTTACATTGGGTAAGTTTTTTATAATACAGCTTGGTAAAGCTTAAGAGTGCTTTGAATATTAGACTAAATCCTTACTATTATTTTATCTTTTTGTTTTTCTTAATCAGCTTTTCCCTTTTCTAGCGTCGCTGTTCCTCTCTTCGTCACCACTTATTTCTGTCCATCGGGTCTTCTTTATCTAAGCCTTCATTTCTCTCTCAAGTCTTCTATCAAACAGTCCTTGCGTCTTCTCTTTAGGTTTCTTCTACCTCTTCTTATATTCATTTTCAACAGCTCTATCCGTTATTTCACATATTTTTTATTTCTACATCTGACATGACTAAACCATTTTAATCTTGAATCTTGTTCTTGAATCTTTTTTGAGACTTTGTGTTACCCAGCATCCACCGCAACATCTTTATTTTAGCTAACTCCATCTTCTTTGCTTGGATATTCTTTACAGGCCACACTTCACCATCGTACACTAACGCAGGTTTCACCATACTCTTGTATATTATATTTCCATTCAGCCCTTTCCTGATTTTTCGATGACAAGGTATCCCGCTCATTGGCTTGCAGTTAAACCAACCAGCCTTTATCATCTAAACAACTTCTCGATCCAGTGTCCTATTTTCCGTTATGTAGAAGCCCAGCTATATAAATTTTCCTACTCGCCTAGATTTTTGCCAAGCAATTCTACGTCCACAATAATTTTTCCTGATTCCGCAAAGAGCATTGACCAAGAAGCCAGCTCCTTTACTTTCTCTGTTAGTGCATTCATAATAAGATTTAATAGAAAGAACTCAGAGAAGAGCCTTGATGCAAACTTTCAGGTCAATTCGACAGCAATCCCTAGTTTGGTGCATGCTCACTCATACATATTATTCACGAGCCTTTCGTACTTCTTAGGAACCTATTTCTCGGTTCATACATTTCCAAAGCTCTTGTCTAGGAACGGTTTTGTAAGCATTCTCGAGAGTTACAAGTATCAAATGTAGCCCTATTTTCTTCTGCCTTAAATTTTTTATTACCTGTCTTAATGCAAGCAAGGCATCCGTTGTCCTCCTTTCTGACATAAACCCAAACTATAGTTCTTACAGTTCTGGATGTCCCCTTCGTTTTTATATAATGATGTCATTATACTTTACGTATTGCGTATCCTTTCTTATTTGTCCTACATTCTTATTAGGGATACCGCATCCTCTCTCTCTTTCTCATCTTGTGTTGTTAATTTAGCAAATTACTAAAGTACTTATATCATATTTGCTTTATTTCAATATCAATTATAAATACTCTTCCATCCGTATTCTTGATACGCTGCACGTGGTTCAAGTTCGTTGCTGACGTTTCCCTTGGTTTAGCAATGCTGTATAACTGTTTTATCACCTCAAAAATATTTAAATCTTCGCACAGCTGTGCAGACGATATTTCCATAGCAGTAGCTATAGCGCGCTTTACTTCTCTCTTTGTCACCTTATATATTGTTTCATTCCTTTTTTTCAGAACTACTATACCTCTTTCATAACCTCTTTCTTCTCTCTAACCTTTATCGCACTTCATCGCTCTACTACCAAGTTTCTTTGTCTCTAGGAGGCCCTTTGCTAGATTTTTTCCTAACAATTTTTCTCTCACTTGCAGCACAACTATACTACTGGCTTTCCATTAGTCACTTACCGTATCTGTTTCCTCAAGCTCTTTCAGCACTCTGCTCTTAAAAACTAATCTATACCCCTTACCTTCCATCACATTACTTTCTGTTGTCCTACCTGCTTTCCTTTTCGCCTCACCTTTATCGCCGTATCCAGTCTTAATGGTCTATGTTGACTAGCTACACACTCTCCCTTTATTAATTTACAGTTCGTAACGTCTTTTAGCTGACTTCTTTTACACCGCACATAATCTATCTAGGTTTGCCTTCCCCTGCTACTATGGGTAACATACTGGTCTTCAGTTTCCATAACGAACGTATTAATGACAGCCAAATCATATGGCACTCCAAAGTTAATCACATTATATTTATATATTTCCTATCATTTTCCATTCTCATCTTCAAACCTTTATGAACTCTTTACATTTCCGTCCTCTTTGTACCAATATGTCCATTTAAATCACCTTTAATAAAATCGTTTTCATCTACAGGAATCTCCAGCATCTCGCAATCTAGGAACCTTCTAAATTCTTTCTTTTCCTATTCGTCACATCCTACCTGTGTGACGTAGACATATACGACGTTCGCATTGGTATTGCCTTTATTCAGTTGAACACTTATTATTCTATCACTCTTTCTGGTTACTCTTATAGGAAAAATACCTACTCAATTTCATATTATATATTAATTTGCATTTATCTTCAAGATCTCTAGACTTCTTACTTTTACGAGTTTCCTACACACAAAGTATATTAATTCTTCTCCTCTGCATAAAATCGGCGAGCTCTCTTACTTTACCTATCAGGCCTCCGAGATTGAAAGATGCAATTTTCAGGTTTTTTGGCCCCTTTCTTCCATGGATTTAAGAACGTTTTTACTGCCGAATGCCCTTTTTGACGCAAATCCTCGTTCTTTATCCTTTATCCGGGCTTGATACCGGCAGTGATAGTTACATAGCTACTCAATTCAAACAGCAACTACCATAGGTGGAGTTATCCTCTATATTATTATTATCCTTACAATGATTTTATAACAGAAAATTTAATGATAACATAAAAACAAAAGTTTTAGGACTTTTGTCATTTTTTAAAAATATCTGTTAATGACTATCCTAATAAAGCACGCAAGTACACTCCTGCGCTGCGGGTGCACTCCTTTGTATTTCAATAATAAAACGCTGTCAAATCACTCATCAGCTACACATTACCATTGATATTTTTCCTAATATGGTAAAAAAATTCTAAAGAATACCCACTTTACATTGAAACTTCTTCAATAATCTCATACAAAGCATCGTAGGCTTTGCATTGTGCTTATAAAAACAAATTATGTACCTAGAATTTAACGCGAATAAATATTGACTTAACTGTCCGCCAGTGTTGTATCTCTTATTAGTTTATATTGTGTGTAAATAAAGGTTAAGCCAACCTACAAATTGATAACCATAACCAGAATATAAGGAATAACTCGAAAAAGAATTAAAAACTTATAATAAATTGTAAATAAATAATACTCTTTATCGTTATTTGCTGTTTACTGAATTTATTCGAAATAAACCACAAGTATATTAAACAATACATGACGTGTTGATTTCCACCACAGAACCAGAAATTTATCCCCAATTCCTCTTATTATTAACCATTCCAAATTAATCATGGTAAAAAACAAACAAAAATCATACTAGACAAAGTAGGTATTTGCCATTACATTTAGTTTACTCCCAATCTATCTATATAAAAGGCTAAGACGACAACTCACACTATTGTTATAATAAGGTAATCACGCCACCTAGGAAAAAGATCTGAACTACCAACATCTGACATTTCAATTATATTTTGCTCTTAAAACGGTACGGTTGATTTATTGCCAATTTATTCTACGAATCGATGATCCAAATATTATTAATCGGGAATTTTACTATGCTAATTATTTTTTCTCAAAATTGCTAAAAATATAGATTACTGTAATTGTAAGGTATGATCAATGAAATCTCATATAAATTTATTATACGTCATTGGGTCTGACAAAAAAAAATAAGTAAAATTAAATAAAATTAAATAAAAGCTTAGGTTCATTCTGCTCATTTTTTGAGCGTTTTGTGGTTAGAATTGTTCGTTGGATCGTGACGTACGATAGTCATTGGAAATAAGAGGGGGTAGCGAATATGTCGAGACAAAAAAATTCACATTGTGGCATTGCCAAGAGGACAATACATCATATCTATGTTGTTATTAGTCTGATTGGAGCGTCTGATCCGTTAAATGAAAGGAACGGATATTACGGAACGGATATTACGTAGAAAAATCAAACAAGACTACTACCAAAATGGCGCTACACAATGTCTTCATTTTTAGTGAATTTAGAGTTATATCACATCATGAGGCACTATGGATAATAATAGTTTAACTAAAAGACACATTTTGATTTGTTGACTTAACGAAGTCCTCTGGCTGAGTATAAAATAAACAACTGAACTAATCCTTACATTCGACATGTCAATTAAAACGGAAGGGAATAACGAATATATTAAGTAAGAAAAAAAACAAGGTTACTACCAAAAGGGCACTATACATGTTAGTTATTATATATTATTATTATTATTTCCCAGATTTAGCCATACGGCTCACACTCCCTCTAAGGGGAAAATTCACTCATCCCAGATACCTACGGTATCAAAAGGATTGAGCTCTGGTGGGACTCTTTCCATGTTATCGAGTCCTAGGTGACTTGGTACGTCGGTGTATCTCCCAAAAATTTTCGCACGCATCTGGACGTCGAAAGTAGCACAGATTTCTGCATGATCTTATATAGATGTTCATTTAGACCCAGCTTTTTTATGTTTTCTGGGAGGTTCTTCGGAATGACTCCAGTGGTAGAAAGAATAATAGGTATCGTCTGGGTACTTTCCATTCTCCATTGTCTCCTTATTTGTATTTCCAGATCTCTGTACTTGGCGATCTTTTCGTTGTACTTAACACGCAGATTATTGTTGTTAGGTATCGCCACATCGATTAGAGTTGTTTGTCTTGTTACTTTATTAACTAGCACGAGATCTGGTCTATTATGTGCTACAGTTTGGTCTGTGAGCACAGTGCGATCCCAGTATAGCTTGTAGTTGTCATTCTCAAGCATACTCTCTGGAACGTATTGATAATATGGGAGATGGTTTGTTTGTAGAAGTCCCAGTTTAATAGCTATCTCTTGATGGAGGATCTTCCCTACTGAGTCATGCCGTTCCTTATATTCAGTTGCAGCAAATGCCTGGCAGCCTCCGGTAAGATGTTGGATCGTTTCTTGGGCTTGGCATCCATATCGGCATTTGTCGTTTTGGATCTGAGGGTCTTTGACAATATATTTCAGGTAATTTTTGGTTGGTATAACCTGATCCTGAATGGCGAGTAATGAACCTTCTGTTTCAGGGAACATCTTTCCTGATGTCAGCCAATAGTTCGACGCTATATTGTCGACATAGTCTTGACTGACCTATATATATATATATATATATATATATATATATATATATATATATATATATATATATATATATATATATATATTTATTATAATTAATAGAGAGAGGGCAGAAAACGATATTATCAAATCGTTTTCGTTCAATTCCGATAAGTGGTCAAGTTTTGAGAGACATTCGGTAAACATTCCGAGTTTAAATTTGATTCTATGAGAGCAAGAGTGAGCTAACCCCAAATATTGAATAATGGCTTTACATAAACCAAGAATATATGCGTTTTTTGAAATTTTATAAAATTAAAATATGATGCCGAAAGGTAGTCATTGTTTACAAATCATAATCACTAATAACAAAGAACTCAAAGATCTTCCAGTATATTTAACAAAAATATAAAAATTTAAGCTTTTTGTGGATTAGATCACTTTTGCATCAGTGTGCCCTTAAAAATTTTAATAGGAATGTGGATTAGCCCTAGAGTACAATACATATATATATATATATATATATATATATATATATATATATATATATATATATATATATATATACATATATATATATATATATATATATATATATATACATATATATATATATACATATATACATATATATATATATATATATACCGGGTGGTGAAACGCCAAACGGTCCATAGGAAATTCAATGGAAAATTCTAAATTGTTAAATTCCTGCTTCCCTAATTATTTTACATCAAAATTCATAGGAAACTATTTGTAAAGAACTAAAATATGTATTAAAAACAAATGTTAAAATTGTTCTACGAATTAAATGTATTCAAAAATTTTGTAAAAATATAATATATTTTTTAGGTCACCCCTTAAAGTCAGGCCACACAAGGTACAAGAATGTGTATGACGTGTTGCGTTTGGTCATATTTATGTTTTTACTATTTGACATTAATTGCATTGTCAATATTTTTAATTTGTGATTAAATCATACACAAATACTAAAATGCATAAGTTTTCACAAATACTACTACTAGTGAACAGTAACTAGTACTTTGTAAACAATAAATTATACTGTTTACAAAGCAATAAAATTGATGAAATGTAATCAGTTCACGAAAAATCGCAATAAGGCAATAGTGCGAGCACTGCCAGATCTTTATTTAACACAAGATATCATAATACACTCCATTTCAATTCCAGGTTATACAACAATCAAATAATTTCTATATAGTTTTACTGTGATCCTTCCTAATAATAATTTATATAATTTATGATAATTTCAACATAAAACTATAACAAATGTTCAAACAATAAGCCATTTTGTACTAAGCAGTATCCCACTCGATTGTATAATTCTCGTCTAACATTAGCCAGAATGCGTGACGTTATTTTGCACACTCTTCAATAATTCGCCTTTTTAAAGTTTAAATATCTGTAAATTTTTGGTCAGAATAGATTTTTGATTTTAAATGCCCCCAGATAAAATAATCGTTTGGAGCTAGATCTCCCGATCTCGGAGGCCACTTAATATTACAGTCAGGTCCAATCAAACAATTATTAAAGCTGTTTTTAAGGAATTCCTTAACCTCCCAGTTATTATGCGCAGGGCAGCCATCCATTTGAAACCAAATTTTTTCTTCATCTGGAACTAATTCTGCAAGTCTATGTAAAATTTCTTCTTGTAGCAAGTCTAAAAACTTTTTTGAATTTAAATTTTCCTCATAGAAAAATGGTCCAATAATATTGTGTCTAAATATTCCTAACCAGACATTTATTTTTCGACGATATTGGGTATGGCTTTCAATAATATTCTCAGGCTTTTTTGTCGATCAAATCCTATAATTTTGAACATTTGGTTCATTATTTAATGTAAATGTACATTCATCACTAAACAAAATGTTTTTTAAAAATTGTCTGTCTGCATTAGCCCTCTCTAACATTTCATAACAAAATTCCGCTCGTCTTTCAGCATCTCCTTCTCTTAGTTCTTGATGACATTGGAATTTATAAGAACGGAATTTATTCCCTTTCAAAATTTTTAAAGCCGTAGAGTTATGAATATTTAACTGATCTGCAATGGTCCGAGAACTTATTCTAGGATTTTCTACAACTGCTGTTAATACATTTATTTCATTTTGATTTTCTAAATTTTTTGGTACTTCAGCAATATTGTTTGTACAGGTACAATTAGAAATCACGGTCCCAGTATTTTCAAACTTTTCTAAAATCCTTAGAATTGTTGAGTGACTTGGAATTGGTCTATTGGGATATCTTACGCTAAATAAAGAACTGACAATTCGCGCACTATTGCCAGAATAAAACATTTTTATTATTGCTACTTTCTCCTCGACTGAATATATTTTTTAATAAACTATGTTGTTTTTTAAACAATAAATCACTAAATTAAAATTTTGGCAATTCAAATAATGTCAAATATTAGAAACATAAATACGACCAAACGCAACATCTCATACACATTCTTGTACCTTATGTGGTCTGACTTTAAGGGGTGGGCCTAAAAAATGTTTTATATTTTTACAAAATTTTGGGATACATTTAATTCGTAGAACGATTTTAACATTTGTTTTTAATACATATTTTAGTTCTTTACAAATAGTTTCCTATGAATTTTGTTGTAAAATAATTAGGGAAGCAGGAATTCAACAACTTAGAATTTCCCATTGAATTTCCTATTGACCGTTTGACGATTCACCACCCTGTATATATATATATATATATATATATATATATATATATATATATATATATATATATATATATATATATATATATATATCGGTTTTAGAACGTCTTTCGACGTTGTCCGATGCTTAACTTCCACGTCCTTCTATCATCCCATTGACCGTCTCTAAGATCTCTTGTACTCATTGCTTTAGTTACCCCTTCTTTCCATGTCTTCTTGGGTCTTCCTCGTTTTTTGCGGTTTGGTGGTACCCACTGCATAATCTTCTTGGGTAGTCTTGTGTCTTCCATTCTTTGAACATGACCATACCAAATCAACTGTTTCCTCTCAATGTCTGTTGTTAAGTAACTATCTAAGTATTCCAATTCTTCGTCTTACTTCCTCATTTCGAACTCTTTCCCTGCGGGATATACCTAACGATCTTCTAAACACATCCATTTCTACAGCTTCTAATTGTTTTCTGTTGTTCTCGGTTATTCTCCAATTTTCTGCTCCATAAAGTAGACTGCTTTTGATTCATAGATGTTATATTTTCGCTTTATTCTTATTTCAGAGCTCCAAAGTATTCCATTTAGGCAGCCAATTGTTCTTCTAGCTTGTGTAACCCTTTTCTTTATTTCCTCATCGTCTTTTCCCGTTCTATCGAAGATTACTCCCAGGTACGTATATTCACTACAGGAGGTGAGTACAATACAATTAAACAATATCAATGTTAAAAATAAGTAACAAAAATACTTAATCTTCATCGTTAATGAACTCTTTCTGTTTCTTGATGTATAGTGGATCTTATTGTTCTGGTGCTTGTATAAAATCCATGATGTGTTGGAGGTATAAATGAAAGTAATTCCAAAAGACCTTTTTTCGCTTCGGTTATTGGGCGGCCATAGGGATAAAGATAATCTAGCTAAAGTATTTCTCTGGATGTGTTCTTTTTTACATCTAGTGAGTAAAATCTGATATCTGCATTATTGCTGTATTTGTAGTAAATTGTAAATGGATTTGTTTTCTTGTATTGCAACCACTCAATGGTAAAAAATAAACTATAGTAAAATGGCACTAAGCCAGTCACATAAGCAAATATATATATATATATATATATTATATATATATATATATATATATATATATATATATAATATATTAATATAATTATATATATATATATATATATAATATATATATATATATATATATATATATATATATAAATATATATATAATATATTAATATAATATATATATATATATATATATATATATATATTATATAACAGGTGAACACTAATAATCCTAGAATCTAAGCCAAGGAGGATGACAAGAAACACGTGAAGACTTCAAAAGAGGTGGGTAGTAAGAGTAGTGGACAAAAACAATTTACAAAAAAAAGTAGATACACTTTTTGTAAAACATGCGTTCAATTTATTAAGCATAAGGTATTATTTATGAAGAAGCTTTTTAAAATTTAGAAATTCAGTACAAGAAACACATTTCAGAATTCAGGAAAACGTAGAAAATATTATTTAATTTACTTTTGCTAATAAACATCTGCTATGAGGTACAGTGCTTACCTATTGCTAGTAAAGATAAACTCGGAATGGCCCTTCGTTTAACTCCTACGAGTCCATCTCTCATTGTATTTTTGTCTTTAACATGTCTAGAGCAAACACGAAAAATTTTGTAAATAGTATATGGTGTAAAGATTTGTAATAGTTCCCTCGTAATTACTTTTAACCATTCCAAAAATATGTCCTTCATTTTTGGATATGCTTATATAACAACTGCTTATACAGCCGTACAAACAGAAACACAATATGTTTGGCTCTTGATTTTATTTTGTTCCATTTTATCGATTGAAAAATCTTTTTTTACAATTTGAAACGTTTACAAATTTTGAATTTTTTATCAATAAACGTCACGGCGCGGCGCATGCTTCTCCCGCTTTGTCATACCACCTAGCCTGCCTTGTAGCGCCACCGCCATTACGTACGACTGGAATCGGCAAAACATACATCCCAGTTGTCCTATCTCGCTTGCACTAATATTTTTTTATGTACTATGTACTTAAGTCTAGACGGGCCTTTCTAATACAATTTATAAAACTGGTAAATTTTCTGAAAACTGGCTGATTTCTAACTTCATTTTTATTTGTAAACAAAAAGGTACCACTGGATTCTCCAATTTGAGGATCGAAGGAGGAGGATCAATAATACAATCCTGTGTCGTATATGTCATCAAATTAAACTACAAAATAACCAGAATTACAATAAAAAGCTGAAGCGGTTAGTTTATCAAATCATAAAACTTTGATAACAGTAGACAAAGTTCAGTAGCAGTCACATCGAGGTTGTAGTCAAAACAAGAAATACGGTCACTAACAGAGAATTAGATGTTTTATTTATTTGATTAAAAACTAATTTTATAAAATCTACGCCCCTGATTGGTACCATAAGTAAACATTAATAAACTAAACGCACTTATAAGGTGTGCCGTATAGGTATTCAGCATAAAAGGAACAGTTTATTGGTAGGCGGTTAACAAGAGATGCAAACAAATAAGTGTATAGAGTAACATGTGAACGTATTTTAGAATAATACGAAAAGCACGAATTATTTTTCCATTAATTTATGTATTTGAGACATATTATTCTTCACCAGTTTTAAAAACTATTTAACTGTTTGATCATCTTTAAATTAATGTAAACAAAATATTGTGATTCAACAAATACTTTCAGGTTTTGGGCTTTCCATTTATAATTGACGGATTCGACCGTTACTTGATAGAAATTCATTTTATGTAACAATAATACACTGAAAACTTTGTTTTCAAACTTCCACAAAAATTAATTTTAACTCTTATCACTACAGCTGTTTCGGTTGATTGCCTTTTCTCAAGTGATCTATTTTTGACATGTGTTTACACTTTATAGTCTCTAATTAAATAGGTTTAGAAGGGGAGAACTGTTTGTCTCGAGTTGGTCATTCTGGATTATATCTGTGTTTTTTAATTTGTTGATTTCCATGGATTCTAACAAGGATAGCTTAAGGCCTTTATTTTGAATGTGAAGAATTTTAAATTCGTCGTTAAAAAGAATGATTGTGATTTAGAAGGTGAAGTGCGTATGTAGAATCTGTTTTTCTATTATTAAAAGCCTTTTATAATCTGCTATTCGTTTGTTAAAGTTTCTACCAGTTTGACCGATGTAAGTTTTTGGGCAGTCGCCACGTTTAAGTTTGTACACACCACTGTGTAAATGTTTTTTATTTTGGCTCTTGTTGTTTTTGATATATTTGCCTAGGTTCTTATTTGTTCGGAAAGCTGGTGTTATTCCTTTCTTTTTTATGTGCTTGGCTATTTTTGTTAGAATTTTGCCTGTAGAGTAGAGTAGAGTATTTATTTAACTACATAACATATACAAATATTGTTTGTAGCAAGTCAAAAAAAACATACATAGTATTAAATGATAAAACATTAAATAATACAAACATGAAAACATATTAAACAGAAAAATATTTATGGCAAAGTTACGGTAAGCAGTTCAGTGGATGTTCTGCAATGAGTCATATATTCTTCTGAGCAGTAAAAACAATGTTTTAAAAGATATTTTTTTATAACTTCATCGAAACTATTACAGCTTAGCTCTTTTATACTTTTTGGTAAAATATTGTAATAGTTATAATTAAGACTATTTTTTTTCTGAAAGACTTAATCTATAGCGATTTGTTCGTAGGTAGTGACAGTTTCGCGTATTGTGAACATGGACATCAGACTGCTTTATTAAATGGGCACGTTTTCTGTGAATTTGAGTTAAAACTTGAAATATCAACAGAGTAGGTAGCGGCATAATTTTGAATTTGATAAAGAAAGGTCGGCAGTGTTCTAGATAACTAACACCTGCTAAAATCCTGACAGCTTTCTTTTGTATTCTAAAAATTTGAAGTGCATTTGTTGAATTGCCCCATATAATTAAACCATAGTTTAGGTGAGAGTGGAATAAAGAAAAATATGTCATTTTTAATGTTTCAAAGTTGACAACCCTTGCTAGTTGGCGAATAACAAATAATGAATTGGATAGCTGTTTCTTAAGGTGTGAGATATGAGCAGACCAGTTGAGTCGATTATCTATGGTTAATCCCAATAGTTTAACAGTCTCTTTGTTAACCAGATCATTGTGTAAATTACTTGCAGATATAACCATATTTTGCGTTTTATCATAATTAAGTTTTAGTTTGTTTGCAGCAAACCATGAGCTAGATTTAGTAGTAACTTCCTCATGAGACATTTGTAAATCATCATTATTTTTTCCTGATATAACATATGTCATATCATCTGCGAATTGTATGGTTTTGTACGGAGATATGAATTTAGGCAGATCGTTGACATAAATAATAAACAAAAGAGGTCCTAAGACCGAACCTTGTGGGACTCCATGTTTTACGGATAGAAAATCAGAGAGATGACCTTTAGACACTACCGCCTGGTGTCTGCCACATAGATAAGAAGTTATAAGCTTAAGAGGGATACCTCTGATTCCATAGTAATTTAATTTGTGAAGCAAAATGTCGTGTGAAATGCAGTCAAAAGCATTTGATAAGTCACAAAGAGAAATTGCTATGCGATTGCCGCGTTCAAGCCCCTCAATCACCTCGCTCACAACATTAACTACCGCGTTCGTAGTAGAACGAGCACTTCTAAATCCATATTGTGAGTTGCTAAAGTAATTATTTGACTCAAAATAGGAATAAAATTGTTGTTTGATAACCTTGTAACGATAATATTTTGTCTACCACAGGGGCATTAATATAAGGTAGAAAATTGGGGGAAGAAACTATTGGGGGTGGAGATAGGGCAAGCAAAATAATCGCTACTGATGCGAACGGACACTCAGGGTTTCGTAGGAGAGCTGGGGTCGTGGATAAGTAAAAGATAAGGGCATTGGAATGGGGCAACTACAAAAAAATGAAATAAAGGGCTCTTGGGATAAACAAAATAAAAATTAAACAAGAAACACCTCAAGGAATTTAATATAGGGCGCCACTTGAGGTGCCTAATTATGCCTATTACAACCACTAGTTGTAACTAGGGAAATAATTAGAAAATAAAATCAAAACATATCTTTTTCAAATAAACTCAAAAAGGGTTAGCTTAAAAAAAATAAATAAAAAGTTAAGAAAATAAAATTTAACCTTTAATTATGTGTACCACAAACAGTTACAAATACAAATAATACTAACAAAATACAAAAAAAAACGACTTACAATGGCGCTTTCGGTTTACAACTCTGGGCGTTGGGGACCCTATTTGCGCGACATTTTGTAGCGGTAACTATTTAAATATTTATTTACAAAAAAAAAGAGTACCTGATATCACTGAATATTATATCTCCTTTAAAAGTTTTGGGGCTGGAACTTTACTCAAAAACACTGCAAAACAAACAAATGCTTCTCACAAGCTGCAAAATGGTCTGGAATGACCAGGGACAACAAATATACGATGAAAGCTGGGCACTGGACCATCGGACTTCGGGTTAATTAAACTGCAATCTTCAAAGCTTGGCTTTTCAAAACTTCTCAAAACACAAAGCTCTTCAAAACACAGCACGACCCAAATCGGTGATTAACTCAGACAAAAACTGACACATTACATTTGAGTATAATATTCACTTCTCCACATATAAATTTGCCGGTTCCTTGAAGAATACCACCCAAGCACTTTTCCGTCAATATCATAAACCAACCTCAAATTGTAACTACACATGCTACCAAACTTCAATACTTCTGATGAAAAAAACTAATAACAAAAAAAACATTACGAATTTGATGAAAATTCGGACTAAACAAACGAAACCAACTGCCCTTGACAGCGGCTCCACCGATAGTGACGAAATTAAAAATTTGTTCGCTTAACTTGAAAATCAACGAACTGCTGAAATAGCAAAACCAACGAACGACGTAGATTTCCTTTGAAACGCATTTACATGAAAAGAAATCGCCGCAGTAAAATAAACAACAATTAAATGGATTTATTACTCTACGACGTTAGAATGACTGAAAACACTTTTCGAAAGATACGAACTAAAAAACAGAAAACATTCTTCGTTTTATTAAGACGATTTCATATACGAGGCGACTTTAAATATACTTCAAAGAATCAATCAAATTTAAAATGCTACAATACCCCCACGTAAGAGCGAAAACTGGACTAACAGGAAAAGTTTTCGTTTAGGGCGAACAACAATCAGGTTGGAACAACAGTAGCATTTTTTAACTACTGCAACAACACATAATGACTTCAATAACTCAAACAGAACAAAAAACAACAAACAAAAATCATAACCAAAACTACACATCATAACTGTTTATGGTTCTAACACAATAACATTCAAAATAAAACTGGATGCTCGATTTGACGAATCGGCACCAGATACAGTTCGTTGGCTCTTAAGCACAACGACACAATGGCAGATTTCTACTAAAATGGCTCTAGCCTAACCAAAAACGTGGAACAGACCAGTGTTGAAGTTTCTGGAAGCGAAAAGAAAGGTGTCTCCAGCTCAACAAAGGCGGGTGGCCAACAACACAGCTTGGACAAGCTTCGCTATGGTTATCCACATAATAGATAACCAAAACAAATATCAAACAATAACAAACTTGACTATAACAGTCAAGCAAAGAATTTTCAACCACTGATTGAAAATTAAACCACACAAACAGAAGAAAACAGGATGGCCAATAGTTCCATAGGAATATCCTCTGGGATCGACACAGCGAAAAATTTCCAAGTTAGGAAACTCCCAAAAGGACCAACGAAGAAAATAAATCCAAAATGCTAATACACAATCTTGGAAAAGAAGAAAGAACAGGGGCACATGGCATACAAGCCATAATCAATACACAATCAGTTCAGTCTCAAACTAAATACTTCCTGAAGAAACAAAAAAAACTCGTAACAGTCTTCCAAAGAAAACAAAAAAGTTACGACAACACTTCAAAAGAAACAAAAACGTCATTACAAATCTCCAAGGGGACAGAATAATCACTATATTCTTCCAAAGGAACAAAAAAATCATTACAGTCCGTCAACAACAATAAAACTTCCAACTGGGTACACAAATCTCAAAAGCAGGGCAAGAAGGGTAAAGAAGAAGAAGAAGAAGAGTATATATATATATATATATATATATATATACACAAGGCAAAAACTAATGCTTATCTTCCTTAAAAGCTCAACAGGTCACCTGGCGGACGAATCCAAAACTCATCGACCTAGCCGTTCCTCTTATGACAACTAATAAGGTCAAAGACACAGTTTGGGAAGGGAATAAAGGGACAACATCAAGAAATAAACTTCATCACTTCACGGATAATAATTGAATACAACATCTTCATACAAATCAGAAAGAAACGTTCACTATTCTTTAACAAAACTCGAACAGGGTCACAACATAAAACTGGGGAATTCTAAGTGGGTCATTCAACGGTAGTACTAAAAATACTTCAGATGTTTCACTAACATGGTCTCACAATAGACATAAACAAAATTTTCACAATAAGCGGCTAGGTACTTTCACCTCAGCAAATCAAAACGTCACAATGGACAATGCAAGTATTTGTACCTCCGCTTTTACCAAATCATAAACATTACTTCACAAACACTACAACAAGAAGGAATGCTATTGAGACTAGGTCAATAGTCTTACTTCAACACTTAGAAAGGCTTATCCTTTCTAATATATCACGGAAAGGGGATGCTGCTACGCAGTCTTACACAACAACAGAAATATCCAAGGATACACAAATCCAGGTCACATGCCTGTACGTCCTATATGATATTTCAACAACACAATACTCAATTCACAAACTAATACATTTTAGACCATCAACACATAGGTCCACTACATCTGACCACACAAAGACACGGAAAGACACTAACAGACAAAAGAAAACATAACAACACTTCCGCTATATATTCTCAACAAATCGGCCTTAGCCAGGAATACACCAAGTCGTATCATCACTTTTTCTTACTGTACACAAAAAAACTAGGAGAAACACAAGACTAAACAGACAGAAGGAAAATAACAATACTCCGCTTTGTCCCTAACAAAACGGCCTTAGCCAAGGACAAACGGAATCGTATCATCATTTCCTCCTACTTATAATACAGAATAGGAACAAAGAAAACACGGGGAAATACGGAAATAACAAACATAAGGCAAATAACAATACTCCGCTTTGTCTCTAACAAATCGGCCTTAGCCATGGACAAACGAAATCGTATTATTACTTGCTCCTACTTATAAAACAAAAGACAACACGGGAAAAACAATGGACAAACGTGGACTGTAACAGAAAACATTTTCCTTTTCGGGGCTTAAAAAATTTTACACATTGCCTGGACTATTAAACTTTAAAGATACGAAAAAATTTGACCTTTATTTTTCGTACAACAACTGATTAGAACGCAATAAATTGCTAAAACACTCAATAAGAAGACGAAATAGATAACTTATAAACACTTAAAGAAAGGACAGCGTCTACATACGAAATAAATTATTTCGTTAACGTAAACAAAATTCTTTTCTCAGACATGGGATGATACTTAAGACGAACAAGAATAAACAAACTTGATATCGTTCACATTTTAAATATGCCGGCAAATAAAGAATGACATCATTCCAAATACGTATTTTTTAATTCACAAGGAAATAGACGAAAATTATTTCTACATAATTTTACGAAAACTGTATATAGAAGAAAATGGAAATCGTAGCAGTTAACCTGGGACAGGAATAGACTTGATTTAACGGAAAACTGGATAAAACAAATCCACAAAATAACAAAAAAAAAACGGTTCGAAGCAAACTCAACGAACTTCACATACAGGGTGGGACAAAAATACTGAAACAATGATTGGGTGAAAGCAAATACACAACGTATACAAAACAACATACTCGATAAACTTCACAAACAGGGTGATACAAAAATACTAACAATATTGAAAACTTGACTTTTCAATGAGCTTCACAAAATAACACAACATAAAAAACCTTGCTCTTGTTCTGTAAACTAAATGAGACTGCTCCTAGGCAAAACTAAACAGCACCTCCGATCACGAGTATTACACTTGTCATCATTCAGATACAAGACAGGAAACACAAAAGGGAACTCAGGGGAACACAATCTCCTATTAACCCGTGGCATTACATACGCCGTCAAAGCTGGTTAATTAGGGAACAACAGGGGACTACTCTTCACATTCACAATCTCCTACTAGCCCGTGGCATAACACAAACGCCGTCAAAGAGGGCCTAGAGGAAACAATGAAATGTCTTAGGACAAAAGACAAAACACAACTATACTCATCAGCTCAAAAAAAAGTCACTCAAACAATAAACACATTTACTCAAAATGACCAGACAAAACAAAATTACAAAAACCGATTTTTCTGTAAGAAATGTCAAATCAATCAAAAATAAATGGCACAATAACGGTATACTTAATTTGTTACTGTAAATAACTTAAAATTCTTTTCAACATCAAAACATTATTTAAAATTCAATTTAAATATTCAAACTCAAAATATTTGCTTTCATTTACCAATACACAAAAATACATATAGAAACATTTCTACAGTACACGAAATAAAAGTACAGATACAACATTACATATGTCAAATACAACAAATACATCTGTTGATATACAATAATACATATGTCAATACAAATACCTAAACAAACTGTTTGTGGGACACCAGGGCACTATTTGAAAGACAGGGTTTCATGTAAATGACTGAAAAGCAGGGACGAACTGAAAAAGATATGTGGCTTCGGGAAAAGGGACAAAAATCTAAAAAAAACGCCAGCCACGTTGGGGGCCATTTTTGTAACGATAAGATACAAAAATGGCGAAAATCTAATACAGGCCCCACGTTGGGCGCCATTTTTGTAACGATAATATTTTGCCTACCACAGGGGCATTAATATAAGGTAGAAAATTGGGGGAAGAAACTATTGGGGGTGGAGATAGGGCAAGCAAAATAATCGCTACTGATGCGAACGGACACTCAGGGTTTCGTAGGAGAGCTGGGGTCGTGGATAAGTAAAAGATAAGGGCATTGGAATGGGGCAACTACAAAAAAATGAAATAAAGGGCTCTTGGGATAAACAAAATAAAAATTAAACAAGAAACACCTCAAGGAATTTAATATAGGGCGCCACTTGAGGTGCCTAATTATGCCTATTACAACCACTAGTTGTAACTAGGGAAATAATTAGAAAATAAAATCAAAACATATCTTTTTCAAATAAACTCAAAAAGGGTTAGCTTAAAAAAAATAAATAAAAAGTTAAGAAAATAAAATTTAACCTTTAATTATGTGTACCACAAACAGTTACAAATACAAATAATACTAACAAAATACAAAAAAAAAACGACTTACAATGGCGCTTTCGGTTTACAACTCTGGGCGTTGGGGACCCTATTTGCGCGACATTTTGTAGCGGTAACTATTTAAATATTTATTTACGAAAAAAAAAAGAGTACCTGATATCACTGAATATTATATCTCCTTTAAAAGTTTTGGGGCTGGAACTTTACTCAAAAACACTGCAAAACAAACAAATGCTTCTCACAAGCTGCAAAATGGTCTGGAATGACCAGGGACAACAAATATACGATGAAAGCTGGGCACTGGACCATCGGACTTCGGGTTAATTAAACTGCAATCTTCAAAGCTTGGCTTTTCAAAACTTCTCAAAACACAAAGCTCTTCAAAACACAGCACGACCCAAATCGGTGATTAACTCAGACAAAAACTGACACATTACATTTGAGTATAATATTCACTTCTCCACATATAAATTTGCCGGTTCCTCGAAGAATACCACCCAAGCACTTTTCCGTCAATATCATAAACCAACCTCAAATTGTAACTACACATGCTACCAAACTTCAATACTTCTGATGAAAAAAACTAATAACAAAAAAAACATTACGAATTTGATGAAAATTCGGACTAAACAAACGAAACCAACTGCCCTTGACAGCGGCTCCACCGATAGTGACGAAATTAAAAATTTGTTCGCTTAACTTGAAAATCAACGAACTGCTGAAATAGCAAAACCAACGAACGACGTAGATTTCCTTTGAAACGCATTTACATGAAAAGAAATCGCCGCAGTAAAATAAACAACAATTAAATGGATTTATTACTCTACGACGTTAGAATGACTGAAAACACTTTTCGAAAGATACGAACTAAAAAACAGAAAACATTCTTCGTTTTATTAAGACGATTTCATATACGAGGCGACTTTAAATATACTTCAAAGAATCAATCAAATTTAAAATGCTACAACCTTTTCAATCACTTTCCCAAAAGTAGAAACAATGCTTATGGGTCTGTAATTGTCAATTTTTGAGGAATCACCTTTTTTGTAGATTGGTAGTACTTTTGAGTATTTTAGTACTTCTGGAAATACTCCGGTGGTTAGAATTAAATTAATAAGATGAGTAAAAGGTGTTAAAACTATTTGGTAGGTTTCTTTTAAAATTTTGCTATTAATCTCGTGAACGTCCCTACAATTAGAATTACTAAGCGACTTTATTATTTGAGAGACCTCTTCTTCCAGAACGGGCCGAAAAAAAAATGACTTGCTCGGAGAAGGATAATTTCTATAATTGACGAGGACATCGATGTTAATGGTGGGAAGAGATGTAATTATATTCTCTGCAATTGTACTAAAAAATTGATTCATTTCGTCTGGAGGTAGATCAGGTTGTACCGAATTGGATTTAGTGTAGTTTCTTTCGAAATTTACTATTTTCCAGCAGTCTCTAGGTTTATTATTGGAATTAGTAATAAAATTACAGTAAGCTGACTTTTTAGTAATTTTTAATTGCCGATTATTTTCAACTTTTTGTTGTTTATATACTTTGAACAAATCGGGATCCTTAGTGGCCTCTGCAATGTGTTTGATAAGAGAAAATATTAGATCTGTTAGACCTTAATTCATTATTAAACCATTGCACAGGTGCTTTTTCAGTCATTTGTCGTACTTTTTTTTAGTGGAAAATACTGTAATATTAAATTGTTATAAGTTTCGGTAAGAAAGACTGTCAAAGAATCAGGATCATTATTAATATCGTAGAAAAAGTCCATGTTTGTAATAGCTAGCGCACGTTTAAGCTTCTGTAAACCAGAAGAAGTAATACACCGTTGAAATATTTGATTAGTGTCAATAACTTTATGCTCTGAGTCAATAAATAAAAATTGAGCTCGATGGTCAGAAAAACAAGGTTCAAATACGCCCACTCTATATATATTTTCAGAAAAATTTGTCATAATGTTGTCAATGCAACTTCTGGACTGGGATGTGATTCTAGTATAATCGTTTATAGTTATTTTTAGACCAAAAGATGTTAATAGATTTTGAATATCAAAAAGATGGTCAGATTCAATTTTAAAATTTATATTAAAATCTCCAAGTATGATTAGTTTGTCAGCTTTACTAAGCAAGGATGTTATGACATTTTCAAAATTCACCAAAAATAAGTCAAAGTCACCCTTACCCGATCTGTATACAGTTAAAATATTGGTTTTTATTGAAGGTACATAAATTGCACAAATTTAGAACTTTGCTCTACATTATATTCATTTAAATTAAGAGAAGAATACATAAGATTTTCTTTTATATAAATTGCAACTCCGCCTTGTTTCTTTTTTACCCTACAAAGAAATTAGCTAATGAGAATCCGGAGATGTTAATTAATTTTAAATTTTCTTCACTTAGCCAGTGCTCCGAAAAACATATGACGTCATATAATTTTTGATCCGCAAGGTAAGCATTGATCATATCGACTTTATTTGAAATACACTGCAAATTAACATGAAACATGCTTACCGTACCCTTTCGAATTTGTTTATTTTGATGAAAGTTTGTAGAAGCTTCTAGGTTTCTTCCTCCGTCTTCTTTTTGTGCTGAAAATTTCTGTTGAAGTTAAATCTCCTAACGGCAGCTCCATTGGGCCAAATATTAGGACTGTAGACTTCGTCAATTTTGTCGAAAGGGAAAGATACCTTATATGTGGAATATTTGTCAGTTCTATGCCATTCGACGCAGTTAAAAGTAATATCGGGTACCGTCTCACCCAAAAATTTTAGAAGATCATCGGCTTTCATATCAACACCAATGCTGTATATATGTAATCGAACAGAAGGTACTGGGTTTTTTCTCTGGTGGTGGAAATACTAATTTCAGGGCTTTCTTGTGTAGTTTTTGATTTAACATGTTATTAATTGTTTGTTCATTGTATCCGTTGTCTACTGCTATTTGCTTAATTTTATTTAATTCTGCCTCAAAATTGTATTTTGACATCGGAATTTCTGTTAATCTATGTAACATTCTATGATATGCTGCCAGTTTATGTTGTGTTGGATGGGATGATGAATTGTGTATAGTCATGTCAGTATGCGTAGTGTAGTCATGTCACATGCGTCAGTATGCGTAGGTTTGTGAAATATGGAGAAGTCATGTTTGTTTTTAAATCTGATAATTTTTGAATCTAAAAAAATTATAGATTGATTTTGTTCTGTTTCTATTGTAAATTCAATATGACTATGACTATGTAAATCTATATGACTAAAAATTGGTCGAGTTGCCTGTTAGTTCCTGTGAAACATACTAGTACGTCGTCTAAGTATCTCCACCCATATAAAAACTGTTTAAATACGGGATTTTTTGAAATCTTTGTCTCTAGATTATCCATAAAAAATATCTGATAGCAATGGGCTTAGAGGATTGCTCATTATAAGTCCTGCACTATTTTTTTTGTTTATATTTGACTATTAAACTCAAAGTAGTCCTGATTTATGCAAATTTCAAGAAGATGTAAAATTTCAGATGTAATTATTGGATTTGTACTATTTTGGTCTAAAAGGTTTTTTACTAGAATAAAAGTTTCTGTAGGAGGGATACTAGGAAAAAGATTTTTTACGTCAAATGAAATTAATCTGGAGTTGTTAGGTAATTGAAAATGTTGTATTTTATTAACTAGTTCTATTGTATTTTTATGGTAAATTTAGGTGAAAATTTAGTGTGTTTCTAAAATAATCTCACAGTTTTTTTGAAAGTTTATATGACGGAGCAGTATAAAAAAACTATAGGTCTTATTGGGTGATCCGGTTTGTGTAGTATAATTGCGAAATTGTGAATTGTGAAAGAGTATAATTTAGGAGGCTGTGTGTACATGATATTGAGGTATTTCTGTTCTATTGGATTTACTATTGATTTTGAATTTTCTAACGCTAGCTTAATTTGTTTTTGATATTTTTCTGTCTGATCTTTGTGTAAAGTTTCAATATTTTTATTATTTAAGAATTCTATTGTTTTGTTATTATATTCTATTTTATCTAAAGCAATAGTAGTGTTACCTTTGTCAGCTTTTGTAAACACTATGTTGTTTTCTATTGATTTATTTTTATTTGAAATTGCTGTTTTATTCTCTGATTGTCTGCTGTTTGTTAAAATAGATCACTTGAGAAAGACAATCAGCCGAAACAGCTGTAGTAATAAGAGTTAAAATAAATTTTTGTGGAAGTTTGAAAACGAAGTTTTCAGTGTCGTTCCATTTATATTTAAATTTCTATAATTAGGTGTTCTTTACGACAAGTTTTGTTAACGATGATCTATTTAATACTTTTGAACTTTTTATATTGTGATTCAGGCCAAAGAGAAAATTTTATTTTAAAACTAAATTATAAATTTAACTAAAACTATATAATCTTAAATGTTCAAGTTTTAATTAGGAAACCGAAAAAACCTGTTATTGGAGTGCAACAGAGACTAATTGTTTTAAACCTCAAAGCAGGTCTATTAAAGAAAAAATTAGATACACATGATTACATATAATTATATTAGATGATAAAATACTTGATAAAACATGTGCATAGAAATATTGACCTCGGTAACACCGAGGTCAATCATCGCTATGGTGTTCGGTTCGTATCTTAGTTGCAAAAAAGATCAATTACTCTGTGAGAAGTTTTACTCCTTATTCTGATAGCATCTTACCAATACAACTGTTATATTATCTATATCTATAATAATATAGATAATATGGATATAACATGTAGCTTCTACATTTTTAAAAATTTTAAAGTGTTTGTTTGTCTTTGTGTATTGTATTGTTATGTCCTAATTTAGATATATGACATTCTGCTCATGTCGGATAGGCCACAACTGACGAAATGCCCCTGAAGATGATCTATTGATCGAGTGACTATTGCGATCAAGTACTTGGGCAATATTTAATTAATTACTGTGTTCGATATTTGCCTTGTATACCATCAAAGTTCAATTATTCGAACATTCAACCTTATATTGAAAATTATAATTGCCAGAATGATTTGTAATTTCCGATAGGAGCGAAACCTGAAGAAGAAAATATAAATATTTAAAGGGAACTATATCAATGTTAAAAATATAATTTAAGATAACAATATGGCGATGGAGAACCAATATACATTAGAAAGAAATAAATGATGAAATTTACCAAAAGCATGAATATGGAGTGATTGATTCCATTAAACTAAAATGGTACAAATCTAAATTAAGTTAGTAAAGTAGCGTACCTTAGAGTAGTACTAAACGTAGTCAGACACAACAAAACAGCAACTTTACTACAGAAGCTGAACCTCCTTTACTCGGCAAACTAACGAAAAATGCGAATACTGTGTTGCAACAACGGCACGGCTCAGGGTTTTTGACTGTTAACATGGGGCATGAAGTATAAAACGTCGGAAAAAATATATAACTATCTGGCTGAGTATAAATAATAATACTGTTAATATAATATTTCAAAATTAACAATTACATTTTTTCATAGATTTTACAATCAGTCAATGTTGTCAAAAGTGAAATTAAAAAATTAATACACAATTACATAAACTGGGAATCCTCCGTCGTTCTGTAATTCTGTGTTGTTTTTTTTGCTGATGTATTTATTGGATTAATGTTTGCCTTACTTTAACGTTTTTTCATATTAATACAATTTTTAACGCTATAGATCTTTTAAATGTAAGATTATTTACTTAACTGTTTCTCATATTAGATGTAACGCAAATAATACTCTTGTAGATGAACTGATGATGCTCACTAAACAGTGGAGGAAACATCTCATCTATTTATTATAGATAAAGTAGCACAACTCTTGTCTTTTTTACAAGTGCACTTTTTTATATTAAATTAAACGGTCATACTCCTTAAAGACATATATATATATATATATATATATATATTATATATATATATATATATATATATATATATATATATATATTTATATATATATATATATATATATATATATATATATATATATATATATATTAAAAATCTTATTATTCTCTAAAATTCTTAGAAATATTTTAGTTATACTTAATTATAAATCCATTTTTAAAACATTTTATCTTTGAAAACGTTTGGGAAATTATTTATTTATGAGCATAGTAAGTACACCCTTCAAAATCTTCTAGAACTTTTTAAGCGAGCAGTTTTCAGTAACATACATCCTTAACATTACGTTTATTAAAAATAACTCCCCACTGTTTATGACATAAAATTTCTTCTGTATGTTTACTAAACCAAATTTGCAAAACTTTAGTCAAGAATACGCTTATACCGTAAAAGAAAATATTTAAAAAGTCCAGTATCATTTTAACAAGTTCTGCATAAAATCTAATTAGAGTCTGTCAGCAGGCAATATTAAAACAAGTTAATTTTGTTTTCTGCAGGAAGTCCCGTTCCAATTTTGCACCATGTGGCGAATTTTAATTCTGTAACGAATTACGGAATCGTCAAAAATTGTGAAGGAAACAAGGCCTGGCATTGTCATAAAAATAAATTGAGGAATTTAATGTCCGCACTGAAAGTGTCGGGTGTTGACGAAGTACATCAACGAAAGATTGTTGCGAAGTTATAAAACGTTTAGAATAAAAAGTCTCTCTAATCCTACAGGTAAACATTTTTTCACAAAAAAAAAAATGTAAAAACTGCCCCCTATATTATTTATGTATCCTAAATTGCAATAAATAAATATAAGAAATTAGTTGTAAACTAGAATGTAGATGATTAATAATAAATATATATATATATATATATATATATTTATATATATATATATATATATATATACATATATATATATATATATATATATATTTATATATATATATATATATATATATATATATTTACGGCATAAAGTGGACTCCGCCCATGTTAAAATTCAGGTTCAGATGAGCTCCGTGGTCAAGTGGACACCGATATACGGAGCTCACTTGACCATTCCATAATATTGGCTCTGTCGATTCGTCAACATGTATAGTTTTATAATTTTTAAAAAAATTTTGGAGCCCATAATTATCCCTGTATCATAAATGTATATCGCTTAGTTCACGTGTATATATTATAGGGGTCGTTCAGATCTTTTTCACTGTATATTGGAACCATATGTATATCGGTTTAAGTAAGCTCTGATAGTTTGGCAACTCTGCTATCAGATGTATAATTCTCGCATAAAGTCTGGACGGTTTATATGGACTCCTTAGTTTTGTTATCATTCATACGCATTACAGTGTGTAACAGATATGTATACTATTAACTACCTGTTTTTGGTAGGTACGAGTTCTCTAAAAATAGCTTTATAGATACAAAAGGATTTCATTACCAAATTGGATTTTGTTTCATATGCCGAAATTTCCTAATGTATTTTGTTAACGTGAATATGTGTTCATAAGTTTTATTTAAGAATCCGATGAATAAGAACTTCTTTTATTTTATCCATTGTTTTATGATATCTTGTATACAGCTTTTTTAATATTTTATTTCTGGTTTTATCTATGTACTACATATAAGTTTGGATAAAAGGTTATCTCAAAATAAATATTTAAGTGCTAAAATAGATATTTTTGTGTAAAAATGGGTAGTAGTGCACAAAAAAAGAAAGAATTTATCTAACAAGCATTATACCACTTCTCCAATATTACATACTTCTGAATGTTTTATTTTCTATTTAGGGGTAATATGTTATCAATATAAGTGCAGTTAGTTTCAAATTTGCAATGATCTTTATAAGTAAAAGCTTACTGGCTATACTTAACATGTTTAGTTCAAATAAATAAACCTTGTCCCTTCAGAAAAGAGCGATTTGAATGGAAAAGTCAACTAAGAAAGTGTGATGAATCTTATACCACCCCACATTCACACAGGTTAACCGGTGTTTGCAGGCAAGAGTCCTCCAGGCAAATTTAAGGAAGATAACAACCATAAGGAAGTTCCTTTCGAGGGTTCAGATGGCGAGGAGAAGCTTATATTTTTTTTGTATATCTTGCAGATGTGATGATCTGATGACTGACTAATTTATAGCTAAATATACTTACGTGTTAAGTATGTGTTTTTGTCACCCATACTAGCAAGGTATATTCGGCAGCATAAGCATAGAGTTTAAGTCTACGTTTTAAGGGTGGAAGAATGTGCTTCCTATTTTGAGCTGACAAGTTTGCGGAGAATATTATTTTTCTGGTTCTAGGTTGCCATTTAGTTTTAAACAAAGCTCTGTGATAGAAACTATCTTCAAGGTATTTATAGCAAGTCCAGAGTTTAAGGATTTCATGACACTATTGGTTCAGGTATATCTTCAGATTTGTGAAAGCGTTTCTATTAGGGACATTTCCGGGGTTTGGCTTAAAATTGATTTATAATCTATTTTTATTATGTTTAAGGTATGATTTAGATTTTTCTCCACTTCGCCAACAAAAATTTTTTGGTTGTGCAATAATACATGTATCGTCTACATAATAAAAGTCCTAGTATTTACTGGTATGGCTTGTGTAAATGTTATACAGTGTAGGTGCCATTACGGTACCCCAAAAGAAGACCGTTCTTTTACGTTCTCCATCTGCTATTCTTACCATTGAGTGATACTAAAAATCTTCTGTTGTGTAGACATACCCAAATAATACAAGTGAGTTTATTACCTAAGGAGATATCACATAGAATTTGGATAAATGCCCCTAATTTAAGGTGTCGTAAGCGGCATTTACATTGACGAAAACCACTCCTCATACCTGATATTTTTCATACCCGTCTTCGCTGTGTGGGGCAAGATTTCGAATTTGTGACGTAAATGATCTTCCCTGTCATATATGACCACTTTCGTTTTTAAGTAGTTTTTCTTCTATTATCGATTAATATTAACGATCATGTGCAGAGGTATTTTGTATAGCTGACAAAATAAATAGATATGTTGGCCGACAGCTTTTGTCGTCGTTGGAGTTTTTGTTAAGTTTAAGCAAGGCAACAACTTTGTCTTTTCTTTGATTGTTCTACAGACTTTGGATCTTAGCCATTGTTGTATTTTTGTCCAAATTTTATATTTTTGTTTTGTGCTCAGATACTTAGTCAGGAGCCGTAATATTCTTTATTTTATACGTGGATAGTGGATCCAAGCTCAACATCGTTGGAAGGTTCCCTCAGCTGACTGGTTTTGTCCTCTCTTATTTTAAATTATTTGCTTCTTTCTCCGGCATTTATTATGTGATTTTCCGATGTCAACTCAATACCAAATACCCTAGATTTGGCCCTCTATGTGCTTTCTGCACTAGAAATACGTCACATTTGTGGTAAGTGCATATGTCTGATAAACTTAAGTAGAGTAGAGTGTCTTTATCTCTAGATATGCCCTTAATATTTATAGACATAATTATAATAGTTGGTCCTAAA